>JAWDHB010000074.1:0-305500 GCA_033439405.1 Fusarium sp. NFCCI 5145 | reverse complement strand
CTATATTTTAATATTAAAGAATTAATTTATAATATTAAAATAGTAAATTAAAAAGTTATAATAAAATTAATTAAAATACTTAAAAAAGCAGACTTATTACTTAGGCTATAGCTAGAAAGTATATAAATAGCTATATAGCCTTTAAATATAAGCCTGTAGTAAAGCCTAAAGTAAAAGTTATTAAAAAAGGTCCTTTACTTATAATTTAGGAAATAGGTATTCCTTTTAATAAGAGAGTATATAGCAAACCTATGCCTTAATATAAGTAGTATTTATATATATAAATACTATATATATTTTTTATTAAAAAATAGAAAAGCTAGTTATTTAAAGAGATTATTTAAAATAAGTCTTATAAGCTATATTATTTAATTAATTTTGCTTTATTAAGTAATTAAGAAATTTAGCTATAGTGCTTTATTTAATTATAATAATAAATATATTAACTAGCTTTTTATTTTTAAAAATTTTAATAAAATTAAATATACTTTATATTTAAGTAAGTCTGGTCCTTAGTAAATAAATAATACTTGCTAATAGGTAACTCTGTCTTAGCTCCGGGGAAGCGGATGTCAGATGTGGAGTGACCATTTTATGGCGAGGTTTAAGTTTTCAGGTAGGTCCTCTCCCATCCTTGTCATCGTCCAACTTTTGTCACTCCACTCACCAAGTGGGCATAACGAACAGGACTCATTTCATAATAAACCCTCGACCACCCACCAAATAAGCCTCCCGCACAAGGTTCAAGATTGAGCGAGGTTCGATCGTTGACTGTGGAGTCGCTTGGCAAGATGAAGCGCAGTCATTACGCCTGTGACCAATGCCGGAGATCCAAACGCGCTTGCGATGCACCGCCTCTTCTCGGCCCTGCATCCTCAAGATGCAGCAGTAACATGACAATCGGAGAGAGGCTCGGTAAGTCAACCGCCATGCCCGAGTCGCTCCTTTAACCCCCTGAACGCTAAAGCTAATAGTAATTACTTGAGGGACAGCCTCTGAGAGAAGTCATGAGCCATGTTCGTATTGTACCAAGACGAGAAAAACATGTACTATGAACTGGGCTTGGTCGCAATTAGAGGCCGCGTCCGCATCAGATGCTTCTGCTCCTACAAGACCTCCCACTAAATCTAGCAATGGGCCGAATGGTTTGTTGAAGAGACAAAGAACTGAACCAGATATAGCGCCCTATCTAGCGACACCGGCTCTTGAGGGGAGGGATCCCATGGCTGCATCTATAGGTATCAATGGCTCGACACAGCAACAACCCAATCAAGATCCGAATCCTCCAAATCAAAGGTCTCGTTTGCCCAGTCTTCATAGAACAACCCAAATCCCCACTAGGCATTTCGTCAGCCCCTCATCTACAGAGCCGACTCCAAGCCCGATGAGCAGTACAGGTTTTGAGGCATCACCAAGCCAACTTAATGGACGACATCTCGGCAACTATGCCAACATAATGAACCAATTCTCTCCTGTTTACTCGCAACCTGATGATTCGAGTCTCTCAATCAACACTTGGTCTTCAGCTCCACAGCCGATTGCAGCGAGCTTCACGCCCTCTGTGGGTGATGATATCGCCAGTGAAGACGAATCAGCAAGATTAAAGCGCCGTCGAACATCTCCAATCTGGACTGACCGTCGCACCAACTCTCTATCCCCGTTCTCCGTTGACCAAACAATGATGACAAGGTCTAATAACCAGTTCATCTCCTCTAATCTCCTACAAATCTACCATGATGTCCTCGAACACAACCTATCCTGCTGGCTTACAGAAGTCACCTGTCCTTATAGAGCACCCGGCTATGTCACGGCTGGCAGTTATGATCCCACTGAATGGGGATCATCCTGGTCAAACCGCATCTATCGCCGTACTATCAACCTTGATCATGCAATTCAGACGGCCAAAATGACACAACTTACTCGAAAAGAAGACCAAGCCGCTGCTAAAGCTTTTCATCTTGCCATAATGGCCTTTGCAACGCAATGGGCTCAAGGCAGTCGTCGACAACAACAACGTTACACTGATGAAGATGAGAGGCCAGAAGATATACTAAACGACATCAACGAAGAGTTTGACCGAAATATTCAACGCAATCTCTGGGAGCAAGCCAAAAGAGCCCTGCAAGAACTCTCTGACGTTGAGTCGTATCGTGTGGCTACGGCGGAGTTGATCTTTGGTTTAACACAAAAACCATGGACTCGAGACGATGAACCTATGGCTGCAACCAAGAACCCAAATGCATTAGCCAGTCCCCCATCTAGAGTTGATCTCAAGTCTCTCAACGCCCAGCTAGGTGATATCATTTCACGAGACGGCCTGCCAACCTTTATGGAGAGGGCCGCACGCAAGATGCATGCGCTCAAATTTCGATTTGATTCTGGCCGCCGTGGTGTGACTGGGCCTCTGACAAGCCCAAAGAACAATGACTCTCTGTCAATGATGAATCCTGAGGATCGTGGCACTGTTGGGTTGCTATACTGGCTTGCAGTTATGCTTGACACTGTTTCGTCATCCATGAGCGAGCGACCAGTCGTTGTTGCTGATGCAGATAGCCAGCATGATGATGCAGATGAGGACCTTGACGCGACTACAAACGGACGATGGAATGTACCGCTGTTTATTCAAGACAGTCTGGAACAACCGCACATGTATCAAGCTATACACTGGCCATGCTCATACGAATCTGCTGCTGAGGCTGTTACCAAATCGGCACCCGTCAAGGTCCTCCTATTCCGGCATGTTTCGTATCTTCAAAACATCCTTCGAAGAGGTGGTCGTGGAGAGAAGGTTGAAGAAACAATCAAAAACACGACCTCATTATATCGATACTGGAATATGACGCACGGGGCGTTCTTCAAGGAGTTGCTCCACGACTATCAATCAGTGCCAGGTCGTCTTCAGAGCTGGTTTGTCTGTATATCAGCCCACTGGAACCTCGCTGCCCTCATGCTCGCCGATCTCATCGAGTACGTGGACGAGAACGAGTTAGGAGATGCAACAGCATCTCACGGCCGTCTGGCCAGCAAGATGGTCACAAGGATACGTGAAGCGAGCGCGCGAGAGCTGTCAGACTTGGCCAAAGTATCAACCCCAGACCAGAGCTTAGCAAGCATGACCGCGCCTCAAATGTCACATTTTCATCATGCAGTAAACGAGGCAACAATTCTTACAGAGCCCTGGACAATCATTCTCATCAGAGCCTTCGCCAAGGCTGCTATGATATTAATACACGAAGCCAACGATTTCTTGGAGTATGGCTTGACTACACCAGCGAATACAGGTCATGACTTTCAAGAAAGTATGCGTCGTGCACACGATTGCGTGAAAGGCTTGTGGATATTAGGCAAGAAGTCTGATATGGCAAGGAGATCTGCAGATACTCTGGTTTCAGCAATGCAGAAGTTGAAAGTGTAATCCTATTCTAGACGGTTGGTATGTGCATCTGGGTGGCGTAAATCAAGTTATCAAAGTATCTGTCTAGGTTTTAGATCTGCTGACAATAGAATATAATAATTGTAATGCATTCTAAGACAGTATTGCCTGAGTATCAGGATATGGTATTCAGTTTATATCCTAAACTTGTAAAGATATAATTATAAGTTTAGAATATTTTGATTCTATATTTTAACATGAGCGTCATCTCTATTAGTACTATAGTAGGCAAGCTGATACTGGCTCTTTATTTGACCCAGGACTGGAGAACGCACCTTGGCCTTGACCTTGTACATGAGAACAGGGGACTCTTGTGGTTGTTGACTCTGATGGTTCGTTATTGTGGCTCATCGTGGCATGACAATCGATTATTGCCTCAGACCCTGCTCGCGTTCACAGCCTTGCCCGTGGTTCAAACCCGCCTTTCAGAGCTGATAGATATCGAGAGTCTAGATAGGCCCAATGAGCACTGCCAGAAATATGGCCGGTCTTGAAACTGCAGGCTTTAAAAAGACTCTGAAACAAATTAGGACAGCCTTGGATAAAGCTCCAGGCGTATCAATGTTCAAGTACGGGATAAGCTGGATATCCGAAGATCACTCCAACAATAATTTCCGACGATCTGCTGCGCAGGATCAATAACTTCATTTTGTTGGCAGTGGGTGTTATAAAAAACTACATTCCGTGCCAATACATACATGCCCCTGCAGGGTAGTCTACTTGTATAGTACTGGTCAATCTCATTCCACATAAATACCTTGTCGGAAAACAAGGCAGCAGGTTCCGAAATGCATAAAAAGTTATGAAGGTAGAATCTAAGACTGTCTCAGCTTCTGGTTGAGCTGAGAAGTGAGTAATGTCTCGAGTTTCTTTACTGCTCGGCTAAAATGCCCCCCCCTTGACCCGTGTAGACTTTTTCTCTCCAACAATCAGTAAATGTGACATGACATCCTTGTAGCAAATCTCGCACGAGTCTCAGATCCTGCACTCGTTGAATCATTGACTGACTTCGAGTGAACTGACACAACTAGCCTGCTTCGATAGGCATTCGACAGGGAAACAACGCCTCCTCGGCCGAACGCTCGGTGTCTTCTCACCTATTTGTGTGCAGATCTCTCGCCCTTGTTCGTCTCTAGCTCTGGGCCTCTTGCGAACGTAAATCGCCAATCCGTATCCACGGTATTGGCTGAGTGATAGCTGAGACACGGGAGACTGTCATATCGACAAGTGAGCAAGGGGTTGAGAAAAAGTACATAATATTCCCGACGTTCAGGTCATCAACTGAGACCGCATGAACAGGAGTGTGGGACCTCCCTTTACCGACGAGACTAATTAGCCTCATGTTTCTTTTCTCTTGTGTGAAGAGCCCTGATAGAACGAACTCGCCTTGGCAGTTATGGAGTTTCGGACCAAGACAAACACGAATGTTTAGGCTAGAAGAGTTGACGAAATACCCAAACGAGGATTGAGAAAAGAGGCCACTCAACCCTTTTGATGCGGGCCCATTGCTCAGCACAGCCAACTCGCCGTCTAAGGGATGCTCAAAGCCCATGTAGAGCTGAAGTTGATGACTGTCTCTGAGACCAGGGATTTCTGATGCTGATGACAGCTCAACATGCCGATGCTTGCGACATTCAAAAGCAACTCGGCTTTCCAATGATCAGTTCTCATATTCTGCTCACGATGATATCAGACAGTTCTCTGATCGACAGATCAAGTCATGGCTAGCCCATGACAACTCGAGAATTCCTCTAAAACCTGCTCCTCTCGAGTTTTCGCTGCAGAAGTGGCCCAGCTCCGGCTCTAGCTCTAACTCTCCACTCTCGACCGCGCTCACAGACACATGCAAGAGAGTCCACTTCTCGCGTGATGACAGCGTGCCATCCATCACTCATGGTTCCAGAAAGATGGCATTGAGACTGAAACAAGATCTACGCATTCCTCGACGCCAGTTCAACAAGCCGAGGCGCGTGGCAAAGAGGGGCCGAAAAGTGACGGATCTCACAACATATCATGTCTAAAACAACACACCACCCTCTAAAGATCCCTTCTCTATCTATTGCCTGATAATCACTTTCACATAATTGCAGCTCAAGCTGTCAGCTTGGCAACTGCGCCATTAATATAGTATAGCTTCTACGGGCGACGGTCCGTCACCGAACACCAAGCATTGTCTCACTATACTGACCACTGACAACAGGGGGAGCATCCGATAGGGCGGCCCAGTAAGCGACAAGGGAAAGGGATGCAAGTAATATATAGGTCATATCATTTCACCACGATGGCTACAGAAGGGAACATTGATAGGTATGTGTTGGTATGCAGGAGTTCAAGCAACCGATATCGCTCCACCAGAGCCATGATGACGATTCAGGTTATCCAGAGTGAAACTTGGGGTGTTCCTTGCAAACCAACGACTTGGTCTATCTACCCAAAAAGACGTCAACCATTGTTGCTTTTTCCGTTGTCCCAAAAGCAAAGTAGTACAAACCTCTCTCAAATGCGTCATCACGGTACGCATCATCAGCTACAGTCATGCTGTTAGATTCAGATGCAGTGAAAAGGTGAGACCAACAGGGCAAAAAGCCTCAGCAAATGACTTCCTTTGCCAACTGAGCAGTAAGACCTCCTCGAACCGCAAGCTGTGCCGCGGCATCAATAGTCTTCTTCAATACCTCCCCATCCTTAAACATGTCGCAGACCAGTCCACAAGACAAAGCTTCCTCACTCTAGATCAGCGCACCGAGAAGGTTGGCTTTTATGGGCGTTCTAGAGCAAACAAAGTCAGTCTCGGCGCCTCACCTCGAGCACGTGTATCGTGACCGAGCTTACTCTGAACTTGCCCGAGGCATAGGTGAACCGTTGAGTGCCTCCCGCTCCGGGGATGAGACCGAGATTCACCTTGGGGAGCACAAACTTTGCACGTGGCGATGAATAGACCAGGTCAAACTGTTATATGTCAACTTTTCTGGCTATTGGCCGTTGTGTGGAAGTCTCACCACCATGGAAAGCTCAAACCCGCCTCCAAGCTATCACCGGTTATGAGTTATAATCTCGATCACAGGTTCCGAGTGGTACTTACTGTAGGACCATCTACTGCTGCCAATATGGGCATTCGCCCCATTGCTATACCATGGCAAAAGTCTTCTACATAACGGAAAGATGGCGCGGCTTCTGCATCCATAGTTGAGATCTCTTTGATATCGGCACCAACAACTCGAGAACACGCGGCTTGGAACTCAACTGACCTGAGAAGTATGAGCCGCATCCTGTTACAGCAATGACTTTGATCTTTGAGTCAGCCGAGGCTTGACAGAGGGCCCCAAGAACTCTGTGATCATGTCTTTCGAGAGTGCATTTCGTTTCTCCGGGATGTTGAGTGCAATCACTGTCACCCCTTGCACATACTCGGGAGAGTCGGCACTCATGAGGCTGCTTTCCGCCATGACGAATAGTGACGCCTGCGATCGAGGTGGTAGGGTGTGGAACAAAGCTGTAGAGTTGGAGATAGAAGCAAGAAGTGGTAGACAAGGCATCGGAATCATACTTCCATAACCATCTCGAAGATCAAAAGGACGCGCCATCAAGTTACTAAGTTGAGTCGAATTGGTAGCACAAGCATCAAAGACACTCTTGGCACTATCAAAAAGCCACTGCCCATGATATCCTCACGGCATCTTCACACGCCCCGAGGTACAGGGCGGGAATGGATCTCCAAGACATACCCGTCATAATCGATAGCCTTGAACAAGGGTCCACTGCCACTTAAGAGTGACGGGTTCCCGTTTCCAGGGTGTGGTGAAGCCCCCGATGAGATCCATCCCATCGGATTCATAGGGTAGCATTGAAGGAATACCCCGGAAGTCGGTCCTAGATAGAAAAGTGGTTGATCGGTACCTGATTGCGGCCCCTTGACCGGATCCCCCCTGGTGTATACATGTCTCATCGCCGTCACATTCCTCGCTGACCGGGCTGCTCCGTCCACATTCTCCATACCCCGGGGCCGACTCCGTAAAACTAAGACCCCCCGGGCGGGTGCGAGAGGAATGCAGAAGCAATTATGACAAGTTAGGTCCGCCGTGCCTCCCGGGGCGTAAATTCGAACCGAAGTTGCTGTGGAAATCAGGGCAACCTCCATATCTCGCGAAGACGTCAAGCCCCCATGGGGACTGGGGACTGGGGACTTGTCAAGGGACGCTTGATTGACTAAAGACCGATAATGATGAGTATCGACTTTGCGCAAGACGAGATGAAACATCTTTGTCAGGGCGGGCACCACACTTGCCACGCCGTTTAAGAGTATATAAGTCGCCCGTTGTTATCTCAGGGTCAACCAAACGGTCAGCAACAGACAGTAACAATCCCCATTGTCTTCCTTTCTCCTTACTCACTCTTTGAGCAGTCTTGTTCACAATGACCATGACCAGTCCACAGCAGGGACGTACCTCGCACGAGTCTGCTCTTGAGCTTGGCCAAGGAGAATGTGTCGAGCCTCCGTCCCCAACAGTCACCTCAGCATTCTATCATCATGCAAGAACTTGTCCAGACACAACAGCCCTTCGTGATCTCACAGGATCTCCAAAAGAGATGACGTATGGACAACTTTCAAGGCAAGCCCAAGAGCTGGCTGCGCACCTTATTGCGCAAGGTGTCTCTCCTGACTCGAGAGTCCCCCTTGTTGCTAAAAGGGGGCTTGACATGATCGTGGGTATCTGGGCAATTCTTTCATGCGGTGCCCAATATATTCCCCTAGATGGAGGGGTCGTGCCCGATGAAACTATTCGTCGAGTTCTTGCGCAAGCTGGCGGTGGCGTAGTTCTTTGTCTGACTTCAACAAAGCACCGCATTGCCTCCCAACACGCTGACCAGACTGTGGTTGTAATCGACGAAACTAAGGCCAATACTCTAGAGGAAGACGTCCATATCGACCTCGCAACACCAGATTCTGGCTGTTATGTGATATATACATCAGGTTGGTCAACTTGATGAGCCTAACGTCTCATGGGGCTTATCTGACAGCATAGCAGGAACAACGGGAGAGCCTAAAGGAGTCGACATCACACATAGAAATGTTGCCAACCTCGTTTGCTTGGCCCCAGGAAACCTGGGAGTGGCACCTGGTACCTGCGTGGGCTCGGTCCTCAACATCAGCTTCGATATGGGTGAGTCCTTTGTATCAACTTCGTTACCAATTCTGACCCAACGCAGCGGCATGGGAAATATTTGCCTGTCTCTGCAACGGAGGAACGCTTGTTCTTCGAGGTTCCAACTGGGAACCTACCCTTCAACAGGTTTGTGACAGTACAGACCTTGAACTCTGAAACTCAGGCTTATGCAAAAATAGATCGATGTCCTCATCTGCACACCCACGATCCTATCCAAATACCACCCTACACAATTTCCCACAATAAAAACGGTTGCCACAGCTGGCGAACCAACCACAAAATAGTGAATATCCTGCTGAGATATAACTTTCGTTCCTCGCTGACCTCTGTAGTCTTGCCGACTTGTGGGCAAAGCATAGCACATATTGGAACTGCTGCGGCCCTACCGAAACGACAATCGTCAACACCATGCATAAACATGCCGTTGGACAAGAGTTGTCAATTGGCCGGCCAACCCCTAATAATAGAGTATATATCCTTAATGAAAAAGGCGAGCCGGTACCTGTGGGTGCCACTGGAGTGATGTGGGCAGGCGGACGAGGAGTTTCTAGAGGCTATATTGGACTCGATGAAAAGACAGCAGAGAGATACAAACCAGATCCTTTTGCCAACGACGGGTAAGCAATACCGCCCGATCCACTCATCCAAATGCTGACAGAAAGATCCAGATCAAGGATATACGAGACTGGTGATCTCTGCCGTTGGCGACCTGATGGCTCAGTCGAGATCCTCGGCCGAGTAGACGATCAAGTCAAAGTAAAGGTACATACCAAGTCCCCTTCATGCAGTCTTCATGATCTGACCTTGATTCAGGGTTTTCGCGTGGAGCTAGACGGCATATCTGCATCCCTAGTGTCGGCCCCAGGCGTGTCTCGAGCGGCTGCGTTGCTGATCGACGGAGAGATCCATGGATTCACCACCCCACGCGAATGCGATGTAACCACCACGATTAAACATGTACAGCAGCACCAGCCCTACTACGCGGTCCCTACACACCTCCACCTTCTGGAAGAGCTGCCCTCAACACCAAACGGCAAAGTCGACAAGGGTAGACTCAGGGCACTGGCCTTGATGAAAGAGAGCATTACGACACAATCATGCCAAAAAGACAATGGTCAAGATGCTCATGCCGAGCTCAAGTCTCAATCGTCCATGTCCTCTCTGTCAACTTTGACTGAGAAGCTGGATCTTGAACGCGGTTTGCCAGACAAGACTATGATACGACCACTCAGAGGTCTAAGACATAGGATCTTCATCGTCTATCGCACCCTGTTCAGTCTACTAGGAATATTAAACTTGGCAGCCTTGATTTGCGTGATCGCTCTTCAGCTCAAGTCAGAATGGCTGGGTACCATCACTGCCATCAACTTGGCAATTGCAGTACTTGTGCGACAGGACACGATGATCAACATTCTGTATACCGTCTTCTGCTCAGTACCAAAGCGGTTGCCGCTCTGGGTCAGAACTCGCTGCGCCAAGATTTATCACCTGGGTGGTGTACACTCCGGTGCGGGAGTCTGTGCCACAGCTTGGCTGGTTATCTCGACGGCCCGTGGAACAATCTGCAATGCAGGGTTCTGCGAGGGTCATGCGGCCGGTTCCTTAGCGACACAGGTAGTATCGTGGGTTTTATGCGGACTGTTGTGTTCCATGGTGGCAACTGCATGGCCCTCATTCCGGAAGCAATACCACAACCTCTTTGAGCGCTTCCATCGTTTTGCCGGTTGGACATCATTGGGTCTATTTTGGGCTCGTACAATCCTGGCCATCAACGACTCCCGGCCTCAACACCAAGAACTAGGTCTCGCCGCTGTCGAGAGTCCAGACTTCTGGCTCTTGGTGGTTGCTACTCTCAGCATTGCTTCTTCATGGTTCTTCCTGCGCAAGGTTCCCGTTGAGGCGGAAGTACTTTCTGATCATGCGGTTCGACTGCATTTCGATTACACAGTTCCTGTGAATGGCAGCTTCACGCGCGTATCACAACGACCCCTGATCGAGTGGCACTCTTTCGCAACCATTCCCAACCCGCAAGCAAATCACCATGCCAAAGGTCACTCGCTAGTCGTCTCTAATGCCGGGGACTGGACGCGTTCCTGTATACAAAATCCCCCAAGTTCAATTTGGGTGCGTGGTGTGCCGACATGTGGTGTGATGCGCATTGCAACTCTCTTCAACCGAGTTGTCGTTATCGCCACAGGCTCCGGGATTGGACCGCTACTGGGACATATTGTTCAGCAATCATGCCCTACACAGCTAATTTGGTCCACAGCACGACCTGAAGAGACGTTCGGCAAAAAGCTGGTTGGCCAGGTCCGAGAGGCTATTCCGGACGCGGTTATCTGGGATACGAAGGCTCAAGGCCGACCAGATCTCGTGCGGATGGGCTTCAACCTAGCCAAGAGTTTCGACGCCGAGGCTGTGATAATAATAGCCAACGAGAAGATCACCAAAAAGGTTGTGTACGGTCTCGAGACGCGCGGTGTACCAGCATTTGGTGCTATCTGGGACAGCTGAACTGCCCAATCATACTTACCTATATTCCTCCATCAGCATATTTCCTTGAACATGTTCCTCAACTTGTACAATCTCAGATATTGTTTTTCCTATTTGTTCTTTTTGAGCGCCTATCAGATCGGTTGCTGAAAACAGGGTCATTGGGATGGAGTCATTGTTTATTTCATTTTTCAAAGTATTGAGCGCGATTATACGGTTGTTTGTTTCCCATTAATATGTGTAGACAAGCTCAAAAGTCGAAGGGTGACATCGTGGTGTTTTAGAGATTAGATATGCAAGTATGCAGCAAAACGGTGCGAATCGTCCTAGCTTGACCGAAAATGGCAATTTTGATATCTACGTAATTGGCTCTTTGCTCAACAACTTCAAGTTTTGCCGTGTTAAGAACCATGTTATCCTTGCGACGGATAGCTACGACTGCGGTCCCGGGGGTTGGGCGTCAGGTCCCATGGGCTGCATCTGCAAGCACGAGACTGTACTCTCAATCCGTTGGTCCATTGGTATATGATCTCCATGAACCTGCTCAAGCAAAGTTCGACAAGAGGAACTCTCCCATTCTCTTCCTCCACGGACTATTTGGATCGAAGAAGAATAACAGAGCTATCAGCAAGTGGGTTGATGTCTGTTCATTTCATGAAATCTTAGGCTAATAAACAAAGAGCTTTGGCCCGAGACCTGGGGAGATACGTATACGCTTTGGTATGCACCTGGTCAACGAATTCGAAAGGTTAATTGAAACTCAACACCAATTCACAGGATCTTAGAAATCATGGCGAGTCGCCTCACAGCAACCGTCATGACTATGGTGCCATGGCTCAGGACATAGCTGAGTTTATTGAGGGTCATGGCCTTAAGGACACAACCCTCATCGGCCACTCAATGTAAGAGGCTATCATTCGACAGTTGTCACCGAGAACAAGCTGACGAAACTCAGGGGAGCCAAAACCTCAATGGCACTAGCACTGCGCTCTCCTGAGCTTGTCGCTGACATCGTCGCCGTCGACAATGCCCCCGTGGATGTCTCACTCAGCAGAGATTTCCCCAAGTACGTCCGCGCCATGAAGGAGATCCAGGAAGCCAACGTCACCCGTCAATCCGAAGCCGACAAGATCCTCAGCAAGTATGAGGAGTCTTTGCCCATTCGACAGTTCCTCCTCGGCAACATGTACCTACCAGATGGTGAAAAAGTGCGCAAGTTCCGCATACCTCTCGAAACCCTTGGCAAGGCATTGGACAACCTTGGAGATTTCCCCTACAAGAACCCCAACGAGATCCGATTCGTGAAGCCAGCCTTATTCGTCCGTGGGACTAAGAGCAAGTATGTTCCTGACGATGTGCTACCTCTTATTGGCCAGTTCTTTCCCAGGTTTCAACTTGTCGATGTTGATGCTGGTCACTGGCTTATCTCAGAGCAGCCTGAAGCATTTAGACAAGGTAAGCATCGCATACTCGTGCAAGAATTGGATCTTATGCTGATATTCGATAGCCGTCGTCGAGTTTCTTCAAAAACCTGAGTGATGCAGGTCAACTGGTGTCATGGGTCATGTCCCACTAATTGGGGCGAATGTTGGACAATATTTTTCGTCGCCTCTGTAATATTACCTACCCTACCCTTGATAGATAGACATGCACAGCAAGTTAGAATTCACGAGTACGATATTCATCATCATGTGGTAACAACAAAATATTGGTTAGATAGGGTATTAGCTTGGGTTTCTTCTACGGCTCTCATCTCGATACGTCCCTCACGACCAGCGCCAAGTCATCACAGCATCCAATGTCGTAACAAGTCACTCGTCATAAATCATTCGCCGTGTTGACCGAACGTTTTTTTTACCATTCAAAGGAACATGACCAAATCCCCGAGCTCCTCTTGTGATGCTACGCCATTTGCGATGACCGAAACAATTTGGTAGGGATGAGTTTATTAGCCGCGAGGCCCCTATTGCCTACCCCGCGCCAACCTGCCAAAATAATCCTTTTAAACCTCCTCCAGGACACGCTCCTTGAACTCCCGCTCAACCTTCTGGCCCTGGTCATCGGTGCCAGACTCGCCGTGCAGAGCCATCAAGGCACCAAGGTCGAACTTGGGGGCCTTGAGCAGCTTGACCTTTCGGATGTGGACCTGTGATGTACTAGTTAGCCCTAGAACTTTGTTTGCGGCCAAGGACAAAGGTTCTACTCACGTTCTGGAGAGGGTAGATGCCCTGGGTGGACTTCTCAATCTCGCGGCCAATGACCTCGGGAATGAGCTTGGAGGTAAGCTGGGTGAGGGTGCAGCTTGAAGCCTCACGCTGGATGATGTCGGTCATCTTGCGTCGGATGGCCCGAATCTGAGAAGAGGCAGCGTAAGTGGTCTTCTTGACCTGGTTGGGTCGTCGCTTGGTGAAAGCGATGGCGAAGAGGCGGATGAGGTAGTCGTCGGTAGTCTTGACAGTGACGTTGGCCTCAATGAGGGTCTGCCACTTTCGCACCAGGGATCGGAGCTTGTCGGAGGTGAAGTCGAGGCCGTGGAAAGCAGTCAAGCAGTTCTTGCCCTGGACCTCATCGATACGGAGGCGGACCTTGCGGAATGAGTGATCCTCATCCTTCTGGAGGTCGGCGAGAGAGACCTCGAGGATACGGCCCTTGAGAGCGTCGTTGGCGTTCTTGAGACCGGTGGTGCGGTTCACGAGGGTCTTGCCGACACTGCAAATTTGTTAATCTCCACATCCCACAAGCTTTTTTCGAAATCGTCTCGCAGTCGTCACTCACTCTCGAACGTTGAAAGGGTTAGGGGCCTGGAGATATCAAGTTAGCCATGATGAAGCACTTCGCACCGCGTTGCGAGATCACCAACCTTGATCGAGTACCAGTCCTTTCGGGAGAAGGGGTCGACCGTCTTCTTCTTGAGGCCCTTCTTGCCCTTGGAGAGTCTCTTGTTCCTGGAATATCGCGTAAGCCCATTGTCTTCATCGCTGCTCGTCGTGGTTATGCTCACTTTCCAACCGCCATGTTTGCTGGCTTGTATGTGAACCGTTGGAGAGATGGTACTGGTGAGAAGTGGTGGAGGGGCGAAATAATTTCAATCTTTGTGTGCAGCAGCTTAGGTCTAAGCGAATTGATCAAAAAATCGCGGTTCAATTGTTGTTCCGGCGCTAGCATTCTGTGGGCTTGAAAAATACTGGATCGCAGGGCAAGACCGGCCCCATCACGTGCCTTCCGTTCTGAATTTGCGGTACGTACCAGTAAGCCACAGGTGGTCACCGCCACATTCTGCAAGTCTGCGCTCCAAGCCCCGACGCCAAAGCCCAAAGTCTTACTGTACTGTACCAGGCCTTCTCCTTGTAATGCTGGCATTTGGATCTCTACTCAAGGAATCTCACGACTGTCTTGTGTTATATGCTTCTTAAATGCACTTGGCAAGTAGGATTCATTAAAACATTTAAATTATAGTAAGTTTTAAGATTATATATATATTTTTTTTATCTGGTTTCTTTGTGTTTTGCAGACATCATCCAACTGGATCTAGCGTCTGACTTGTCTGTTGTCGTAACTTTGTCAATGGGTCGAGATTCACCCAGACTGTTGGTTCCATTCCTTTTCACTCCACCTTTTAGAGGTACAGCTATTCCTCATTCATCGTGTGCAGCTTGGTTTCAGCGTTGCTTCTCTTCTACCAAGAAGTCTTTCACCTCTATCCACCCAGCCTAGTCCTAGGGCACATTCAGCCCGCCACAAACTCGCTCCGGCTCATATTGGTAAAGCTGGTGTGGTTGTCGGTGGGCGATGTGTTTCTGGTCCCTCAGGGTCAATGGCTTCGCTGTCACTTGCTCGTCTTTGAGCCCTCAGCGAAAGCCGTTGCAATCTCGTTTTGAGTCCGGCCGCTGGATGAGCGCTCTTTGTCGCTCTGTCGTTGTCATGTCGTCTTCCTTTTCGGTTCGAGGCCATCGGGTTCCTCTCACCCTCTTTCCCGTCACTTCTCAGTCATCAGAACCCTCACCCATATCCTCTTGCTTGTCCCTGTTCCATTCCTCAAAGCTAGGGAAGCTGAAGTAGTAACCTTGTTTGATGTCAGTATTGGCAGGTATAAATGCATTGATGTGAGTCATACCAGAAGGTGAGTCTACCATCACGACGGATTGGCTTCCTGGACTGCTGGAGGGAGAATGCTCGCGGTCATCACGGCAGATGGAGATAGGCTCGGCGTGACGTGAGACTGGGCCTGGAGTAGATGCTTGCTCAGGAGACGGGGAGTAGACGGCAACGCGGTTGAGAAGATCAGTTGCTCTTTGCGGTGAGCCAGGACCAGCGAATGAGCCTCGAATGGCGTTGGAAGCAGTAATCGAAGGCTCTGTCGCACTCGAGCGAAGAAGTCGTGGTCTTGTGCGGTTGGAGTTTGTGTGTGAGGACGATGATGACGATGAGTCTCGCCTATGAGCTCTCACCGCACTTCGACTGTCTCGCACGTAAGAAGCCATTGTTGTGAATGTGTATATCAGATGTGTTGATAGCTGATTAAGATTGGAGGTTGTTGTATGTGCATTAAAAGAAGTATTTTGGAAAGATGGTTTCACATTTGAGAAGAATAACAAGAAGGTTTGGATGGTCGGATGAGCTGGCAGTCGCTCCAATAAGTAAAAGTGCAGCCCTGAGCCAAATATCAAGGCATCCACATCAACCACCTCGTCGTGTACATGGGAGAGCTACCACGGCTACGGTTAGACCAAGCGGGTAAGCTAAGTAAGGTAATAAACAAGGGTACCATTGCATTGGGGACGTGTGCACACTGCAAGCCAGCAAGTCATCCATTGTTAACAAGCTTTGGGGGGGGGGAGTTGGCCGACATGGGTACAGTACACAGGTACTCGAGATGGTTTATTCAACAGCCATCAGCGAATTTGGCCGTGGCGGTCGGCCATTCAGAGGCCCTACTACAACGGAATCACGCAACGATGGATCCCCTCTTTCGTGTTTAAAGGCCGCAAGCCAGGTACCCGAGTACCAAACTATTTACAGATGCTTCTTGGGCTGCTCTCTGCTTGCCACTTGTCGGCTCATCGCTGCATTTGGTTGCCAACACCAACACCAACCCAAACCCAACCCAACCCGTCTCAACTCGACTTGGTGCGTGTCTCGAGTTGTATGGCCCAGCATCCTGGCCTCTCCCCCTGGGCCTTTTGGCTGCGCGGGCCCCGGGGACTGCAGGCGGGTTTCCCGTGCACGCGTATGCGGGGGTCCCCAGCCTGTAAAGCCAGTGATGACTCGCCCTGATGAGGCACTCGTCGACTCGGCCCCAGCGGACCCTTTCCACTATCCTAGGGCTCTGTCTGGCGGTAAGGCAAAATTATGGGAATACTTGTCGAGCTACTGTCGCATTGCTACCCAACAGGTCGTCAATGTGCATACCGCTTGGACAGCGTTCCCAGATACGAAACACTATATTGTTTGTTTTCCTTGGAAAACAGGAACAAACTACTCGAGGATTATCATCCTTCACTAGATGCTGTAGAGAGTGATCACAACGACGCAACGACGCGTATATGACAGTGGCTAAACCTTGCTTGGATAGCAAGCACCTATTAGGCCAAGGCTCTCTAGCGTATCGCCGCTCCTTTTGATGGTGTAGAGTCGAGAGCGTTTCTGGATGGGGGCTGGATCTCTGTGGAGGGTTACAAGCAGAATGATGATGATGGGTGTGTGATGCGATGGTAATTAAAAACGGGAAAAAATTCACCATGATGAGCATTCTCTTAGACAATCATTACCCTCATCATCACCTATCCGCAGCTCCGGAGGGCCTCGTACCTGATGGACATGAACTATCCATGGCCAAGATCATTGATGTGCGCATTACTCCGTAGTTGAACGTCAATCACCTGGGGCAATCAATCCACGTTCCAATCCGGTTCTGCACGGCAATAGGAGCATCGCACAGCATCACAGCGCATGGCAAGCATGGTTTTGTACTGTGATGGATCGTTGATCGTCTTGTCGACCGGGGTTTGCAGCCTTCGGAGTATTTCGCTCTGAGTCAAGTCTGGTCAAGTCTGGTCAAGTCTGGTCAAGTCAAGGCTATCATTAATTTCTTCCGCCTCGTGCATTTTACCCCTTGGCTCGTGACCACAAGATGGGCTCTACACGTGTTCATGTCAACGAAGCGACTCCATTCTTACCCATGGGTGCCTTATTTTACCGCACATGGTTGTATCGGTAAATGCTCTTAGCCTCAGGTGCTACTACGGGGTCAGAAATATGCAATTACAACTCATTTAACGTCCTTGTGACCGCCTCACCGATTGGGGAGAAAGTGGATTTATTCGGTATTACTATCATTTGGTGGTCGCGCGGGACTAGAGCTAGAGTCTTGTAGGCTTCCATGATCCATCCCCGAGTTCCACCTTGTACTGTAAGTAACCTGTCATTCACTCACCATCTTCAAATCTCGCAACCTCTACAACCTGGCTCCCGGACGCGCTTAAACTCAGAAACGGTCGGTCTTGGATGGTCCAATATCGCCTTCTGCAACCCATCAACTGCCCTGTATGACCTGCCACCTTGACCGGGTACCTCGTTCGGGACGCTCAGCCCCAACACCACGGATGGATGGCACCGTGGCATCGCGGCATCGTATGGATTCTGATCAATCATGATGCTTCCCCCACGCAAAACGGCTCAGACCGACCTGCAGTAACCTGCAAACTTGGGAAGCTGCTGACGCACCCCGCGACAGCTCAAGTCCGCCGCGTCCCGTCCCTTGAGCTTGAGTCCGTATCTATCCGGTTTAATGATCGAAGCTGCCACAATCATCAGTCTCTTGCTTCGGATGACACGGTTGGATATTACTTACTCTTCCCATATCCTTCCTTGGACTGCCTGCAGCTCTTCGGTTGTCATGCGTTTGCCAGTGGTAAAGTAGCCTTCATCTCCGTTAGTATCCGCCTTGCTTCTCCTTCTACTGTATCCGTAGAGCTGAGGGATCATCTCGTCTGTTGGTTCTCATTTTACTTACCAGCTGTAATCTTGGCGTCAATCTCGACTCGCGAGTCAGCTGGGATCAGCTCTTCTGGAAGCTCGACCCTCTCATGAATTGGGATCCTACAACCATGTTAATCTCGCATCAATATTGACTCGGCCGACTGTTAGCTTACCCTTGCCCAACAATCGCATCATGCTTCATACTAAAGATATGTCAGCTGTCGGCGTCTCAACGTGTTCGATCCTCAAACGCTCACTTGCTCATGCTAAGCATCCTGTCAATCTTCTTGATGCCTAGCCAGTGCAGAATATCCGGCATAAGGGCCTGGAATCGCATGTCTTTCACGCCAGCAATATTCTCGGTCCTCTTGAAATAGTCTGATGCGCGATCGGCACCGCGTTTACGGGCGTTGTAGACCACTGCCCCAGTATTAGTACCCCGGATCTACGCGCCGGTTGCTCTTCCGAATCTTGAGGGATTTCATCCTTACAATACTGCCAACATAGTTAGATCCGTTTCCTCCTGATGGACTATGATCGGACGACTTACCTTAGTGACCTCTCCAAGGGCTCGTCCCTCCTTTCTGAAGTAGATGACAACACCACTGCCACCATTCTGGGCTTCTTTGACGGCTTCTTCAATACCAAAGATCAAGTACGGACGACAAGTGCAGATATCGGACCCGAAAACGTCGCTCCCATTACACTACGGAAAAGAGTGAGTTTGGGGACTCAACGAGGGTGGGAAACAGTACCTCGTCGTGGATTCGCAGAGAGAGTCGAACCGATTCATCCGACATCTTTGCTGGATCTCCAAAGCAGTACACGGTGAGACCACCTAAAATTGTTAGCCAGCCCAACTGCTACCATGGCTTAAAACGTACCAATGGGAGGAAGGAAGACTTTGATGTCTCCACGAGTGATGAGCTTGAACGTGTCAGTTATTAAGTTCACTCGAGGCATATCCTAACCTACCTCGGGGTAGCTTCCTCCTGTGTGCTCGAACAAGGAGCGGCGTAGAGTGGCCTCGTCTGTGCCTTGTTAGTGATTGTGCAATATCCCAATGTTACTCTGTCCTTACCAATACCGAACCGCTCTGCCACGCCAGGAAGATACCAAACCTAAAGCACAAGGTTAGTTTCAACTTCAGCTGCTTATGCCAATAGATCATACTGGTTCAACGGCAAACTTGGTGACGGCCAGTTCGCCTTGGTCATTCAGGCACACCTTGCCATCAGGGACCCTGTAATTGTCAACTTTCTGCGACCCAAGAAATAGTCGGGCAGACTGACAGTCGCCCAGCCTTGACACTCTCCGCGAGTTCTGGTAGCTATCGAAAAGGTTAGCAAGGGTGTTTTCCAGTATCAACAGGTATTCCTATCACGCACCTTCATGTGAGCTTTGGTGATCGCAATGGTCGGCCGAATATCGACTAATGGACCCGTCAATAACACAATTCCTCCAATTGGTGCTGCAGCTCATACCATTATCATTCTCAATGGTGTCCTTGAACAGCCATGGAGCAAGATGTCCCCAAGGGTCCATAGCAACAATCTTCTTGTGGTCTCCCCATTGAGGAAAAGGACCGATGTTTGCGGCCGGTTCGGTATTGGTGAAGTCGGGTCTGTCCATGATTTCATTAGTTGTGGTTTTGGCTCTGGTGAATGTCAGACAAACCGATGGTCGCTGTTCAATTCGTTGCTAGCGACGGCGAGAGCATAGTAGATCGAGTATGAACCACCGCTAAAGACTCTGTTTAGTATCGTTTCACTTGAGAGCAACGTCGCTTGGAAACTCACTGGGCTAAAGAATATGGTTAACGAATGGCCAAGTTAGTAAACGGGGACTGAACAAACCTCCAACAGCTAAACGCAGGTTACAGACGTTAGTAACACTAACTCACACATGCACTACACACACACAGGAGAACGAACCATTACGACGTCGAATAGTAGAAGCGGCCCTTGAAACTACGATAGGGCCACGCTTAACGGGGTCTGAGTTTCCCCAATCCATAGGCAAAGGATTAATTCCAATTTGCTTTGGGTAAGTCCTAGTTACCTTGTGTGAGCGAGTCTTGTTAGTGGAGCTTGTATGCTGGAGTTCCTCACGTCAAAATAATGCGCGATGTGAATCCTTGCTGGCGCTGGCTGGGTGAAGGGAGCTCAGGAGCTTTCAATTTGTCACCAGAGGCCACAGGAACTTCTACAGAGGGCGAGTCGCCATCTTCACGAGAGTCCGGTTGAAGTATATTGTTCTTGCCAATGTCTCCACCTGATTCATCGATCGATCTACCGGAAAGCGACTCGACCGCGTTCACAAGGAGAGCTTGCGTGCGCTGAATCTCTTGCAGAGCTTCCAGCATGCTGGATTGCTGATCGTTGGACGCCATGATGACGGCCGGAGATGTGAGCGTGGGGTTGATGGTGTTTCTCTAGGGTAGACGTAGCTGTGGGTTAAGTTTGCGAAATATATGTTGCAAAGAAAACGACACGACACTTTTCAAAGGAAAAGAAGAGGAGGAGAGTTTTTCTACAAGAAGTAAAGGAAAAGGAAACACTGGAGGGCGCCCGGAACAACAGGAAGAGCGGTCGGCGGAAGCCATGGTGACACATGCTTTACAACGGGTCGTCATGAACAGGGGAGCTGTAGCACATCCCCAACCTCCAAGGCCTCAGATAGTACATAATTTGTAGATATCAAGATCTGTATCATCCTGATTGTACGACCCTAACCATATCTGTCACCCTCGAGGTCAGCAGATCAACGGGAGAGGCCCCCATACAATGATAACTTTCATATATCGGGCCGCCATAATCGGGTAGTCGCGTAGAGAGAAGAGAGGGGAGCTCTCCCAACAAGGAGCAGTCATGATAGCCAGTGACCAGTGACCGTGTCCATCTACACGACAGGCAATTGAAAGTTCACGATTCGCTGATAAGAGGCCACATGATAAGACGGCACACTCAAAGTCTCAAGCCTCAAATCAAGCTCCACCAGCTAGTTGAGAAGCTACCCCGCGCCCGCCAAATCGGAGGTGATTCCCCCTGCATTTAGTCGCCAGTCAGCCAAGGTGAAGGTGAAGGTGACGGTGTAGACGTTGATGTTGGAATATTGTATGCAAGAGGACATTTCCGTTCTTAGTGAGATCGTAGCTCTTCAAAGTATTGGTTGGATTGCTACTTTGCTCCTGTCTCAAACTGTTTTCTCATCCACTACAGTCCTCTTTGTTGGTGTTGGACCTGGTCACATCCCTGCAAGCATTGATGCTCAATTCAAGAACAAACGACTCTCACTACTTTCACCCATGCAATCACTGATACCACAGCCCTTCTGCAGAGCTTATCCTCCTTCCTCCTAGTTTGATAAGGATCGCTTTCGCGGAGTCCGGCGTTCAAACAAACAACCCCGGAGGTCGCCGGGAGGCGGGGGCGGGGCAATCGGTGCCTCTCCCCGCTTAATGCATGCACTACAAGCACGCCTCCCGTCCGACTGTTGCACTAACAGTTTGGCAGACTTCCATGTTAGTGAGTGAGCACGTGCGATGCGACAAGGGAGCCTCTGAGGTGCTGATAAGATAACGCGCCAGCATCCCTGACTGGTGCCTTGTTCCTTGGGACTGCCTAGCCCAAAGCTTGACATCAGCAAATTCACTATCATCTTTTCGCGTTCTCTTTTGGTCGGTCGCGCACGAATCGCGGAACAGACATCATGGGCAAGCGCAAGTCCTCGAGCAAGCCCATGGGGCCCAAGAAGGTCCGTCGAAGCGGTCCTTGTCATTTCATATTATATTCTCTTAGGGGGGCTTTGCGCTCACACTAATCCAATCCAGAAAGATCCTCTTCCTACCACTTTCGCATGCCTCTTCTGCAACCACGAAAACTCGGTTTCGGTCAAGCTCGACAAGAAAGCCGGCGTCGGACAACTCGACTGCCGTGTCTGCGGACAGAAGTTTCAGTGCGCGGTCAACTGTACGGCATTAATACACTCTCATTCACATCAGGCGCATCGTGAACTAAATTTGCGACAGATTTGTCCGCTGCGGTGGATGTCTATGGCGAATGGGTCGATGCAGCAGGTACGTCCTCGAGACCATATATGCAACTTCATCAACAGTCACTGACTCTGCAATAGATGCTGTTGCCAAGGAGGATAACGCCGAGGCTGGCTACGGTGGCACATCTCGAGCAGGAGGACGAGGTAACCGAACGGCGGTCGAAGAAGACGACGACGATCACTACGGAGAAGATGACTATTAAACG
The DNA here is from genome assembly GCA_033439405.1 of Fusarium sp. NFCCI 5145. Classification (NCBI taxonomy): domain Eukaryota; kingdom Fungi; phylum Ascomycota; class Sordariomycetes; order Hypocreales; family Nectriaceae; genus Fusarium; species Fusarium sp. NFCCI 5145. The sequence goes on along the minus strand of JAWDHB010000074.1, from coordinate 283,169 downwards.
TTTCTTTAATGCGCCCTGTATCAATACCAAGACTTGCTACACCCATGCCTCGACAAAATCTTGCTTTGCACCTGCGACTCGTTGGGATATATGACCATTGCGATGATTCTTTCCTCAGATGGTATAAAATCTGTCTCCAAAATCTCCCAAACCAGGAACGATATAACTGTTGAGTGGTCAGCATGCATATCAGCCGGGTTGGACTATCATACTTCTTCTCGTCGAGACCCTATAAATATCTGGTTAGTCCATGGTTTGCGGCGATTCGTGCAAGCGGTGTGACAAACCTCATCGATGAAAGCCGTCACGACCCTCAAGCGAGGGAACTTGGCAGAGAAGTTCTTGACGCCTTCAGGGCTTGCAATCAAGTTGAGGAACAGGATGTGCTCCTCAGGGACGCCCCTGGCCTTGAGGACCTGAACAGCCATGGTAGCAGAGCCACCTGTACAGTTGTTAGACGGATGCGTCACGAATGACATGTAGAACAAATTGGGATATCGTCATACCAGTAGCGAACATGGGATCCAGTAGAAGCACCCATCGGTCAGCAATATCCTCGGGCAGCTTATCGTAGAACAGCTTGGGCTGGGCCGTTTCCTCGTCACGCTGGATCAAGATCTTTCCAATACGAACAGAGCGGCAGCAGTCACGGAGACCCTGCTCCATAGCCTCACCAGCTCTCATGATAGACACGCCGCAAATCTTGCCCTGGAACATGAGACCATTGTAAGTTCGGCCAATAGGCGTAGTGACAGTGTGCTCAATGACAGGCAAGTGGTTAAGGCCCTCCTCAACTAGCAAGCGAATAATTCGGTTGGAGTAGAAGATGAAGTCTGCTCGCTCTGTCTCCTTGCTACGAATTTTCCTGGACATTCTCAGCTCCGAGACATGGACGCCCAATTAGGGAAGTGGACATACGATAGGAGGGCAATGAGCTGAGGGGTCTGGGGCAGAACATTGACATTCTCTAGGTTGACGTCGACCGAGACGGTGGCACTGGGCTTCTGCTCGTGAGTGCGGTATGAGGGGCCGACAGGTGTCGTGTGAGTATCTTGAGTCTTGTCCGCCATATTAGCTGTCGTCAATGTTTCGACTTTGAAGTAAGGCGGGCGGTGATGGCGGGGTGTCAAAGCTGTAAATATCTCCAACTGGGCTAGCGGAGTGCAATTGAAGCTGCGAGCTGGATCGAAGGTTCAATTGTTTGATCCGGTACAAGAAGTTAAATTAGTATCAGATCAAATGTCGGAGAGAGGAGCTCGGCATCAACTAGAGCTCTCGAGGATAAGAGAGTCTGAAGCCCTGCAATGCCCGCTTGCTACAGCCACTTGCATATGCGCAAAACGGGGATGTGAATCAGTGGCGGCGGGACCCTAACTTACCCTACGAGATTTACAGAGTCGGAGGAGACCGCACTGCAAGGGTTCATATCTGATAGCTGACAGTGGAGAGTGGAGATGACAGTGATACCTAGAGATGGGCCTCGTGAGGGAAAAGGAGACAGAATACAGTCATATCCACGCGAGAATTCATATCATGAAGGTTATAATTATAACAAAAATAATATTGTCGGTTAGGATGGATTAAGATGAGTTGTGCTTTATGCCTGGTATTATCAAAGTTGAGGTATCATTTACCCTAAACTTCTATCCCTGCAATTCCTCCCTTCGAGATGGGATGATAGAACAATGAGGGAGTGGCGCAATTGAAGCTGTTTGACAACCCTCGTTTATGTACAATAAGAAACCTACCTAGGTATTCAAGTGGCTTTGTTGTGTCGCCAGGATTATTCTATGCTTTGAAAAGGTCTGTTTTTAGCCCGAAGGCTGGCTGGTGACCTTGGTTCCATGCACTAGAGTTGCATCCCTCAACCCTTTTTCCATTGATCAGCCTCCCTGGCAGTGATTCACTTGAGTTTATCAATCATACCTTATACCTCCCTCATGGGATAAAAACCTCTTTGTATCATCCCACTCCGTGCGCCTGCATCAGTAGCAACGCGCCGCATGCCTTCCCCCTTCTTCTGCCGGCGGGTTTCAAGCAGCTTGCCACTAACCGTCGTTCCTGGCCTTGTGCATCGTCATCATATCTTGTTCTATCGCCTTTCATAGACCCCTCATTATATAATATAACCCAACAACATCCGTCGCGTTCTGCCCAGGACTGAGCTCACTATGGCATCACGAAATGGCCCGGCTGCGCCTGTCCAGCGAAAGCTGATGACGTATGGTAAATCTTCGCGCAAGACCTTCATGCGCGACGCGATGCCGCTACGAACCACTGCGTCGTTTACTGCACAGTCCAACAGCCCAGACTCCGCCGCAACTGTCGCGAAGCCTTCCAAACCATCGCTACCGAGATCAACATCAGATCCATCACCGAGGCCGTCTGTTGACGATCGATCCGATGACACCAGTCGCGCGAAAGGCAAGGGTGAACAGAAGTCAGAGTCACGCGATGCGACAGACTCTAGAAAACGAAAGCGCCAACAAGTTGCACATCCTGAGCCTGTTGAAGAAGAACCAGCATCTGTCCCTCCAAAACAGCCCCAGTCGACAACTACACTACCACAGCGACATTTGGCTGGAGCCTCCGAAAGCAATGGCAGAGCTGCCGCACCTCCTCGGCGCTCACCTATCTCAAAGAAAAGCCCCAAAGACACGACTGTTCGATCTCGGCCCCTCCCTCGAAGCAAGTCTGATATCCCAACTTCAAAGCCCAGCTCAAGTGTAGCGCTATCGATGACTAAGGACCACGACGATGACACTCCGAGACCGAAGAAACGACGCCCACGATTGATTGATGCTTTGGCTGCTCAACGGGCAGATAGTCCAGACTCTGATGACTCGGCCCCTGAATTTGAGGAGTCTAAACCTCCATCATCTTTGAACAGCGGAACAGAAAGTGGAGTGGCCACTCCGTCTCAACAGTCACAGAACAACTCACAGAACCATTCTCAAGATTCTACGATATGGCCAAGGCGCACTCCGGTTGCAATCAAAGGAAGAAGAGTCAAGTATACATATGGTCAATCTCGATCAATCCCGAGCGAGTCTTCTTCGAAGCTCAGTGAGCCCAGTATGGAAACAAAAAAGCCGACTAAAGAGGAGGAGCTGGATGCTTGTCTAGCCACGCCCCTAGAACCTACCAATCCCGACCCTTTCGCCATGGACTCTGACGACGATCTGGACTCAGATGGAGATATCCGACCTGCGATTAAGAGTGTGCATGAGCTACGGAGAGCTGGTGCTAATAATCGCTTCGCCGATGAGATGGAGGACCTGCTTGCTCGGATAGGAACCCCTGGCAGCTCCTCACCTTCCCTCAGGAGGAGCGCATTATTAGAACTTTCTCAGAAACTACAGCGCAAAGAATTCATCAGCCAATTCCGTGATCACGCAACTCGCGATAAGGTCGCAGCAAATATCGGCCAGGAGCAAGATATCATTAGCGGATTCGGTCTTTCGGCTGTTCTCGTCATATTCCTGCATTTCAGCCCTGCAGCCCACCTCCTGCAGCAGTTGGTCGACGACGGTCTGGGGCAATTGCTCTGTGTTCTTCTGCGGGCGCCTGAAGATATTGATGAGCTTGCCTCAGGGAAATTGAGGCTCGCCAAGACGACAAGAAACTCTTTGAGCGAAGTCAAGACCATGCTGATAAAGATGAACATTTGGCATGGTCGTCGACTTGAGAAGCTCTCACCTCAGACGCTTGCACTTCAATTATTGAACATTGTGTGTCAACGAATTGACGCGATACACTCATCAAGAGTCGTCAGAGATGTTGAGAATGACCTCGAGCTTGTCATAGGCCATTGCGTGGGCGCAAACCCTAGGACCGACGCAGTGACTGCGCTTGTTATATCAATACTGGAGTCACAGTCAAGTCTGGCAATGAATGATGAGAATGGGGTTTCCTGGGTTGCACAACAGACGCACCATGTGGCTCGTATCCTCGAAAACAGTCTACAACAATGGCCAGAAAAGCTCGGCGATGTCGAAACAGCAACTCTCAAGCTCTCGATTAACATGTCCAACACGACACATGGAGCGGCAGCATTCAGTGACATACTCGTGTTGTCTGGTCTGTCGAAATGCATGCTCCTGGGATTCAAATCAGCTCTAGACGCAGTGAGCAACCGACGTCTAAAGGAGGAAACGTACGACGGACTACTTCTTGTGCTCGGCATGGCCATTAATATCCTAGAACATTGTGCACCGGCACGAGAGAACATCACTGGCAAACAGCTGGAGGGCCTGGTGGCAGTATACCTACAGAATCAGGCCTTGATGCGAGAGGTAAAGTTAACTCATTGATATTGGCCGACTTGTTACTGACAATCATGACTTAGCCCGACTCAGTAGACAAGTCAAGGCTCGGTGTGGCCTTCGGCTACCTTTCAGTTTTGCTGGGCTACCTGTCTCTGGAAGAATCGACCCGGCAACAGCTCGCAGCGCAAGCGGGAAGCAGTGGCCTTTCGGGCCTCATTGGATCAATCAAGGAGTTCATTGGAATGAACAGAACTGTGGATAACAAGGTGACTGAGCTCGAGGGGCTTGTCAGCGACTTACAACGACTGCAACGACAGCAACGACAATAGTTGACTATGTGTGGGCATGGATGGCTCTGGCCAAGGAGCATTTCTAGGACAATGTTCTGTGTAGGACTTTTACCTTTTACTTTGTTTATATAATGAGCTATAGCCGAAGCTGGGATAATCGCTGGCGATAGAAGTGCCTAGACGAGAAGAAGAGTCGATACCACATTTGCTACCTCAATTCATTGATGCTATCCATACTCCGTACTCGGACGATAATTGTTAAAGTTGGGTATCGTCTGAGCGTCTTCTAGAACTATTCCCGGTCTGATTTAGCGCATAGTTGCTGATTTATGCACCAAGTGAAGAGCGCTAACCCTGCGATTCACTCGTCACTTTGCAGGGGAAAGGCCGCAGAGTTACGTACCCTTTCTCAGTATGATGCAAAGGGAGGGGGAGGGGCTCTGGTATTGTTGGAGGAAGGAGGAGGGAGACAAGATCCGGTGGGGTTTCTCATCAGAAATGATCTTACTTTGGGAAAGGATAGGCTTTTTACCTTGCAGTAACAGAGGTACAGTACATCTGACTGACGTGCGTGCGTGCACCTGAAGTTCCAGGCCTTTTGCTTTACTTTACTTTACTTTACTTTACTTTACTACTTCTAGTTACACATCATACATTCACCATCGTCATCAACAGCAGCCTTTTTCTTTTCCCGTCTTCATCTATTTTTCCGCTGTTGGTCTCAGTTTCTGTGCACCCAATCTTGCTGCATCTGGGCCCGAATAATCACTTGACGTTTAACAATCAAATAAGCAGCTCCGACTCTGTTTCACTTTTGATCGATTGCCACTCAACCCTGTTGCACCACCATGCCTTCTCCCAAGCAACGAAAGGTCGCCATCGTCGGCAGCCGCTCTGTCGGTGAGTCTTTTGATATCTTGGTCGATTATTTCACAAATGCCGACTTTATCCGGAGTTGTCCATTGCATTTGCTGACGGAATGGACTGCCAGGCAAGTCATCTCTAGCGGTGCGATTTGTCGATGGCCACTTCGTCGACAGCTATTATCCCACGATTGAGAATACCTTCAGCAAGATGATCAAGTACAAGGGGCAAGATTACTCAACCGAAATCGTCGACACAGCAGGCCAGGATGAGTACAGCATCCTTAACTCGAAGCACTTCATCGGCATCCATGGCTATATGCTTGTCTACTCAGTAGGATCACTGCCATCATTTGAGATGGTGCAAGTCATTCGCGAGAAGATTCTCAACCACCTGGTGAGTGTCCCTGGACATGTGAATAAACGACTCAAGATGGTTAACCGGAAATACTGAGCAGGGCACTGAATCCGTCCCCATCGTCATTGTCGGCAACAAGAGCGACTTGCGACCCGAGCAACGACAGGTCACACCCGAAGATGGACAGAAGGTCTCCGAGAAGATACAATGCGGCTGGACCGAGGCGAGCGCACGATACAACGAGAACGTGGGCAAGGCTTTCGAGCTCTTGATCGGACAGATTGAGAAGTCGCAGAACCCCGGCGAGGCTCCAGCCAAGAGCAATTGCATCCTGATGTAAGGACAATTGCAGATACTTTACGAAGAGGCACATTTGCCAGACAATCACGATGACGATGACGATGATTCAGACCGCGGGGCGGTCCACAAGTCCAGCCAGCGCCAGCGCCAGCAGCAGACCTTACGGTTCCGTTGATCCGTTCCACGAGGTGACAGTCACAGGGGCACAGGGTGATTCGGGGCCAAGACAACAGGGCCTTGAATGAGGGCCCTCTTTTGGTTAAATTCTCCGTTACTGTCGGGATGTGTACCAAGTCGTACTATAGCGATTTCTACCAGCTCGGTCTTTGCTTTCCTGTTTTGCCTGCCTTCGCAACTAGAGTATATGGTTCAAATCACTGGGTCAGAAGGGTTTTGGGTTTGCTTGCTTATTAGAAAATTCTGTTGATTCTCTGATCTGACCTGATCTGATATGACTCGCGCTCGCTCAAGTGCATGTCCTGATTCATGACCGACTCTCGAATGACTGACTGAGGAGGGCACTTTACCTTGACTTGATAGAACTTACAAGGATGTCCTGTGTAGAGAACCTGGAACTACCGCTACGTACCTTGCTCACCCGGTTTCTAGAACAAATCCGAGCACCAACCTCTCGGTGCGCTTTGACAGCTCGATCGATAATTGGTTCCCAACAGCTCGTGATTCCTAAATGCCTCCCTCCCTCCTGGGGCGGTCTGCCTCTAAATTTTCCAGTCTCTCCGTCATGTGAAAGCACGATCCAATTTAGACGGGGACGGAGCTTGACTGTATTCGGGTGGTCCCGCTATTGGTGCTGAAGGAGCTGCATAAATCCGGGCACGGTACAGGTACCTCCCTATGCAAGAGCGTGCCATCCGGACGCTATCTCAAGATCCGCGGCCTGTGTTGTGGTACTGACATTGTGCCATGTGGTTTTATGACTTGGCATTGGTAAAGTAGGTGGTGGGTTATACTGTAAACAACATTTGACAGTGGTTTATTCAGTGTTGACTTGAATTGAAATCACTGGCTGAATTTCCCCAGATAGTGTCTACCAGGCCCCGTGATTTGTCTGCGAGCCTGCTGTGAGACCCTAATAAACAACCTGAAGGTGCAGTGCAGTACGTGGTACGGTAGTGAGTGGTACGTGTGCGTGCCACCATCCACAGCCTCACTCACACTCACATCCATCTCACCGCGCCCAACCCAACTCTTTGTCCCTTTACTTCTATTGACTCTTTGTCACGGCGCAAAGACAACGCCAACAACAATTGCTGCGAATTGGAACTCATAGACATATAGAATAAGCAGTTCTATTTTCTCCTCTCTCTTCTCAATATCTTCTCATCGCTTTTGACTTCCTCGTATGCCACCACCACCAACCCAACCCAACCCAACCCATAATTCCATGAAATAATCCCACCACGATGCCCGACTCAGATCCTTGCCCTTTCTGCGGCTTCAAGCCGGGACAGGGCGAATATGAACTTCTTCTAGTGTGTTCTCACCGATCTTCTTACCGCTGCTTCACCTGGACAGACAGACACTAAGACATACATCCCCTTGGCTAGCACATCGAGGAACAGCACCCAGACGCTGGAAAGTCACCCTTTGTCACCACCGATGAGACCATTCCATGCCCAGAAGAGGGTTGCGGTGAGCTCCTTCAGGCGAATGAGTTGGCTTATCATCTAGAGCTTCACGAGCTCGAGGCGCAGGATGCCACACCTGGACCTGAGCCAGTCGCGGAACAGAAGCCGACTGTGCCTCGGAAGCCGGAGCCGTCTACTAGGGAGGGCTCACGGAAGCACAAGAAAGTCAGCACTATCCAGGCATGGAAAGATCTCTTTGCCGGGCGGAGCAGTCATAGCAGAGACAGCAGCGGCAGCAGGACGCGCCACAAGACTAAGAGAGACGAGGCTGGCATATCTAAGAGTTCCAGCAGAGGCTCTTCAAGTAGGGAGAGAAATGAAGAGCGAAGTCGGAAGTCTGCTCGTCTGGGGGTGAGCAACCTGATGGTTCCGGGGTTGATAGTGACTGACGTGAGCGTAGAGATCTGAGCTGGGTAGGTTTGCACATGAGAGAAAGATGCCCCCCTGGCTCGTAGACCTGCTCAAAGATGAAGGTCATGTTGTTAATGAAGGTAAGTATTCTCGGCGTCACTTGTATGAACAACAGCTGACCCCTCGATCACAGGCGTGTTGCCTGTTCTAAGTCAACTCCTCGAGCAAAGCCCCTCGACCCAATATGCATACTTGTGTCATCCCGCGGTACAGCACGTATCCAAATTAAGGCGAGAAGGTGAGCAGCGAAGAAGATACAAAGTTCTTGGTGCAATCTGGGGTATCTAATAAGCCTAGGTGGTTTCTGTGGTTATCGAAATATTCAGATGCTCACTTCACACATAATCACTGCCGAAACCGAGGGCTCAAAGCACTTTGGACAGACATTTCCCTCCATCTTTCAGATTCAAGATCTCATCGAGAATGCCTGGGACATGGGCATCAACGCCCAGGGCAGAGCAGAGACTGGAGGCGTTAAGGGGACCCGAAAATACATCGGTACACCAGAGGTATTGTCACCCATACACTTCGGTCAAGTCAGTCAACTTACAAAATTAGGCGCAAGCTGTGTTTCTCAGCTTAGAGATACCGTAAGCTCGCAATCAATGGAGACTGTACAAACTTGCTGACTGTGTATAGTTGCTCCGTTCAAGCATTTAAGGATAAGGAACGTGGCAAGTCGAAACAGCTCCTCTTTGAAGCTGTCGAGCGATACTTCCAAGGAGGTGTCGCAAGTGTAGAAGACCGAATTCATCTTACAGATCTGCCACCAATTTACCTCCAGCATCCAGGTAAGTAATTCAGACCTGGCTGCATCTGAGTTCAGCGACTGACCGTTTACAATAGGACACTCTTTGACAATTATTGGTTTCGAGAAGCAAATGGATGGCCACACGAATTTATTGGTATTCGACCCTAGCTTTCGCGATTCTACCAAGATCCAAAACCTCGTCGGCAAAACAGTTCGCCATAAACCCTCTTCGATCGACGGGTCCTTGCAGCCGTACCGTCGTGGCTCGCACTATTTTCGCAAGTACAGCCAATATGAAGTGCTCTAGTAAGTCATCTCGCCCTTCTATACATCTCATCATCAATACTTATAAGACTATAGTCTTACCAAGTACGCTTCTGCACCATGATTCGGTCATCCATTGGCTTACTGCTGGTCCTTGAACCAGGCCTGAAGCTTAGCCAGGGCCCGACCACGGTGGGAGATCTTGTTCTTCTCGGCCTTGTCCATCTCGGCGAATCTGGGAGGGTCAGCAAAGAACACTAATAGGATTAAATGTCGACTTACGTTTGACCTTCGTACTCAAAAACGGCATCCCATCCTATTAATATGTCAACATGTATTCTATGTATTCTTTTCTCAACACATACCGAAGTCAGGAGGTCCTCGGGGAGGCACAATCTTGCCCTGAAGAGTATGTTAGTACTGTCAAGGCAAAAGAGCTCAAGGATTTCTTACCGGGCAACGGCCCTGGAAGAGAATCACCTTCTCGCCAGGTCCAGCGCAGTATCCGAAAGTGCAGACGGCCTCTGCAGACTTATCGGTGTAAGCAGCCAGCAGGTTGTTCAAACCCTGGTGACCGATCGAGGACATGAACCACTTGCTTTACAATCATCAGCTTTCACATTCGCATGGCGATCATGTCGTTTCCGACTTACATGTACGGTCCAGGGAGACCGCTGAGAGCATTATAGCACAGCGCTGTATCCTCAACCAGCACGGGGCCTTTCACCTGTACATTACTGTTAGACGTTTTTGTTTTTGTTTTTGTTTTAGCGCTTGTAGAATAGATTACTGCATACCAAATCAGCGGCCCTTCGGCACTTTGACTCTGTAACCTCCTCAAGCGTGCCCTGGACCTCCTCAAGATCCACAGGTTGGCTAAGGACCTCAATCTCAGGCTCAAGAATGGCCTTGACCTCGCGCAACTTGTTAGCGTTGCCGGTGATGAAGTTGACTTTGTGCGCAGCCATTTTTAGAGTTTTGAAAGTCTTCGGTAGTTTAAAAGTTATAGATAACGCAAAGGTGAGAATTTTGCCAACTCAAGCAAGAGAAAATATGGTCTCAAAGAACAGCTCAAGATAATCGAGCTGAACAATAGGCTCCCCACTATGACTCTTCTGCCGTGGTTGTACATCAAAATATGCACTTGCACCGTTCAGACACTTCAGTAGAACGATTCATGTCAATTCATAGCCTGCCTTAGGCTTGCATCTAAAAATCTATTTTCACCAACCGAGTCCCGCTTCAAAATCCCACGCCCATAGATAAAGACTTTTGTAGTAATTCCAAGAGCTTCGTCCCCTTTTAGTTGCCTTTTGTAGACCTCTCTATTGCTCGCTGTTGTCCTTCTTCCACTGCTCAAACCAGGCTACTATGCGATCAACGTTGGTGTCCATCTCATCAGATGTGTTACTTGTCAACTCAATGACAATCTCCTCGTCGAAAGCCTCGTGAGCTTCTTGTAGAAGGACCTCCATGATCTCAGAGTCAAGGTTCTCTTGAAGCTTAGAATCAGGGTAGTTTCTGTAATTTATTCTTGTTAGCAACCGCTTATTTCCCTGGCTCATCCAAAATTGAACACCAGGAACTTCGTAATAATGGCAACGTACCTTGCTGTGAGACGATCGTAAAGAGTTGAGGAGTCAACACGTAGCACAACGACTAGATCTATCCAGCTCTTTGGGAAAAGATCACAGGCGTGCCAGTCGATAATAAACCCACCAGCCTTGACATCGTCCTCAATGGCGTCCAGCAACTGTGACAGTATCAAAATACATTCTCCCCGTATTTGTCAAGACAATGTCTTGATTCAGAACTCAGTCTTGAGTCAAGAAATTATCACTCACCTTGTCCTCATCCACAATCAAGCTGTGATACTCGTCGCTCCATCCTTCGTGGCACTCCTTGTCCTTGACGACTTGGTTGACTGAGAGGTGACGCAGCCCAGTTCGTTCCGCAAGACTTTCGCAATGAGTAGTCTTTCCAACACCCGGCGTCCCCGTGATGATGATATTGGGTAATTTTCGTGAGGTCATTTTGACAGCCTTTTCGTCTCTGTATATGGTTGCAGAGATTGACAGGCTCTTGGATTTGGGTATTCTTGAAAATGCAGCTATGCAGAGCTGTGGATGCGACTAAAGGGGCGAAGTGACTCCATAGTTGCATCTAACCCGTCACTTTCAACACCATGTTGCAATCACAATATCACCAATCAGGCGCAACAGCAAGTGAACAAATAACCACAATATCGCTTCGTACTCTCATCTCTCGGACTCTCCAATACAGCCGTATCTCATCTTACAAAATAGAGTCGAGCACAAATACCCTCACCGACTTGCGGAGAGGTAGAAAATGTTCTCGCCCTGTATACATGATGCCGTCCAGATACAAGGAGAATACCCTCAGATCTGTTTCAGTTACACGCCGCCATTAGAAAATTCGACATCAAACACCCTGAAAATGCCACTTCTATCCCTTATGTGTGTTCGAAATGCCTAAACCAGTTTCATTATCTCTTACTGCTCTACTTCCACCTCATCAACACCGGCGAGCTCAGTATGTTGTGTTTGTTGCCCGTCTTCGTAATCTTCACCATCAGTATAGTCGAACTTCTCCTGCTGCGCAATGGCTTGTGCCGAGACGATCTCCGCTAGCCTCTTCAGACGAGGAGTTTGGAGCCCTAAAGAGAATATGTCAGCCTCAAATATGCTTCTAATGCGACTCGTCCCACGTGCTACTTACAAGAGGGGGTATAAGTCTCAAGCGCAGTGATGACTCGAGGCTCAGCGATCTCGTAAGGACCGCTGTCGTCCATGTCGACGGCTTGAAGAAGAAGGACATCGCTCTTCTCAGTTACGCGCGAAGCAACTGCCTTCATAATCTCGCCATTGATAGGCTGCTCGTAGTCGGCAACCAGGTATTGGTTGAGCAGCTTCTGGATCTGGTTTGGTGATAGCCTAGGGTTGTCAGCATGGGAATTGAATCGTAGTGGCAAGCAGTAACTTACATCCAGCAGATGTCCTGAATGATTTCTATGTCATTCAGGGTGGCCTTCTTGAGTTGAAGAAGCTTGGTTGCTTGCTATGAAATTGTTAGCAATATTCAGGAAGAGGTCGCTAGGCTGAACTTACCATCAAATGCTCCAGCTGGAGGGTGCCCTCAGGCATATCATGGCTCTTACACCATTCCTCAATGCGAGTAATGTTGTAGTTGATCTGGAGACCACGCTTCCAGGAGAGGAAGTTTCGTCGCATGAGCAGGTCGTTGAACGCTGTCACACCCACCAATCGCAGAAGTTCAGTGATGGTCTGGGTAATGATGGAGTCTTCCAGATAGTAAGCCTTCATCGCACGGAAGACACTGTTCAACAAGCTGAGCAGGTTGTCCATGCTGTAAGCGGGGGTCGAGTTCGACTGAAGGAGCTTGCCCAAAAATCGGCTGCTTTCGTTCGTAACGAAACCGGGAAGAGACTGGGACTCGATGATGGCAGGAATAATCATCTTATGCAACTTCTTCTTCAACACCTTCATCCAAGTGTGGTAGATGTTGAACTCCAAGCTTTCGAGGTCGTGCTTGACAATCTCCAAAAGTCGGTCGTACTCGTAGTTGTCTGACTTCTGAGCCTCATACCAGTCCTCGGCGAGGAAGACAAAGGACAACATCTCGTGGACGTTGGACAGCCAGAAGGAGCCGGGGTTGATGGCCTCGTCGCCGTCGTGCTGCATCACCTCCTGCTGGATAGACTGCATCACGTTGGCCAAGAAACGCTCCGACTCCTTCACAAAGCCGTTGTTCCACATCTCTGATGTAACCAAGTTGATGAGGTATGAAGGGAAAAGCACCTCCTTGTCCGATGGGGGAGGAGTGGTGCTGGGCGAGGGGATCTTGAGGTTTCGGATCAGACCCATTGTCACCTCCTCATTGAGACCATCCTCGTCCGCGAGAAGCGTCTCGAGTTCCATTTCGATATTATCGACGCTAGGGAGGAAGGTCGAGCCAGAAAGGTTCTGACGATGCGCCGTGCTAGTAACAGCCATGGAAACCGGCCGAGGGTTATAAGTACCGCTAAAGCGATCAAGCTCCCTCGGTTCCGCACCGGCACTCCGACGCTTAGGCTTCTTGGACGAGACAAGGTTGATGAGTCCGGAAGGCGCTGCTGCAGGTGTGGTCCCGTTGGCAAGCTCTCCGTTGATAGGAGCATTCCTTCGAGCCAGCTCGAGGGCGTCGCGCAGAGACTCTAGCTCTTGTCTGAGACTCATGTTGTCCTTCTCGTGTTGTGTGCTTGATCTTCTGGCTGTCTCCAACTCTGAATTTGTGGCTCGCAGAGACTCCCGGAGTTCCCTCTCCTCCTCTTGCATCCTCTTGATGTTGGCTGTTGACTCGTCGAAAGCGATCTGAAGCTTCTTCATCTCGTCTTCCATCGCTTGCAGTCGAGCGACCGCAATACCTGCTTGGTTGGCTTCTGTCTGAAGCTCCTTGGTGCGAGCTTCCAGGTCGTTGTGTCTCTTCTTCCATGACTTGATCTGTCCCTCGTAGCTTTCGACTTGCGAGGCCAGGCCCTTGTTCTTCTCCTTCATTGAGCCCAAAGACTGCGTCAATTCGACGACCTTGTTTTCGAGCTTGTACGAGATTTGCTTCAAGTCACGAGCCTCCTCACGAATCTTCTTGTAATCCTTTCGAGCCTTCCTTCCACGCCAGAGGCTCTGAATAAGAACCACCTTCTTGCGGTATTGTCTCCATTCTCGCAGTTGTCTTCGTGATCTCCAAGAACGCTGGATCTTAAGAGCAGCATTTCCAAGACGTTCCTCCATGATGTTCTTTCGTCGAAGGTATCCCTTGGCAATAGACTCGAAGAGGACCATATCCCTCCTGATTTGCTGGTAAGCCTTGCGTTGCTTGGATCCCTTCCAGACACGCTGGATGGTAGTGGCAGCCCTGATAGTACGAAGCTCCTGGGCCTGCTTCCTGGCCTTCCACGACCTGATGGCAGCTTGTGTCATAACGATGGCTTCGCGAGCCTCGATGTAGCGTCGTCGGTAGTACTTGGCTCTCAGGTTCTTCTGGATCATGATAGCACAGTCGTTGAGTCGAGTTGTGCGGAGGTTCTCCAGGAAAGCAAGCATACCAGCTCGGAAGAAAATCTTGGTGAGACCAAGCTGGTACTTGTCCATGCCCTTGGCGCTACTCTCTCCGAGCGCCTTCTTAAGGATCGCGTCGGCCATTTCACGGATCTGGGACGTCCATTGATCAGACCTCACCAGCATGTAGTAACGGAGGGCGAACTCCTCATAAGTCCAACGAGTAGGGTAACCAGCACAACTAATGCGAACGGTCTCGAGAACACCACAAGCACGGAGCTGGCTGAGAACCATAGGTCCCTCGAATTTCCAGGCTTCCTTGGCCTCGTTGGGCTTGATACATCGGATGTAGTGAACGTCGGTGTTGTTGATGGTGCTCATCAGCTCGATAAGCGAAGATCGGAAGATACCTCCCAGGGTGGGCTTCCTGTTGACAGCCACACCAATCTTCCTACCAGCGGCGGGCTTAACAGAGCTGGAGCTTGATGATGCGGCATCCTTCTCTCGCACAGCTGAGGCAGCATCAAGAACTGTCTTCAGGAATTCGTTGCTTGTGGCACGAAGAACAGCCATGTGCTCGTCAGGAACGGTATCTCGGTTCTTCTCGATGAAGCCCTCAGATTCGTAGGTAACGTCAATGGCATAATGGCAGACGGTGAAAGCTGACTTGCCAAATCTGGGCTTCTTGTAGAACTTGTGCTTGTCGGGAGTAAAGTTGTGGTGGAGCTTGGTCACAAACTGCTCATCAGAACCCATGGGAAGACGAGACTCTTCGTCGAGCAGAGACAAAATACCCATGCGGCCTTCGATCAGGTCGATACAAGGTTGGTTGTCGGAAAAGTCGATAAATGTCCAGTCAATCTCTTCCCTAAGGTATTCTTCCTGCTCCAGTTTGAAGACGTGCTGGTTGAATTCCTGTTGAAGCTTCTCGTTGGCATAGTTAATACAGAACTGCTCGAAAGAGTTCTTCGCGAAATGTTCGAAACCGTAGATATCCAAAACACCAATAAATGAAGTCACTTTGTTCAACACTTCCTCAGAGGCCAAACTGTGGTTGATGACATCCACAAGCCAGTCGAACATACTCGAGTAAATAAACTTGGCGACGGAATCTCGGACAACGATGGCCTGCGCTTGACTGAGGTTGGAAGTAATCTTCTCGCCACGAGTAACGAGCTGCTTCTTGACGATCCATCTGGCGAACTCCTCGGCCTTGACACCAAGAATTTCACAAGCGCGCTCCAAGGAAGGCTCGTTGGGAGCCAGGACACTATCGTTGCGCGACGCAGTGATCTTGACATTTCCGAGATGGAGAAGACCGGCCAACAGCTTGAAAATATCCGTTTGCTGGGCATCTGTGACACCAATGGTTGACAGGGACTTCTTGGTCGCCTCGAACTCGGCCTTGTCATCCACACCATCAATTGTTGGACAGTTTCCTTGGTTGAGATATTCGAACTCCTCGATGGGAAGGAGGTTAAGCTCCTCGCGCTGTTGGTCTGAGGCACCAGCAACAAGCTGGTAGAAGATGTGGTAGTTTCGCTCCTTGAGGGGCTGGAAAACCAATCGAGAACGCTCAAGAAGGTATGTCCTGATCTTAGCGCCGATAATATTTGTGTGCTCATCGAACATAATCTCAATGTACTTTCCGAATCGTGACGAGTTATCGTTTCGAGTCGTCTTGGCGTTACCGAACGCTTCCATGATAGGGTTAGTCGCAAGGATCTGCTCTTCCGTCTCGCTCATGGACTCAGCCCCTCGCTTGGAGCGTCCACCCGGGTTGTCGGGCGACTCTCTGGTAGCAAAGTATCGCATGATGTACTTGGCACTGACAGTCTTGCCAGCACCAGACTCTCCAGAGACGACCACTGTCTGGTTCTTCTTGTCGCGAATCATGTCCCTATGCCACAGATCAGTATGAGAATGGAAAAGCATGTGAAAGCGCGGTCTTACATGAAGGCCTCTTCGGCAATAGCGAACAAGTGAGGTGCCTGGGTCGCTCGCTGTCTTCCAGCATAAACTTGAACCATGCCGGGAACGTAGAGGGAATCGACTCGCGCGAAAGGGTTGGTTGCAATGAGAACAATACCACTGTAGGTGTAGATCTCCTTTTGCAAGTATCGTAGTCGGATTGCCTGCAAGACTACAAGATGTTAGCATCAGCTTGGCCAAAATCTATTAGAGAGGTCTTGAGGTCAAACATACCAGCGGGTTCGTTAAGATGGGACAAGTTTGTAAGATCGTCGCTAGCTTCGAGCATTGTCGGGTTCATCAGAGGTGGCAGAGACGGGTCGTTACCGCTCTGCAGGGCCTCAGCGGTGACCGCGATATCTTTGGTCTACAAGAGAAATAGCCAGTCAGTTTCCATATCTCGAGCAATATGCGCCAATGGCATCATTGAACGCATCTGGAGCAGAGACTCACCTCGCCATTCTCAAGCTGGAAGGTCAGCTTGACTTTAGACCCATCAACAGTCTTATTGATGAGTTCTGAAGCCACCCATCCCTCAGCAGCGTCTGGCTGCCACGCTCTTGTGCCAACCTCGTAGGCTGATGCCATGATGGCGATATGACCGGGCGCAAGGCCGGTATGTGTAGAAAAAGAAGAAGAATGCGACTATGTCGAAGCGGTATCGGCGACAATGGTGCTAAGGGGCTGAATGGCGGTAGGATGCATACATTCGCCAGCAGCTGTTGTAGAAAGCAACGGGGCCTGCCGGGAAAGAAACTGGTCGTCACGACGCCGCTAATGACAAATGCAAAGAGGCGTTATGCGATGTCAAGTCGTTAAAGTCTGCAGCCGAACGGTTGTTGGATGCTCTGCGCAAATCGTCGAACTTTTGGGTACACCGGTGCCCCGTAATCCAAAGTACTGTACGAGTCGGTGGCAGAAAAAGGACCCTGAAAGGGCGGGAGAATGAGCTTTCTAACTCTTTCTATCTTCCCACGAAGGACACAAAAGACTCGCCGACAACAGGTCGAGCAAGATAAAGTCGCACAAGGCAAAGGCAAGGCAAATAGAAAGACCTTGAAGAGTCAAAAGTTATGGATGCGGTGATGCCAGCACGCGTTTTACTCTGCTCCTGATCGAAAGGGCCGGATGGACGCTGCAGCCGCACGGGGCACGTTGGAGGTCGAGGAACAGGGGGGCGGGGCATAGACTGTTAGGGGCTGAAGTGTCTAGGGGTTCAGCCATGAGTATTTTTACTTGGGAGCCACACCAAATCAATACCGATATCATCCATTCGCAATACCTTTAACTCTACGATGTCCACCCAGCCTCCAGTTCCTGGAAGCTCCTGGCTGGCTTCAGGATGTTTAGGGGCTTTCGACCTGGACACTCCCGCGAGCCAATGAGGGGCCGACCCGTCCGCGTCTTTGGCCTTGTCTTGTCTTTTTGATCTGGGGCGTGAACAAGCGAGCTCGATAAATGCATGCGTTTTCTTAGACATGGCTACGGATACTCAACTCGAATTGAGTCGACACTGTGTCATGCTAACCATGTCACGGAATTGAACAAGAATACTAGGCCGTGGTGAGACTGAGAACAGATAACCAGCATTGGGGTTCGTTGGAGCTAATGCTCGAAAAATGCTATGCCGCAGGCCCCTTATTAAGTGGCATTGACGATCAAACGTTCCGAGATCGAAATCGCACTGTCCGGATTCAACTTCACCGACTGTATATGCAATAAACCACGAAGAGAGGTTTTGACTAAGGAACATGTGGGTGAAGTCTGTCTGGGCAGTTTGCAAATACGATACACTCTTAAGATGAGAAGAACTTAAATCGTACCCTTTGAAGTATAAAATACATAACGATGTCATGGTTAAGCATTCAATGACATGCTGTACTTGTTAGCAAGCCATCGTGAACTTTCGTCCTCTCAGACTTTCAATATCTAGTCTACATACAAGCCCACAGCTGAAACGGTGAAACCCGCTAGTGATATTGCTTTACTACCTTATAAGTTAGAAGGCTGATGACTGATCCTCCAAAAAGGAGATGCCAATTCCAAAATACTGGGGATCTGTTAAACCCTAGGAATCGATGCATTTATCCCCACCATAAGACCAAGACAGCTTCGAGTCCATCAAAGGATAGTTTCAAAGGATCAGCCAGAATAAAGGTCAGGTAGTTCGGAGAAGCTTGCCTACAGGAGGTATCACAGACTCAAAATCGAGTCCCACAGGTGCATTGTCATCCACTTATCTAGTTTTGTGCCTTTCGGCAACCTTGCGGCTATGCAAATGCAGCTCATATCCCCAACATTTATTATCGACAAGCCATTGTTTTGACGTCAAGAGACTCTGCGGCTTACGCCAACCAACAGCAACGAACTCTATGCACGCTTATCTCAGCCCTTACGCGGACCGTCAAGGTCAACAAAGTGATATGGGTCCTTCGGGAACCCCTCTTAATTCGCACCGGATTGATCCTATTTTGGTATTCTAAGTTGCGTTGAAGCTCAAATGTTGTTGTTCGTTGAATTCATCCATGCCATATTACTCCATACAGTGCCGCCGACTAGCTCGACCAGTCGGTTTGCGATTCTAATCAAGCACCAGCCGCACAACCAGCCCCCTTTTGATCCTCGCTCAGGTATGCATGCAGTACATACCCGGCGATTCCATCTCTGACGACGCAAAACCTCCTCGAGCCACGATCGTCAAGTCGCGCCATGGGGTTTCGAACTACATATGCCTTCACTCAACAAAGGCAATGCATCAATGCGTCAACCGTGTCCGGGGATTAGGACCGGATCAAAACGAACGGGCCGCCCCCTTTATTTCCCCCTTCTCCATGCATTCAAGTCCCGTGCGTTGTTGGTCGCATCGCGTTTCTTTTTACTAGTTCAAGGGTAAGGGTTGAACCTCACAAGTTGCAACCACGAAATGGTCCATGCCTCACTACTTAGTACAGGATGCGGGTCATGACGCGAGCTGTGCGCGAACTGTCAGTTTATGGCATTGAGCTTGTCTCACTTGACTCGACTCACCGCTAAGAGCCTCAAGGCTGTCGTAGATATCCTTGATTTGCTCAAACTTGATGCTGCTGATATCAGCCATGAGGTAGGCGTTGTCACCTCTGCTGTCGGAAATCTGCTTGTCGACGTTGTGGTCTCCAAGAATCTCGTTGACCTTTCGGAGCACACCGGGAACGTTGCGGTGGATGAAGATAACCTATGGTTTCCGATTAGTATAGAGAGCCTCAAGGTCTGTTTTCGGCGCAGACTTACACGAGCGGTATCGGGCTCGTCGGAGGTCAGCGAACGCAGCTGGACCTCAGGAATGTTGACGCTGCCCAGTGTAATACCCTGGTTGATGTAGCGCACCAAAGCCTCGCTGACTATGTGGATGTGAGCGGCGAGCCTAACATGATGTAAAAAGTGTTCACTTACCCTCGATACCGATAGCACGCTGAGCCTCCTCGGTGCTACCACCAATGTGAGGAGTCAGGATAAGGTTCTTCAAGCTTCGCAGATCCTCACCCCAGACATTGAGGTCGTTGGTGAAGTAGTCGCCATTGGCAGCGGGCTCGGAGGGGAAGACATCGAGAGCAGCACCGGCGACCTTGCCGCTACGGCTAGCCTTGATAAGGGCAGGAATGTCGACAACGCTACCACGGCTGGCATTGATCAGGTAGGCACCAGTCTTCATCTGCTCAAACTGAGGGGTGGAGATCATGTTGCGAGTCTCGGGGAGATCAGGGACGTGGAGAGTGACAAAGTCAGCCTCACCCAGAAGCTTCTCAAGAGTAGGAACCTGGTTGGCAGTACCAAGAGCCATCAGGGTGACAACATCGTAGTAGATGACGTTCATGCCCATAGCCTCAGCGAGAACGGAGAGCTGAGAACCAATGTGACCGTAGCCAACAATACCCAGAGTCTTTCCTCGAATCTCCCAGCACTTGGAGCTGACCTTGTTCCATGTACCACGGTGCATCTCGTTGGATCGGTCGCCGAGCTGCCGGGCAAGGGTGATGATCTCGGCGATGACAAGCTCAGCGACACTGCGCGAGTTGGCGAAGGGGGAGTTGAAGACGGCGATACCATTCTTGGCAGCAAACTCGAGGTTGACCTGGTTGGTACCGATGCAGAAGCAGCCGATGACAAGGAGGTTCTGGGCCTCACGGAGAACCTTCTCGGTGAGCTTTGTCTTGGAGCGAATACCGATGACTTGAACGTCACTGTTGATCACATTCGTTAGCATACATGGTGGGGTCGATGGAGCTCATGGACGAGGGGCATTGTGCGAGACTGTCGATGGAGGGGCACAGCTTCATAGGGGGGGAAAGTTGAGCGATGGCGGGGTATTTTTTTCGCAAACATACCGAATCTTCTCAATAAGCTGGTCCTCGGGGAGAGAGGTCTTGAGGGCCTCGACCTGGTAGCCCTGAGCCTTCAGAATCTCCTGTCCGGTGACATTGACGTTCTCAAGAAGAAGGATCTTGATGTCCTTGGTGTTGAAAGGCTTCAAATGCTTGGGCGCGCCACGGTTAGGAAGATTGGTGCTCCAGCTGGGAGGAGACTGGAAAGAGGCGAGAGGAGAGGTAGCAACATTCTTATCCCAGCTATGAGAGACTTCGCCGCGCTGAGAAGCTGTAGAGAGGCTGCCAGCGATGTTTTGAGGAGCAGGCGTCATGATGAAATGTGGTGACGGTCGCGGTCGGTGTGGTGTTGTTGGAGAAAGGTGGCGGGGTCGTTGAACAGCGCGGAGAGTTTAAAAGGAGGAATTGGAGAGCTTATGCCGTTTAAACACAGACGGACGAGATATCAACGCAGTGCCCGCTGCCTGAGAAAAGGGTAATTATGGTGTGTTGAGAATCTAAAATACTAGAAAATTGACTCGGGCGATCTGGGGGAGTCAATTGGTTTTATGATGCCACCGAAATCTAAGGTACAAGAGACAAGCTATGATGACTCTTGGTCCACAGAGCATCCATCCAGTAACGACAATTCGCGACGGGCCGGATCCTGCAGCAGAATTCAGGCAAATAAGCCTCTGCTGGGCTCTACCGACTTCCGCAAACTGACTCATCCTGGGTATTTGATGCCATTGCTGCCGAATCAGAGGGCATCTACAGGTGAATACAGCACCGGAGTACCCTTGCGGCTCCTAGTCGCATTTACTGTACATGAACGTGGGAGTGGAACATGCGGACATGACAGCTTTGGTCATGGAAAAACTTTTACGTACAGTAGTCCGCTCTCGGCCGCCGTCAAGCAGCGTCTCAGTCGTTCGACTTCCAATAACAAAGCAACGAGAGCATAGCCATCGTCTTTAACGACCTTGCCGCTAACAATACGCTTGAGCCAGCCCAGCCCTGAAAAGGACCACTTAAAAAAAAAATGCTGTGGCAGCGGTTGTTTGCTCACTTGTTGGCCCTTGACCGAGACCGGCAATGCCACCATGCCGTCACGCAATGGCGTCAATCTCTGCATCTACCGGCGGCCGGTTGCTGGGTAATACGTTACCGCTTCTAGCAGTCCCGCTGGCAGCGGCGTTTCAATACATTATGCGGCATGTTCGGAGGATATGCAGGTCGGCGGCGGGATGCAGCGGAGCTGAGGCGGCGGACAGACGGACCTCAGCCCAGAAGAGATTATTGGGTTGATAACTCGATCATCAACATTTCATGTCTTCATACGTGTATTCTTTCAGGGTCAATATACTGCCACCTGGAGCAATGATTGGCGATTAGGCCAGCATCGATTCGGAGTTTCTCTGCCAGCCAATCGGCGAAAACGCCTCTGCCCAATAGGTAGTCATTCTTACCCTATATCCGAACTTTCGGTAACTTGTTACAGTACCTAAACGCAAACAAATGGTAAATAACAATGAATGACATATTCAACCAATCTTAGCATATGACATGACTCGCAGCTCTGTGACGTGTCTGCATATCCCTGGCATACTGCTGAGACATTGTTCTCGTGGCGTTGGGTTCTAGATATGTCTTACTGCACTCATACTTGATGTGGAAGATGATGCGGTGAGTCCACATATTGATTAAGCACAACAATGATGTATCTCAAAACACACCCAAGAAACGTAGATAACAAACCAAATCAAAATCTTACAGATAAACTCAAAACATTGTTGCAACAACATGTATTGCATTATGGCAGAATCTCATTCTCTATATATTATGCACCTGGTAAACCCTTGCACCCTTGTAAGAACCATCCCTCAAGTCACTACCTTACATCCATGCCAGGAACGAAATCAACGTCATTTGTAGAAGAAAATAGCAAAGACAAAGAACCCCTGAAAACGAAGTAAGAGAAAAAGGCTGCAAAAAGAGGAGGGCAACATAATATCGCGGGCAGGCCGACTTCTGCCCTCTGGCTGTGTGTCTATCAACGTGGTTTCCAGTCCCAGAGTTTGCTTCAAAACGGTAGGTTTTCTGCAAACGATGCCTATCAAATGACCATGCTACCTTTTTGTTCTGAAAAACGGCACCCGGCTGATTCGCCGACCTGCTTCGACCGCTTCCCATTCCTGTAGCCTTTTTCTTCCTGTCGTTCACCGCCCGCCCTTTTTCCGAGGGAGGTTGGTGGTTTAGATGAAATCCTTAAACCCGATAAAAGCCAATCATGTCATGAGTGTGAATATGCGTTACGTCGCGTTCTATCGCGCCGCTCAGCTCTGTTTGCACTCAGCCGCCTCCTGCTTAGGCTTGCCAGACTCGTCCTGCATTCAATAGTTAGTTTCATCCTAGAGACTGAACAAGAATCCTGCCAAGGGTTTCACATACCTCGTCGTCGGATTCCTCCTCATCGTCGTTCTCCTCGCTCAGGTCATCCTCGTCCTCATCATCCTCATCATCGAAATCGGCACCATCGAGCTCGTCGTCAGAGATCTCCTCGAACGCAAGAGCCTCACCGGTGAACCAGTCGATAGCACGGGGAATAAGCTTCTCCTTGATATCCTCACCAAGTTGGTAGTCGAGCTCAAGGCGCTCCTCGATGTCGGACTCGGCATCCTCGTCATCGTCATCGGTGGGAGCCTTGGGCGGCGAGAAGAAGTTGAAGAAGGACTCAGTAGGGACGGTCTTCTTGACAATTCGGGTCTGCTTAGTGTCTGGAACAGCGTTAGTCACCCAAACTCTGAGAGAGAAAAAGGGGAGGGGAAGGGAGGTAAGGCAGGGGCTTCCCCCAAAATTATCACGTACTCTTGTTTCGCTGCTTCTTGCTCTCGACACGGACAGTCAAGTCCTTGCCAGGCAGCCACTCGATCTTGTCACCCTCGGCGTGGTCGTAGATGAAGTCACCACCGTAGCCACTCTCGTTCTGGTAGTAGTATGTCTTGGTGACGGTAGTGTTCTTGAAGAAGTCGTTGGGAGCGAACTCGAAGATAAGACGGAAACCGGGCTTGTCGAGGTACTCCATGCGGATGTCGGTGAGGTGCTTGAGGGCAGCCTCATCGCGGTCAGTGATCATCTCGGCGAGAGAAATCTGGTTCTTCATGGCGGAGAGCCAGAACTCGGGGATACCGGAAACATTGTCGGGAACATCGGACTTCTGCTCAGACTTGGGAGCATCCTCAGTCTCGGGCTCATCGTCCTCCTCACCGGCCTTGATCTCATCCTCAGTAGGCTCAGACTTTCCGTTGATAATGGCGGAACGCTTCTCGTAAAGAGGGGAGAACTTGGCGAAGTACTTCTTCTCCAGCTGGAGAACCTCCTCTTGGAACTCAGCCTCGAGCTTGGAGTGATCCTTCTGGATGCCCTTGAGACCGGCGACTCGTCGGCGGACAGGAGCGGGCAGGGACTCGATGTAGCCCGAGGATTGGCCCACAAGGGAGCCGAGGCGACCCTGAATCATCTGGATAAGCTTGGGGTTTTGAGCGAAGACAGAAGCCGCGGCGGCACGGTCCAGATCCTCTACAGCGGGGTTAGAGCACGATTCTCGTGTTGAAGGGATTGGTTCATGATAGTTCATGAAAAACCAAATTGAAATACTCACCCTCCTTGATACTAGCGACGCCCGGCTGCTGAGCGTGGGAAGAGATAGGAGCGGCGGTTGCGGGTGTGTTCTGAGGCGTACTGATCGAAGGTGGGGTAGTTAGCATCGTGGATCGTGAAGCGGCGGGCAGAGAAACGAAACAATCAAGATGGATGATTGATATTGAAAGGCGAAGAAATAACTTACGGAGCCACGGCGTCCTGAGCACGCTTTCCACGAATGGGCTCGGCCATTTTGTCTGATTTGAAAAGGATCCGAAGAGGCGCTTGTGATAAACGTCTTTGGGGGACGAGGTGAGGTTGAGAAGAGAGGGATGAAAGGAAGTTGAGAAAGCAGCGGCCGTTGACGTTTGCTAAATTTTGGTGGGGGGCGATAAGTTGAAAAAAATTTGGGCACTGGGCTTGTGCTTGTTAACCAGCAGCAGGCGGACAGCGTGCTCGTGGGCTTGGCTCACTCAGGTCTTCTCCTCCTCTCCAGACTCCGCTCACTTTTGAACTTGTTGGGCCGCCCACCAAGCACCAAGCTCAACTGGTCGATCGCCTAAAAAACCCAGACTGTGTGAGGATCCTCTAATAGCTTTGAGTGTGGAGGCGCTGTGAGAGAGCGGAGAAGTGAGACAACAGAAAGGGAGCCGGGGAGTGGAGGAGACAGCCACAGCAACACAGTGCATATCCGACTGAGTTCATACGAGGCCGCACAAATGTACCGACTTTGGGTGCCTGTGCGATTACTACCTTTTGATCTGTGGCGCCGTCCAGGGATGCGTGATTCTCTCCAACTCACCCATTCGCGGTACAAGGGAGCACTCGCCACAATCTAGACGGATTCCAGAACACAACACTCCTAGATCCCTTGTCTTCCATTCATCGTCTATGCCCCGTCGAAGTAACCCTTCGGCCACCGGCCTTTCTCTTTCACTCACCAATGCGCTGGAATGGTGGCGCCCCAAGGCCCAAACCAGGAACCCGACGACACGCTGTCCCTGGCTGTTGTGCGTCTGCCTTCTTTGGAGTTTTGTTGACTAGAGACACCCGGCCTCGCCCGAAGGGGAACTCGGGTCTGATAGCTCATAGCATGGCTCTATAATCTCGGGGAACCGCTTCAAGTTGCATGTTACATTGAGGAGCATGAATCAAGCGAGACCAACCCCAGAATATCTACTGATATTTGCATGCTGGTTACGTACCCGTCTATCAAAAAGCAAAAGTCTATGGAGCCGAGAATTCACACAAACTCAACCCCTTTGGCTCGGATAGAAGGGTTGAAGCGCAAGCATATCCAACAAACTCATTGTATCTCTGCTTGAGAGAACGTGGCTCCCACGCACTGTGATGGACCCTGCACGATTGGCTGCAGTATGATGAATCTCCGATACCAACAAGTCGAGGGATGCGTCACGAATCGCGCCCTTGTATTGTGAGGAGCGGGTAGGTTGGATATGCAGCATCCTATTCGCCCACCAAGCTTTGTCTGTTGACAATTGATAAATAAAAAAGCGGTGGTCCAGGTAGCGGTTGGCATTGACAACTACGGAGTACCGTATCCCAGTTAGTATGGAGGTAAACAACCCCAGACCTAGACTAGGTACTGTTGTGTAGGTAGTAGTCAAATAATTCTTTGCCGAACAACCTTGCTCATAAGGCATCATGATCAGGAAACAATTTGTTCACTCTAGTGGATATGATAGTCTCTTCTAGTTCTCATCCAAACTTAGTAGACAATTGAATGTCACCAATGAAGTCCAGGAAAGGAAGGCTGTCTGTGTCGGCGGGTCAAGTTGTTCCCCTCACAGCCTTGCGTCTTTGCATTAGAAACAAGCCAATGACAGTTGGCGGGTCCAGTTCGGTATATCGGTATGAGTCTCCGGGCCAGCCTTGGTCAAGGCACGAGCTCCGCCAACGACGTAATTGGACGAGTGGCCTACAACTTATACGCAAAATTCTTATCTCAACTTTGATTGAGGTTTGTGTATCATGCGAACCAACCCTCCTTAATCAAATTGATGGATGAAGACGCTCCTCTTAGCCCGGAGGCGGGCCAAGATCATGGCCGACATCGTCGTCGCGTACCCAATGGCAATGGCCATCCAGGGCTCTATCGCCTGAGCTCTAACCAGAGCAGATCGAGCATCTTCGAAGATGTCGAAATGGCGCATGAGGAGGTAATAAACGGCTATACACTTGAGCCATTGTGAATTGTGTACTCTACTGTAAATGCTAACCACAAGCTCAGCTTTTCTCTGGTCCAGTCGCCGAAAGTCTTCCCACCAGTGTGTCGGCATTTTCGCATCGACGACCACGCGCCGATTCGACCGCCAGCTTCACCTATTACGATGACGACGCCGAAGGATTTCCAGATGACGAAGACGCTGAAAGTGTAGCTGTCCAAAGCATCGCGGGCGATTACATCCGTCGTAGCGTCTCGGATGTTGGAGACTTGGAGTTTGGAGTGGATGGTACCGAAGAATACGACGAATCCCCAGAACGAGACTATCGCATCTCCGAAGACGACTATGTTTTGCGCCGACACTCGTCCACGTACTCTCGCCATTCAGTAAATGCGCACTTGTTGCGACGAGATAGTACAGCTACTGCCGGAAGTTTTCGCCGTCAAGGACGTATTAGTCAAAAAGTTTACCTCGCAAACGAAGATCTAACCATTGTCATTGCCGGTTTCAAGACAAGCAAGATCGGCTCTGCGATATATATCTCCCTATGTATCCTGACTTGTGGTCTCGCTTACCTGCTCTTCCGATGGCTGCCCCGGTGGTATGTTGGTCTTCTTGGACAGTCAACCTCGCTTGGGGAGTGCGACTGGGTCATCATAGAGAACCAATGGGGTGAACTTGTCACCATGTCAGTTCGATCTCAACTTTATGGCCGACCTCTGTCTTCTATTTTTGGCCTGTCTGAGAAGTTTTACTCCGATGCGTTGGACGAGGATGTCGACCCGATCGTTGACCACCTCCGGACTCTGGACTACCGTTACATTCGACTGTGCTTCCACCCTCTCAAGGACAAGTTCATGCTTTTCAATGGCTGGAAAGATCCCAACTGGACCGACGTGCGACTGACTCGTTCTGGTCTGGACACCGATGAGAGGGGAGTTCGTGAAGTCGTCTTTGGCAGCAACCTCATTGATATCGAGCAGAAGACAACTGGACAGCTCTTGGTGGACGAGGTCCTTCACCCTTTCTATGTTTTCCAAATTGCCAGTCTCATCCTGTGGTCTATGGATAGCTACTATTACTATGCAGTCGCGATCTTCCTCATGTCGGTTGGCAGTATTGCTGCTACACTCATCGAGACTCGAGCTACCATGAAACGTCTTCGCGAAATTTCACGGTTCGAATGCGATGTGCGAGTTCTTCGAAACGGCTTCTGGCGATTCATCAGCTCAAGCGAACTAGTTCCTGGAGATGTTTACGAGCTGAGCGATCCCAGCCTGACTCAATTTCCCAGTGATAGTCTTCTACTCACAGGAGACTGTATCGTCAACGAAAGCATGCTTACAGGAGAGTCGGTCCCAGTCTCGAAGCTACCAGCTACCGATGAGACTCTTCGCTCAATGGATTTGGCCGCATCATCGGTTACCCCTGAGACTGCTCGACATTTCCTTTTTTGTGGTACCAAAATCATCCGCGCCAGAAGGCCTCAGGAAGACCAAGGAGACGATGCCGTTGCGCTCGCCCTCGTTGTCCGGACTGGTTTCAATACTACAAAGGGTGCCCTTGTACGATCAATGCTGTTCCCCAAGCCTTCTGGTTTCAAGTTCTACCGCGATTCGTTCCGCTATATCAGTGTCATGGCTATCGTCGCCGCTATCGGTTTCTTGGCTTCATTGGTCAATTTCATTAGACTTGAAATCGCATGGCATCTCATCATTGTACGAGCACTCGATCTCATCACCATTGTTGTGCCACCTGCTCTGCCTGCAACTCTGACTATTGGAACCAACTTTGCTCTTAACCGCCTGAAGAAAAAGCAAATCTTTTGCATCAGCCCGCAGCGAGTCAATGTTGGTGGAAAGATCGATATCATGTGTTTTGACAAGACTGGAACTTTGACGGAAGAGGGATTGGATGTTCTTGGTGTGCGAGTCGTTGATCGTGACTCGAACAAATTCAGCGAAATTGTGACCGAGCCTCAGATGTTACTCGCCGAAGCCACACGACAGAACGCCCAAGATACCTACCGGGCCGCATTGCACACCATGGCCACCTGCCACTCCCTTCGGTCTGTCGATGATGAGCTGGTCGGTGATCCGTTAGACCTCAAGATGTTTGAGTTCACACGCTGGTCATATGAAGAAGGAAAGCAGAACGTTTCTGACGAGGATGAGGAGCAAGGTGGACTTGCACCGTCTATTGCACGACCCCCTAACGTACGGGTTCCCGCGCTGCCCGTGGTAGGATGGTTACTGACATTTATATAGGGAAATACCGAGCTCGGCGTCCAGAAGTCATTCGAATTCGTTTCTAATCTGCGACGTGCTAGTGTTATTGTACGTCAATTCGGTCAAAAGAGTGGTGATATCTTCGTAAAGGGTGCCCCTGAAGCAATGAAGGAAATTTGTCGCCCCGAAAGCTGTAAGTCACTTGCCAAATTGATATGATATCTGTCAACTGACTTCCTGCAGTTCCCGAGGATTATGATGAACTGTTATCGTGGTACACCCACAAAGGTTATCGTGTTATCGGTGTAGCCAGTCGCCATCTCAAGAAGCTCAGCTGGGTCAAAGCTCAAAAGATGACCCGAGCAGACGTTGAGAGTGATCTTGACTTTGTTGGGTTCATTGTCTTTGAGAACAAACTTAAGCCTACAACTGCGGCAGTTCTGGAGGAGCTTCTGGCATCCAACATTGGGGCAGTAATGGTGACCGGTGACAACATCTTGACGGCCATCAGCGTCGCGCGAGAGTGTGGCCTCATGGACCGAAAAGCTCATTGCTTTGTGCCACGCTTTGTTGAGGGTAAGTTCAGGATATCTTGAGTTGATACGACAACACGCTGACTTGTACAGGCGATTTTCGTGATGCAGAAGCCAAGATTCAATGGGAGAGCATTGACAACAGTATGTATCATTTGAATAAAAAGACCTTGCTGGTAAGTTCCCATTGTTCATCGAATTAGGTTGGATCATGACTAACACCAACAGCCTCTGCCACCACCACCAGAGGCCGATGCTTCGCTGCCCTTTGAGATCAGCAATCTCCGTAACTATACTTTGGCTGTCAGTGGTGATGTCTTCCGATGGATGGTTGACTTTGCGTCACCACAAGCGCTTCAACGTGTCAGTACTTTGCTCTCTTTGTCTGTCTACTTCACTAACCAACGTGTAGATGCTCATCAATGGCAAAGTATTCGCTAGAATGTCCCCTGATGAGAAGCACGAGTTGGTCGAGAAGCTGCAGAGCATCGATTATACATGTGGTTTCTGTGGCGATGGAGCAAACGATTGTGGAGCTTTGAAGGCTGCAGATGTCGGTATCTCTCTGTCCGAAGCAGAAGCTTCTGTGGCAGCTCCTTTTACTTCCCGAGTGTTCGACATTCGCTGCGTTGTGGAAGTCATCAAGTAAGTTGTGAGAAACAAACCTAACTGGGAATTAGTCTAACCTTTTGTTAGGGAGGGCCGAGCCGCTCTGGTGACGAGCTTTAGTTGCTTCAAGTACATGAGTCTGTACTCGGCAATTCAGTTCACATCGGTTACATTCCTTTACGCACGGGCATCCAACTTGGGAGATTTCCAGTTCCTCTTTATTGATCTTGCTCTCATTCTTCCTATCGCCATCTTCATGGGATGGGCAGGACCTGCCCCTAGACTTTGTCGCAAGCGGCCTACCGCTGACTTGGTGTCGCGCAAGGTGCTTACACCCTTGTTGGGATTCATGCTTATTTGCATCGGTTTCCAAGCTGTGACTTATATCACGGTCAAGGAGCAGCCCTGGTATATTCCCCCAGTCGTGCACAAGGACGAGCCCAGCATTGAAAACTCGCAAAACACTGCACTCTTTTTGTTCTCTTGTTTTGAGTATATCCTGTCTGGAGTTATTCTCAACGCAGGACGCCCGTTCCGAGAGCGAACCAGTCAGAACTGTGAGTCAAATTTCCCTCATGATAACGAATAAAGCTGACCATTTGACAGGGCCATTTGCTGTCACCATCTTTATTGCGCTCTTGATAACTGTTTACATGATTCTGGCCCCCGCTAAGTGGGTTACAGATCTCATGCAATTGACAAAGATGAGCTGGGACTATGAACTATTCCTAATTGCATTGGGCCTTGCCTACTTCCTTGTGGCATGGGCCTTCGAGCATTTCCTTGCCTTGAAGCTGGCTCGACTTATTGGCTCGGTGAAGCAGCAAGTGACAGGAAAGGCCAAGAAGCGCAAGGAGTACAAGGTGATCGCCGAAGCATCTCGAATTTGATTGAGCCAAGAATGCTTGTTATATAATCATTGGATGAGTGAGAGTTTGTGTTAATGAATGTCGTTCGAAGTCATTACTAGATATAAGACTGGGAGAAATGAAGTTGTTAGACCTCCCAGAAGGGTCAAACCTACAATTTATAAGAGGCTTGGTTGAATAAAAGACGTACGCCTGAATTTGCATCATCTCATATGCCTGATTCACAATAAGCTGTGAACTAAATGCATGATATCATGAGGTATCGACCGTGTAAATATGGCCATTATAAGGAGAAGGCGTTCCTTGCCACTCCATTAAGCAATAGCCTAGGAAACACACACCTTCTCATTCACAGATCTAGTTACAGACCAGATGAACAACTTGTTTCTATCAAGATCGATCAGATCAAAGGGAGCAGCTGCTTCTGACATGATCATCTCATCCGACTTATCCTGCCTGTTTCACAAGCGCATTCCAAATAGCACCGAATATAAAGGCCACTTATTCCGGGGGTTTCGACATGTATCACAAAGAATGAGATGACATCGCGGTGCTCCTGTTTGCGGATTGAGTTCTGACGAGCCGAGAGTTATGAGAGGACCAAGTCCTTTTAACAGAATATGTTCCATCGGTTGGAGTGAAATCGGACATGCTTATCATGGAAACATCATATGTATCACCGTTGAGAATGCAATTCGACCTTTGCTTCAATTCTAGAGCCTCTCCTGCCCTATGTACACTGCATTGAATCACGGTATCCTCTGATATCAACGCCCAATGCCTTCTTGTCTTAATTGCCGCGAGAATAGAAGAAATCGTATATGGTATTCGTTTAGTGGTCCCAAGGGTGCTTGAGGCCGAGGAGAACGGCACCTGGAGGATGTTAGTCACTGAACCAAGTAACCAATTTCTCGCATAATCGCGAATTCTTGGCACCATACCATCCTTCTTCGCCCGGTACATAAGCTGTATCATAGTCCGTTAGCATTCCATCCATATGATCGTAATAACCCTTGCTTTGATGCTCTAACTCGAAGCTCAAAGTCGCAGTCTGCCGGGGCGACTCACGAAGAACCACATGCCAGCGCCTAGAGCTGTCGCGGTGAATCGGTAGATACGGGGCACGTGAGCCACCGGGGGCTTGGGAGGGCCGTTGAAGCTGTGGTGACCGTGACCAGCCATGATGAGGTCGATATGATTGTCGCTCGGTTCGGGGTTCGGACTGTGAAGGTTGCAGGCGTTAGCGGGAATCAAACACCGGCAAGAGACCGAGGTAGGCGATATGGCGCGATTGACGTACGTAGAGGCCGAATTGGGAGCCGTGGACGAGTCGACGAGGATGTAATAATATGGCAATGGTCAGTCTTGATGGAGTCGTGAACTGAGCCAATTCGGCAATGGCTCTGCTTAGGTAAGGAAGACTTGTGATTGGATGAATCCTATATGCAAGCTCCTACGTTTTAGTGCATGCAAATGCTAATAGCGGATGGAGTGCTATATCAGAGCCCGTCTTGCGTGCATCATCAGTGGGGCCCCGCCCGCTCTAGATCCGGCAATCATAGTGACGAGCAAGCCATAAGATACCACCTTGCGTCTTGCAAGAGCTTGACAACTTAGACTAAGCTGACTTGGATACTCCTTCCTTTGAGTCTTTGTTACTTAAATACTTGTTTTGCTCTTTGATACTGAAAACCTTCTTGTTACTTACTTCCACATTGTCCATCGCAAGCTTGATAGCTTCCTCTGAACTAGCTCCCCACGTTCCAAGCAATGCCCTTCTAAAGCAACAA
The DNA here is from genome assembly GCA_033439405.1 of Fusarium sp. NFCCI 5145. Classification (NCBI taxonomy): domain Eukaryota; kingdom Fungi; phylum Ascomycota; class Sordariomycetes; order Hypocreales; family Nectriaceae; genus Fusarium; species Fusarium sp. NFCCI 5145. Next base: position 250,775 of record JAWDHB010000074.1, on the reverse strand, counting down.
TCCAGAGATATCACATAATTATCCGAGGGAAACTATACTTCAGTGACTTAGGACCGTGGAAGTGAACGAGGAGGATAGATACGATCGTCATGGCGACTCCAAAGTTCAGCTCAAAATCACCAACAATTCGACGTATACGTAAGTGCCCAACATCTATACAACACATACCCTTGGAGCTTCCTGGCACAAATTCAAGGTCATATAGCTGACAAGACTTTCAGTTCGTGAAGCAGCCGAAATTTCTAACTCACCTTCCGCCGATTACACTGCCGAGCCACTCGAATCCGATCTCTTCGAATGGCACTTCACCCTCCGTGGCCCTCCCAACTCAGTCTACAGTAACGGCATCTACCATGGTCGTATAGTTCTTCCTCCTACCTACCCCCTTCGACCGCCGTCTTTCCGTTTCATGACACCCAGTGGCCGCTTTGAGGCCAACCGTGAGATCTGCCTGAGCATCAGTGGTCATCATGAGGAAACGTGGCAACCAGCTTGGGGAGTACGGACAGCTCTAGTAGCGTATGATACACATCCTCATCCTTGCAAGTATCAAGATAGCTAATTTGTTTGTTTTGTCAGGCTCCGAAGTTTCATGGAGACAGATGCTCGTGGCCAATTAGGTGGCCTCGAAACCACCGATGCAGTACGCCAACGCCTTGCTAATGAGTCATCAGCATTCAAGTGCGCCATGTGTGGAAAGACAAACGGCGAAATTATTAAGGAGTGTGAAGAGCGAGCAAAGGAGGCATCTTCGAGTGCCCAAGAAGTCGAAATTCCCAAAGAGCTAAACATGGGATGGCGCGATGAGATGGGAGCCAAGAAAGAGGGCGAAAAGAAGCCTGAGCAATCGAACGACGACGCCGAGACGGCCCAACTTGCAGAAGGATTTATTCAAACTGCACCGGATGCTGTTACTGCTGAGAACGATATATCGGCCCCTCAACCACCAGTTGACAACCGGAACCCCACCCCAACCCGAACTATCCCCCTCCCTGTCCCGGCTGCACAAGGAGCTGTACCACCGCTTGCAGCACAGGCTCAACAGGCTCAACAGGCTCGAAGGGCATCCGATGATGGTGTTCCTCTATGGCTTGATCGTACCATTGTCGTCTTGGTAGTGCTTTTGGTAGCGCTTGTGCTCAAAATCATTTTTGCTGTCTGAGGGGGTTATATGTGTTCGTTATGTTATTGTTAGGCATGGCGTATGGTGTAAATACTGGTATCATATCAATAGGTCTTGGGAGCGAATTAAATATCCAGCGAATTGAGTATCCCAGCTCGAAGTCAGCAAGCAACAGTTCAGGGTGATCCAGCAAGCAGCCCAGACATATCTCTCAGCTATATACTTGCAAGTACTGTGTCTCCATAGCAGTTCTATTGACAATATAGAAGTACTAACTGTACGTGAATAGTGAGCTTGTAAACAGGGAACTTGGCTCATGCCTCTGTGCCGTGGTACAATCGACAACCTTCTCTCCCAAACAGCTGACCAGTTCCATGAATAACCCATTCTCCCACTGACTGCTTTACTGACTGGCTTGATTAAGCATTGGTGTGAGAAGGTCACCGTGCTGTGTTCTTGGTCCGCTGCAACGCGCAAACAACTATTATTCCTACACCTTGAACAAAATGAAAGAAAGTCTAATGCCATGAATAGGGCATCGATTTACAGGTCATCTAATCTTGACGACTGGACTGCTTCGCGCGCTTTCAGGGCATCTCGGTAGTTTCGTTAAAGACCCTAGCCACGCTTGCCTTCTTTACTATTTATCTTGTTAGTACTCATTTCCATTATTTGAAACGAGAAGGCTTACTATAATTAGGGGTCAAGATCGAGAAATACGTCTTGGTTGACTTTTGCAAGCCCTTTGAGAAGTTTTCAGGGCGCCACTGCGGACTACGATCTTTCGGCTCCTTGCACAGTTCATCGAATGCGTCGTAAACCAGTTTCTTTTATTAGTAGTCTACTAGTATCTGGTGGTTGCGCCTACAGAACTGGCACCCTTGATAGCATGGATGAGAACCCAAGCAGTAAGTTCGGGGCCGTTCTCAGGCACAGGGTCGTCGAACTTCATGTTACGGACCGTAATGCCACCGGCCTTCTCCGAAAGGGAGTTTATCTTTGCGCGTAGGTGAGACCGCGATCGCTATTGCGGTATAAGACAGGGAAAAATGATCTTAAGTTTCAGGGGAAACCTTTTCCCTTGCGGGCTGATCAAGGGGAGGTTGGAACGACATGGGTAAACCATCGGGGAACATTTCTCAATAGGAGGCAAGATATCATTATAATTGCCTGTCGCCATAAATTCCCTGAACAACTGCAAGTCCGGATAGTTTGTATGGTATGTGAGCACAGTTCTTTCTGGTGTTATGCCTGCTCTTCGTATGGTCGTACCAATTTCGCGAATATCTATTTGCGTCATTTACCGCTCTTTGTAAAAGTATATATAATGAATAGCGGATGTTCTAAAGGTAGAGAGAAATATCACCCTCTCAATGTGTATAATGGTGAGTAGCATCACCTTGATGCATTGGACTTGGCCTTGCACCTAACACTCAATTCTTGTTCTCACTAACACCCCAAGTTCCTATACAGTCTTATACGTATGGAAAGAACAGCATATAGTCGCAGGCTTGAAACCTGAATATCGAGCTTTTGAATCGTCGTTGAGTGTTGAGTCTTGCGATAGGCTAAAGCATGTCCTACTTAGGATGGAATGGGAAGCAGTTCTCTCACATACGACCATACCTATCAGAGAACTCGGGATCCCGTCCGCTCTCCCATAGATAAGCTGGTAAGGGGCGGATTAGTAGTTGGGTCGGTGACGACCAGCGAATCCCCGCTGTTGTATGTCTTTTTCTTTCCGTAGGAAACTCTTCACCACAGCCCTTGACCTTGCTTGCATGGGATGCGATCTCCTTTGTGCTTTAACGATCTCAAGTGCTTGACTAGAGTGTTTCGACTGATGAGTTCCTGGTCACACTGCTCGAATGGGCGCTTCAGCTTCTCCCTCTTGATTTTTTTCTTTGATGTCTCTGATGCTGTTGCTTTCTTGGTTTGCTTTCCCAAGACCTGCGATGCTGACTTGTCTTTCTCTTTCTCGTGGACGGACATGTGATAAGCAAGACCTGATTCATTCTTGTACTTCTTTCCGCATCCAGCGACCTGGCAGTGAAGTCTGACTTTTGTATGAGAGGATCTGACGTGATTATAGACACCTCGTGATGACTTGAATAACTCCTGGCAGCCCGGCCAGGTGCATCGATGGCTTTGGGTACGATGCGAATACTCCACATGCCCCCGCAAGCCCTCATGTGAATGGCAATTTATTTCGCAGTTCTCGGAAAGTAGACACTCCATAAACTCTGTCTCATCCTTGTGGTCTCGCTTCAGATGGTCTTGAGTTGCTTTCTGTGTAGTAAAGGTCTCTTGGCAGCCCGATCTGCTAAAGTTCTTGCTATAGTGACAAATGTATCGGCCTCTCTCATTCAGTAGGAGAGGCTGAGCATTGTGATGTCTGATGAGATGCTTTGCAGCTTCCTCATGGCTCTGAAAGGCTTCTTGGCACAAGAATTTTCGCCTCTTTGCGTAGGGACATTTGATGGGCTGCGCAACGGTCATATGTCAGTATATTCCTTTACCCATTTGAATAGGATCACTCACTGGAGGTTCCATCTTGATGATCTGGCCGATGTCCCTTGAGAACACCACAATGACTTGAGAGTATACGTAAGAATCTGGCGATGGCGATGGCGAATCTTTTACAAAACAGAAACAGAGAAATAAATAAAAGACAATAGAAGAAAGGAGTGTGAAAGCCTGCTTTGGGAGTGATTCACAGTACTAGTGGTATTCACAGTAGAATCAGTGATAGCAGTGTCAGTGCCAGTGCCAGCACATACCAGCTGTAATTTATTTTATTACAGAATTCTATTGCAGCTAGCCATCTAGCTATGCAGGTAGACACAGGTATTATTGTCTCTGAGAAGGGGTAAAGTCTTGGGTATCTTCACATGGATGTCGGCAAAGTCCTTTGTGTCGAGCTCTCTGGTTGCCCCTGAAGTGCTTTTTTTTGGTTACCGGAAAGCAGAAATTTGGCAAGTAAAATAAGGACAAGTTTGAGAAATTGAATAATGTGTTCATATGTGAATCAGACATGTTCTATTACTTTATCGACAAAGGGCCAGTTCTTGAGATGTGACAGGACATATTCCCAAATGTCAAAGAAACATCCTACAGGAAACGCAATAAATAACATTACTTAAAGGGTTTAAACTACATATTCTCATTACCTTGACTAGTACACCGACTTGGTGATTGATGCCTATGGCTATTCACTCGTTCATTTATTGTTCTCTTGGTGTGTAGTCCAAGAACCTTCAGCGAACCCTTATTTTGACTTTTCTGCAATGGATTATGTCGATGGATGCCGATTGTTATTTTCTCTTTTTCTTTGTCTACTGTTATCCTTGCCTCAAGCACCCAGGTTCCGCGGTCTGTTTCGTTTCTTTCAGCCCATCGTGAAACCATGCCGCGTGAATTAATAGTTTGGCAACGGTGGCGATGAACGTTTCCTAATACCGGGACAAAGCTCTTTCATGGAGTCTTGTGAAACTTGTAATTCTTATCCTTTTGAGAACGTGACGATGGTCTTTTCCTAGTTTTGGGGGCATTCCACCAGTGGCATAGGATTCTTTAATATATATGCTTTCACTGTATCTCATGAAATTTTCGAAGGTTGTTTAATCAGTCTTTTCAACGTTCCCTAATCTTCTAAATGTCCTCGAGGCTTGAGCTGTCGCCCCCATTGCCACGGGACAGCTAGCCACCACCATTCTCCAACTTTCAGTCCGAGATCATCCTCCTCAAGCACGCCTGTTTTTAGTCCCCAGTCCATAATCATCTTGGCCTCAAACTCTTCAAGGATTGGCTTGAGGGCGTTGCATACACCCTCAATAGTTAGATATCCCCGGTTCGCGTAAACAAAGCAGAAAGCTCCGAGAACGTCCATCCAACGCTCTGCGTCTCTGCGGCCAAAGAAATCGACCCATTGTGGAAGTAAGCGGTCTGTAGTGGGCGGTCCTTCGTGGATGCTCTTGCGGAGGACAGTCACATCCTCGTCATATTTGTATGAGTCTGTGGGGGTTGCCTCAATGTTCCAGAAATAACAGTCTTTCTGAAGCTTGCGCATCTCATAATAACCCGGTCGGAAACCTAGCGGGATATGAGGCACATTGACTGGGGTAAGTCTGATCCTCTCACTCGCGTTCAGATTGGTGAGGGCCATGACTGATCCATCGTCAAGCGGCGCAAAAGGAACCCGAAAAGCCTCACCACGACGGAATGTAGCATCTAGCTTCGCCTTAAAATTAGCTGCATCTTGGTACTTGGTTCGCTGTGCGAGCTTTCCAAGTATGTGACTGAATGCTTCATTGAGTCTGAACGGTCTCCCAGAAAGGGGCGGCCGCTTACTCTTGCAAATAATGCGCTGTGTCGTCAGGGTATCAATAGCTTTTTTGAGTGTAATATTGATTTGATCGAGGCCACCCTCGTCTCCTGCGAGTGTGGAAAACTTCTGCTGTATTTGGTCGACTGTGTAGCGGCTCTCGTCTGTGCAGCAGAGCGATCTCACCCATGACCTTGCAATAACATCATTGGTAAGCTCAACATGATGACCAAGACCGCTGAGCATCTTGTCAACGGTAACAAAAGCCGGGATAGTGACAGCCTCGAAGCGGGCGTAGACAGACGACTGAGGATTGTAAAATTTCTCGCGTGGATCCTCCTCATCGTGAGTAGCAGCTGGAGAGGTAGTAAAGTTGTTTTCGAAGAAATCCATGGTAGACGGCAAATCGATGCCTTTTCTTCTTGGAAGCTCAATAGTCCAATCAATCAAGCTGTCCCAGTCGTAGTCCATAGGATCGTCGAAATCTAACTCCGGAAGCTCGTTCTTAGAGTATGCAATGATGAAGCGATCTTGGAAATCCTTGGTGAGCTTTCGGACATAAGCACCCTGTTCCCGGCGAGCATCGACCCAAAATCTGCGAAGGTCGTTGAGCTGGAGGGTTGGGAATAGCTTAAGCAGCAATCCCCAATCAACAGATTTATCAGCGCCACCAAGTAGGACTCGTACAGCGATCAAAGCAGCAAGAAGGCGCTCTGTTACTTCCTTACTCTCAAGGGTATTTTGTTGTGACGCCGAATCTTGACCATGCTTGCTGTGGCCTTGGCCTTGGCCATGTTGACTTTGTTGGCCCTGTCCGGTTTCCTCGGGAATGGGCATAAGAGCTCGTGTAACCAGACGCACACGCTTGACTCTTGGCTGCTGAGCTTGTTGGCGGCTCATAGATGCTCGCGCCCGACTGACAGAAGCCCTACCAGCACCTCGGCCTCTTGATTGACGACCGACTCCTCGGATGAGTCTATGTGCCGGCTTGTATGCCGGGAAGCTTGGCCATTCTGTGCTATCGTCCTCCTCCTCGTCATCGGATGGAGAGTCTATCATCATAGCCCGGTCTGGAGTGTCCCCTGTGAAAGCCTTCGGGGTGAGCTGCCATTCTGAGGGCCAAGAAATAGCCGGAGTCGCAACTGGAGCCTCTTCTGCGCTTTCGTCATTCACTTCGCTCGAAAACGAGATGAAAATGTTATAAGGCCCTGCCGCACCAGGTGGTGCATGAATAAAGGATTCAGACCACGCTCGCTCCAAATCCATGCAGCAATACAGCCTCTCTTCAAAGCACCGGTGTGGATCAAGTGCCTGTTGGCGCTGGAGCTTCTGGCGGTTGAGTGAATGCGCTTTCCTGTCGATCATCTCGATCATTGATGACCAAGCAAACCAGTTCGGATCAGGCATCCATCCCTTCAACGTATAGCTAGCATCCTGCATCTCAAAGTCTTGAGGTACAATGTACGGCCAGACGCCATCAAAACCGGTAACTATAATCGGCTTGTCGAAAACAATCTCTCCTGAGAAAGAGTTGGGTGTTCCTTGCTGCAAAGTAGAGCTAAAGCCATCGGCAAAATAACGCTCTGAACCCTCAATATCATCATCTTCTAAGCGCGTGTTCGGGTCGAGAAACTGAAGAGCTTCAGGAGCACCGTGGGAGGGCTCAAAGTGTTCATAGCACATTGGCTCTCCCATTTCGCTTTGCCACACTCTGGCTTTCGAAGACCGCCCGTCTCCAAATAAACTCTTGCGCTTGCGACCTCGCTTTGCAGGCGGCGGGAAGTCATCTCCATCATCATCATACTCATCTTGGGCCCGTTTCTGGGCAGCTCGTGCCACATACACAGGGGCATCTAGCATCTCAACTTCTTGAGGGAGATCTCGACGGCCACGCTTGAGTAGATCATTGTCGACTTGAGCATCAAACGGAGGGGGCAGATACGGCTCTGGGTGAGCTTCCTGAACTCTTTGAACCATTTCGGTAGCTTCAGGAGAAAAAGGATCTATCCCAGCCTGGACAACGATATGGCATTTCTCAGTGACACCTTTCTTACTGCGAAATGTGAGCCAGTGCTCGGCCACACTCTTGTTCTTCAACATCTCCCTGAATGCAGCCTGGTACGAGCGAATTTGAGGCACTATCTCAGAATAGGATTCTGCCCATCGAATGCTAATAGCTGTCCACAAAGACTTGCCTCCTGGGAAAACGCCTTGCTGCTCTGCCAGGATACTCTGGATGATCTGGAATACACGGCTATTCATTACAGCTTTGGAGATTGGAGTATCGGCGACTATGGGTGTCTTTGCCTTTGCGAACGAGCTTGGCCTACTAGGTGTCTCATAGGTAGATTGCTGGAGGGATTGTGGCTGTTCCGGCTGGGGAGTTGTGAGTGGATGAGATCCATTTTGGAATTTGGAGCGTGTCTTTGGGGAGCCTGCAAAAGGGTTGAAGCGATCCAATGAGCCAAGAACGGGGCGCAACTGGCTGTTCTCGCCTTGTACAAGGGCGCCGTTGGTTCCGTTGAGAAGTAAAGCTTGCTTAGGAGAGTTGAACATAGCAACTGGGGGTCGTTGAACTTCCGGATTGACTTGAAATGCTTCTCCCTTGAAGCTGACAGTTGGCCGGGAAGACCATGTTGGACGAGTAGCAATAGGTCCACGTGCTCTAGGTAGTGGTTTCGGGCTTGGCACGTCCTCGTATTCAGGGCTTGCCTCTTTGCCTTCTTCACTGTCCTTTTCTGCGCCTCCGTCATTATCCATTTCCTTCTCGTGGTCGGTTTCCTTGTCCTTATCTTGTGACTTTTCTCTTTCTCCCTCTTCCACGACTTCCTGATCCTCATCATTTGCTACATCGATAACAGGCGTTTCAATATCCTGGTCTTCAACATCGGGGGCCGCTTCTTTCCGTCCGCGTCGAACTGGCGTTATCGTGGACTCGTCGAATGAAGGATTACAATTTGTCCGTGATTTAGTCAGATGATAGAGCAAGCCGTTATCATTCTTCCATGCTCTGCCGCATTTTTCACACACCCAAGGCCGTGGAGATGCATCGTTTTCACCATTTTGTTCTGCATTCCCTGTTTGTCTTTTCTCGCCCCTTTTTGGTCGACCGCGTTTTCTCCCACTGAGTAGGTTCTCAGTGAAGTTATCAACTTCCGGCTCATCGTCACCACCATTCTGGGTATCGATTTCTTCATTACCTGCTGGAGTGCTTGTAGTCCTGGCTTTCACTTTCCTGGCTGATGATCTTGTTGTCCTAGTTCGTGTTGGCCGTACAGGGGTTGTCGTCTCTGTTTGTAGCGTTGCTAGAAGGTCTTTGAGGGCAACTGGGGATACCTTGAGAGTTACCACAAGCTTACCAGCCTGCTGTGACTCAGATATTGCGTCTTCTGGTGTAGCTCCGTCAATTTCTGGTTGTGCGACTGAAATTTGAGCCTGTGCCTCTTGAGAAGGCAGTTCAGGTTCCTGGGCAACTGTTTCTTGTATTTGTGGAGCATCAACTTCTTCAGAGGCATCACCTTCTTCCCCAGCTCCTTTCTGTGTCGCACCACGTTGTTTTCGACCTGTCTTTTCTTTTGGAGTGGGTGCAGACCTATCCTTCTTCGCTTTGAGGCCCTTAGGACGACCTATTGTTTTTCGGTTGGCCCTGCCCATATTGCAAAGATCGGCTAAGGTTGGCGAGTCTTCAGTGGATATTGCTGAAGAGGGGATGGACGAGAAACCATATGTATCTGTAGCTTCTGATGTTGGTGTTTGGCTGGCGGCATCAGCCGATGGTGTTGGAAGCGTGGGGGCATTCGGTGCAAAATAACGATATGATGCTACCTTTCCTGATCTTGTGTGCTCGCTGTAAATCTGAAAATGGGCTAAATGAGGTGGTTGTAGGTTGGGAACCGATAAGGCAGTAGTCATTGAAGATAGATGTCGACTGTAGGAAGGGCCTAAAGTCAAGGCATAGACATCCGGGTTCGTGAGTCCTACATCCCCTAATCGCTTCGCCATCTCAGCGATTATAACGGGGATCGGCTTGTCCAGAGACCATGGTGGTGCTTTGGATATTTCGGAAACATTAGAAGCCTGTCCTATGAGCTGTTTGTTTCCATCAAGCCCGTCCAAATCTGGGTTTCTGGGAGTTTTGCTCTTTCTCTTGCCTGTTGAGAGGTACAATGACCAATCCTCTGAGTTAAGATCCCGGACATACTTGACACAATCCTTGAACACCTTTTCCCCCAGTTTCGCAGCCACGTATTGGATGACACCTCGTTGGTTGAGAAACCGACAGACTTTGGCCAGCACCTTCATCTGCCAGCGCATTCCTAACACACCAAGCTTGGACTTCATGTCTTTCATTTGAAGAACTCCCCATTCCTTGACAATGGCCATAATGGTAGTAGCCAATGCTATGTAGTCGATAGATTCGCCAGTCCATCGTATGCGCCAAGGAACTGGTTCGAGGTCCTCGACGAGTACTTGTCGAGTCAGTGTCATGTCTGGCCGGGCTTCGTCTGCGCCCTCGCCGTCTTTTGGTAGAGGAGGAGCGAAGAGCTTCAACCACATCTTACTTGTTTTCGTTCCGCGAACAAGTGTTGTTCTCTTGACGATGTAGCCCTTCTTAAGGAGACTGTCGGTTCTTTTGGGCACGCTGCGCTTGTCTTGGTCCATGAGACGACCAAGATCTCCCTGGAGAATTCCCTGAGTAGTCGTCGAGGATATGCCCAGAAGTAACATCCATTCAGACTTTGGGACTCGCTTGTAGTCGACCGCATGGCCTGTAAGAGATTCCCACATCGTATCCTCAGATGCAAACACCCGGACGTGATGAGATTGTGAAGGTTCTGCATTTTGTCCAGGGGTTCCACCAGAAGGCGAGAGCGCCAGGACCTCATCTAGAGTGAGATGGTTGTACTCGCGATCAGCACCGACAGAAATATCCCGTCTTGCAGTAAGCCAACTCCAAATGGTAGTGGCAGTGCGGTTCTGCACAGCGGAGTCACCGTCAGAAATTGTTTCTGTATGAGTTGATGGATGTTGAATAGCTTTCAATACAATATCCACAGGACAACCTGAAGTCAGCCAGTTAGTTATTAGTTCTTTTGCGACAGCAGAGAATAAGAACTTGCCTTCTTCGCCTTGGCATGAGATATGAACCAAAAGGCCCGCGATCAAGCCTTCGAGCTCTGACGCCATTTCATTTGAGGTATCCTATGGTTCATTCTTGAGTCGAAGCGACGCGTAAAAAAAAACTTGACGAAATTGGTCTGGGGCGAATTGAACCGACGAGCCCCAGCAGAAGCTATTGTTGCTGCACGAAACAGTGATGAAGTGGGGATGGCGGGACCACGAATGTGGAGGAGACGGAGCCGTAATGGTTCAGAATGCTGACATAAGCATGAGTATGAAATTCACGCCCCGAAGCATAGCAACTTTATCATGTTTTGGCAAAGTTGATGAGAGAAAATACAATATGATAAAAAAATATGTAATAACTACCTAATGAGCCATTTAAGTCTAGACTTTTTGGGCACGATTTCTCACAGCCTCCACTTTTCTTGTCAGAAGTTGTGTAAGTGATGGTATAGAAGAGTAACTGCCTGCCTGGGTGCTAACAAGGTTACCATGTTTTTGCGAGATCAGGAGGATGGCATATTTGCCAGGCTGCATTTCTGCATCTCTGCATCTCTGCATTCTTTGACACAAAGTATTTTCCTATAAATGTATTAGATAGACTTATGTCCTTTAAATTTTAACTTGGTATTTTTAATCAGAATGATCAAATGGCCTTTATCGTCCATAGGTGCTTAGGCTGATAGTTTTCTCTCCAATTTACCTATGTATTAACATTGGATATCCATGGACTAATCAATGTGACTGCGATAAAAATGGCTTGCAAGCTCCGTATGGAAATGGCATTGCTACTGAAGATAATGATTACATCTAAAATAGTATGGATAATATCCTCCGCCTAAATTTCAGCCTTCTGAAGTGGTATTATAATAATAATATTTTGTCTGACACATAGTCTCGGTCTATACTGAGCCCCTCCTTGTAATGGATGTTTATGTGTGGGCTGTTTTCTTCCACCCTTCTGCTCAAATAGCCTCATCCGAAAACCAACACTCGGCATAATTTACGGCCATGAATAAGCCAGTGGCCTCTCAAGGAGAGGCGTCTGGAATCAGAACAGGAGAGTCATTAGAAAAACAGTCCTTTGCAGCAGATAAGGCCATCGAGAACCTTATTTCCACCTTCAACGAGCTCAACAGCAATGCCATTCATGAGCTCCATGACGAGCCGAGTCCGCTCGAATTCATGAGATACGTCGCACGCAATACTCCTTTTGTCATAAGAGGCGGAGCGATGTCTTGGAAAGCCTGCCAGCAATGGAATTCTGCATATCTGCTCTCTATTATGAAGGGTCAAAATGTGAACGTTGCTGTCACGCCATATGGGTATGTTTTAGATATAAGTAACAAAAACAATTCTCACTGACCTTGGAAAGCAATGCCGATATGCCTACTGTTCCCCCTGGCGAAGATTCGCTGGTCTTTGCGAAACCTCACTATGAAGACCAGCCATTTGAAGAATTGCTCGAGTACGTAGCTCGGCAAGAAACAGATCCTGATTTTCCTCCTAATGCCGAAGTGAGATATGCACAAACTCGTGAGCTTTCACTGAATCAGTCGCGGAGATGATATACTTATGAACTTTTCAGAAAACGACAATCTTCGTGAAGAGTACATCACTCTGTTCTCAGACGTGCAGAAAGACATTCCTTTCGCCAGAATAGCACTTGACAAGAGTCCTGACGCTGTAAACCTCTGGATAGGTAACTCCAAATCCGTGACGGCCATGCACAAGGATAACTACGAAAACATATACGTTCAGATCTTGGGAAGAAAGCACTTTGTCCTCATGCCCTCCTTGTGTCATCCTTGTGTCAACGAGCAGCCCCTCAAGCCAGCTACTTATAAGCGAGGAGAAAATGGCTTACAGCTCGTGATGGATTCTGATGATGAGGCTGTGCCTTTTGCAACATGGGACCCGGATAGGCCTAAAGAAAATGCCACGATGTTCTCCCATCTTGCTCAACCTCTACGGGTTACGTTGAACCCCGGAGATATGCTATATCTCCCGGCTATGTGGTGAGCTTCTCAATACCTTCTGCTTTTGCTACACATTTTAATTGGTTGAAGGTATCACAAAGTGTTGCAATCATGCGCCGAGGAAGACGAAGGCTTTATTCTTGCCGTCAATTACTGGTACAAAATCCCACACTTTTGATTATCCGCGCAATGCTGATCTGAATCCCTAAACTAGGTATGACTTGGACTTTACAGGACCCCTCTATCCCACATCGACATTCGTTCGCGATATAAGCTTGAGAAATGGAAAATAGTCTAGACCAACGCCAAACACAGAATAAAACCAAGATGCCATATCTATTTTCACGTCTCAAGCCACCGCTTCCCATTGTTTTTTCTTCGTAGACATTCTCTTCTGCGCTGGAAACCGCCCGCCCCCACCCCTCCCAACTCCCAACCCAACCCCCCATGCGCGTCTCAAACCACATCTTCCGATTATTTCTTCTTCTTGGAGATCCTCTTCTGCGCTCGCAGCTCCTTTTTCATACGTGGGTCTACGATCTTATATCTGCCACGAATCCCGTTGGGACGACCCTTGATACCACGGTTGAGGCCGCGGGCGACAACGAGCTTGGCTGGTTGCTTTGGCTTCGCTCGTGACGCCTTGGAGAGCATTCGCCCAATGCTGTCAGCCTTCTCCTTCTCTGTCATGTTTTCGTCATTGTTGAGCAATTCGGACTTCTTCTTGAGCTTTTCCAGCTTCTGCGCAGCCTTGAACTTCTTGCGGGCCTTGGCCTCGCGCACCTTCTTGATGGGGCGAGCGTTGAAGGCACGCATCTTCTCCTTGATCGCCTGCGCAGCAGCCTTGCTGATGGGCTTCTGTAGCTTGTCATGTTTCGATTCATCCTCAACGAACCAGTCTGGTAGACCATCACGATCACGGAAGGCATACTTGTTGAAGCCATCATCGATGGCATCGTGGGTTGTCTTCTGGCCAGTAGCAAGTTGGTGTGCGAGCGTCATGGCCTCTGCAGTGATGATGTCGATGTCTGTGTATATGTCAGCATTGGGGCCTTTCGATTATGAGTGATTCTCCCTTACCTGGTCGTCCGTCGGCTCGTCGCGTATCCTTATCCCAATCGTCCTCGTCGTTTCGCTTCACTACCTCGAAGCCATCATCATTATCTTCCATCTCAGAGTCAGAGTCAACAGCAGCCACTTCGGTCTTGGCAGGCTTAGGAGGTGTCTCAACCTTGCGGTTCTTAGCTTGTTGAGCTACAATGGCTGCGGCGTCTCGGTTGATTTCCTCATCCGCACTGTCCTCAGCAGCATCCTCTTGCTCCGGTAGAATACCAGCTATGCCCGAGAAGATGTCTTGGTTGAAAAAAGCTGTTGCCCGCTTGGACAAGCCGTTGGCTCCCTTTGAAGAATCCAGGTCTCGAATTAGTCCCGCTGTGGGAGCTTCGTCTTCCTCGTCATCGGATGAGTCTTCCTCAAGCTCAGAAGAGTCACCTTTGTCCTCTGCCTCTTCGCCAGACAGACCACCCCACTCATCGTCGTCATGCTCCTTGCGAGCCTTCTTTGCTCGGAACTTAGCATCGGTCTCCGACTTGCGCTCCTTGTACTGATCGTACATGGAATCAAGCTCTTGTTCCAATCGATCCTCCTCGGGGTCACTTTCGTCATCTGTTTCTCCAGACGAACCAAAACCACTATCGGGCTCCCTTTGAGGGGTCTGAGTGGGGACAATCATCTTGCCGCGGTTCAGTCTTCGCATGGCGTCTGTCTTGTCGACTTTCTTGAGTGAGAACATTGCGCCCTCGCCGATGGGACCAGATTCCTCCATTCCAATATCCATGGGGGATGTCATGTTGAGTTGGGCGCGTATTACGTCGCGCTGTTTTCGTTCGTTCTCCTTTCGCTTTTCTCGCTTTCTCTTTGAAGTTTCTCGGTCCTTCATATTTTGCAGTTCTTCCTGAATTTTGAGCTCCTCGTCCATTGACTCGACTTCAGCCACTTCCTCGGGGTCTTCATTTGTTGCGATCTCCTTTGTCTTGAACCCGAAGATTTCGCGAACTTTCAAACGCCACCTGAGAAGAAGCTTGAAATCTTTTCGTCCCAGCACCCGAAGATCGGAACAGCAATTTCGGATCTCGTCTGTAGTCTCAGGCAGCTTATCCAGTGCTGCCAGGGCAACATCCCCGTTGGACGGCTGCTGGAAAGTGACTTCATTGTACGAGCCGAGAATAGCAATAGGATCAGTGGTTTCGATGAACTCCCGAGCAGTTAACGACTTGAACTGTGTCGTCTCACCATCGTTATAACCATCTCGCTTTCGTTTCTTCACTTCTGGGTTATACACCTTGGCTTCATTGTTGGCGTTCGGAGCGTCTAGTTCTGCGAAAACACTTCTTGGGTCTAACAGCCGCGCGTCAATTTTCTTAGGCGCCTTGAAGCCACGGCAGATCACACTGGGAGCAAAGGTCAGCGGGCGGAAGAAAAGTTGTCAGTTGAGGAGCCGCACAAGGTTTCCGCCGATATTAGGCGGGATGACGGAGGCTTTGTTACATCGACCTTGGTGAAGAGCTGCTTGCACACCCAAAGGAACTTGTCTGAGTCTTTGGAACGGAACAGCTTTGTAACATGGGTGCCACCCTCTCGTAAGAACTCAGTCGCTAACTTCAAACTCTGAAGTGCGAGCTCGGATTGGGTAAAGGCATCCTGTACCCAGGCTGTTCCGACGTTGGGCGCTCCATCGTGGAGCACAGTATCGGCCTTCCATGTCTTCAGATGTTGTTTGATAGTCGCACGGCAATGATCGCTTGTGATGTCGCTTTGAAAGCTTATAGCACCTGAGATTGGTTTAATATTGTCAAGGTCGACGCCTATTATAATCGACGAGCGAGGTAAAATTTCAGAACAAACTTGCATCCAGCTCGTTAGGGATGTTAGCTCAGGTAATAAGAGTGGTGTATCAGGAGTGATATGTTGTAGAACTTACACCAGGAGCAGCACATAGATCGATTACGACTTTGCTGTCCTCGAGGAATCCAAACTTCTTATTTAGCTGGATGAGTTTGCTGCGTTAAGAACAATTAGAACCGTAATCTGAGTGACGACGAGATGATATGTCTTACAAGGCAGCGCGAGCACGGTAGCCCTTCTCTTTTGCGAGCTTATAATAACGATCGAGTCGTCCCTTCGCATGCTTCTTGACGATGCCCATGTTTTCGGCATACAGGGAAATACGCGGTGTTGAGGATGTTGTTGCGTATAAGTCGAAAGACGGCACACGAGAACTTCACAAGACATGGACGCCCCTCCAGAAATTTTGCGACAGATAAGCCAATCACGTGGCGATAAGCTTTGGGCATTCGAACAGTGGAGCTGATTACTCAACTCCCGCATTAGCTTCATTCTCGAAATGGTGGCCCGAATGATATCAGAAGTTATCGGATAACAGACCACATTAAAAAAGCGGCTCAACTCAACCTTGAATGCTCCACGCTTGCCCCGGCCATTGTCACCAACAACTCGGGCGCGTCGTCGGCCCTCACTATCAAGACCTTGATCTTGAAACATTGCAAACGGCCAACGACAATCATGAGTGGACGAGTCCTTGCTGCAGGGCTACGGCCTCTTCCACGCCGTGCTGCGGTTCTTCCCGTTAGACACCTGCACCGTCAATCTACAGGCGGACTTCTCCAAGCCGATGCTGCGATACGAGCAACTCGAAAGCGAATGTGGCAGGGAGGTAATGCATTTCACAATGCTGTCACTACGAGGAATGCCTCATTCGCGAGGTTTTTGCCCAAGCTCATGGTTAAGTTTCTGAGAGTGCCGGCAATGTTTGGCGGTGTGGCCATCGGTGCCTTTGCTTGGGTACAGTATCAAGCAGCCCGTATGTCAAGAATACTATTCAAAAAATACCAACATATTTGCTAATTTTACTCAGAGGCCGGTACATTCGCCGTGAACTTATTCAATACAACGACAGATACCATTTCGAGTACGGCTTCAAGCTTATTTGGTGGTGCCAAGGATATAGCGGACCAAGTCAACCGCGGATGGGAAACCACGAAAGAAAAGGCCGAATTGCCCGACTGGGTTAAACAAATTCTCCGACTTCAGGAAGATATTGGTACTGGGGGTTCGGGAGGTTCGGGCGGTGGTGGTGAGCCAAAGCAGAGCAAACTCGGTGCCGCAGCTGCGGTTGGTGCTTCAGCTGCCGCATACGGATACGACAAGTCGGATGAAGAGGACCCTCGAAATGGCGAACAGATGGCTAAGGATGATCAAATGATGGTTCTGACCAAGAAGATGATTGAGATCCGAAGCATTCTTCAGAGAGTTGGACAGTCAAGCACCTTGACGCTTCCCTCAATTGTCGTTATCGGCTCTCAGTCCTCTGGAAAGAGTTCCGTCTTGGAGGCAATTGTTGGCCACGAATTTCTTCCCAAGGGTTCCAATATGGTCACCAGGAGACCGATTGAGCTGACACTCGTCAACACACCTTCATCAAAGGAAGAGTATGGCGAATTTCCCGACCTCGGTTTGAGACACATCACCGATTTTTCATCGATTCAGCGAACTCTGACCGAACTCAACCTCGCCGTTCCTGATAGCCAGTGCGTTTCTGACGACCCAATTCACCTCACAGTTTACTCCCCCAACGTACCCGACCTTTCCCTCATCGATCTTCCCGGTTACATCCAAGTTGTTGGACAAAACCAACCCCTAGAGCTGAAGCAGAAGATTTCTGAACTTTGTGACAAGTACATTCAGCCACCCAATGTCATCCTCGCCATCTCGGCTGCCGACGTGGACCTTGCCAACTCTACTGCTCTCCGAGCATCCCGCAGAGTTGATCCCAGGGGTGAGCGAACGATTGGTGTTGTCACTAAGATGGACTTAGTCGATCCCGTCCGTGGAGCAAGCATTCTGAACGACCAGCAATATCCTTTGAGGTTGGGCTATGTGGGTGTGGTTTCGAAGGCCCCCCAGAACCAGGGTCTCTTTAAGATGGGCAACACCAACCTACTCTCACAGATTGTGAAGCACGAGAATGCCTTCTTCTCGTCTCATCCCATGGAGTTTGGTGCCGATGCTGGAGTCAATGTCGGGTGTACCACATTACGCAAGAAGCTTATGCACGTTTTGGAGCAGACAATGTCTGGCAGCTTGCAAAGCACCAGCGATGCTATCCGACAAGAGCTCGAAGAGGCTACATACGAGTTTAAGGTGCAATACAACGATCGCCCACTCTCTGCTGAATCTTACCTGGCTGAGAGCTTGGATGCTTTCAAGCACTCTTTCAAGCAGTTTGCGGAGGAGTTCGGACGTCCCCAGATGCATGAGCTTCTGAAGCACGAATTGGACCAGAAGGTTCTTGACTTGCTAGCAGCTAGGTATTGGAACAAGCCTATCGATGACTTGGCGCCCATCAATCCCGATCTTGACAACCTGGCGGATCTTCCTAAGGCTCCCGCAGACTCCCTCTACTGGCACCGACAATTGGACGCTTCCACATCTGCGCTTACGAAGCTTGGTGTTGGACGTTTGGCCACGACCGCTGTTGCGTCCTCTATTCAGGCTCATATCGACTCCCTCATCAGCAACTCCAGCTTCGCTAGCCACCCATTCGCCCGACAAGCTATCATGGAAGCTGCCTCTACCATTTTGAACGAAAGATTCTACAGCACCAGTGACCAAGTTGAGAACTGCATCAAGCCATACAAGTTTGAGATTGAACTTGAGGACCGAGAGTGGACCAAGGGACGTGACCACGTCGGAGGCGTACTCAAGAAGGAGCTGCAAGACTGCGAGAAGGCTATGAAGAACTTGGAAGATAGTGTCGGTGGACGACGAAAGATCAAGGAAGTTATGGTTTTTGTCGACAAGGCCCGCAAGGGCGAGGTTGCGGTTGAGGGTGACAACCGTAGTGGCGCCGGCGGTTTCAGCGCTGCTCTCTTGAGCAAGGGTAAGTTCAGACGCGTGAATCTTGTCAACTCGGTGCTAACCTAATCATAGGGCGTGAGGCTGTTTTCTTGCGCGACAGAGCTGACATCATCAAGATGCGCCTGCTCGCAGTCAAGTCAAAGCAGTGTGCTGACCCCAAGAACAAGTACTACTGCCCGGAGGTGTTCCTCGATGCTGCTGCCAGCAAGATGGCTTCTACTGCCGTTCTTTTCCTCAACGTTGAGCTTCTCTCCGAGTTTTACTACAACTTCCCCCGAGAGCTGGACCTCCGCCTGGGACGTCACCTGTCTGAGGATCAGATTGAGAAGTTCGCCAAGGAGGACCCCAAGATCCGTCGACACTTGGAGGTCATCCGCCGTAAGGAACTCCTTGAGTTGGTCCTTGAGAAGATGGAGAGCCTGCGACAGCTTGATGGCCGCGATCGCGATCGCGAAAACCCTAAGTCGAGGCGAGACCGGAAGCAGAGTCGCTGGGGTCTGTTCTAAAGGGACAGTTCGCCCATAAAATGAGACATGATGTTCATACTGGGAGTTGACGGAGTTGTGCTTGGTTGTTGGATTTAGAATATCGCCGCTATCAGAAAGTCAAGACAAACTTGCCCGAGAAAGGCGGACATTGGTGGTGCCCAAGAGGGTTTTACTTGTTCTCACTAGTTGTATCTTCTCAGCATAGGTATATGTATGCAAATCTGGTTGGCGGCGAGCAGATACAGGCTAGACAGGGAGCAGGATGAACGAGGATGTGGATAGAAGTGCTTGATTGCGCCCAGGGATACCCTCCTCAATGTCTGACTAGTACAATCTACTCAAATAACGATAACTGTCATAACGCTATATTTATTGACTTTAAATATATAACTAAGAAATTGCCATACAGATTTCATCATCTGTTTCCATGTAAAATGAGATTCCCGTTCCTCATGTGCTCCCTTCGGTGCTCATTTGTAATGTCACCTCCCATCGAATACTACCACCATGGCCATAGCCTTCACCCAGTCTGTTCTGGATCAAGCCTGAGATACGTTGTCGTAATTTGCTCAATGACATCTCATCGTAGCCCTTAACCACGCTCAATTTGAGATTGGCCATACAAAGACCATAGTGAACTTGCCAGAATTGAGCATCATCAATGGCTACGACGCTAGGTTCAGTCTCAATCTCCCTGAGAACGGCACTAACACCAATATTACCCCCTGTGCCGCCGTACGACATGAGAAGCATAAGGCCCTGTGCAACAGCGAGCCGCATTCCCAGAGCAAACATGGCGAAGGCAATAACGACACAGATGAGACGGTCGAGCCATGTGTAAAGTGAGATGGAGAGGAGGGGAAGCAGAGCAATAACAGCGGAGAAAGAGAGGGTGAGGAAATGGAAAGGGTTCGAGAGTACACTCGGAAGAGAAGCAAGGTACGAGACACGCATGAGCTTGGCAATGCGGGCATGGTTTCGAAGACCATATGCCGAGACGAGCGTGCTCACCATGGCGGCAGCAGATACAAGGTCAATGGAACCATCTGGACCATCATGACCATGTTCATGATGAGCCTCGTGGCTGCCAAGAGACTCGAGGAAGTGCTTGAGAGTATGGGATACCAGGTCAAAGCCTCCAAAAAGGAGGAAAACGGACATAGCAAACCCAGCAAGGACTTCTGCTCTTTCAAGTCCAAACGGGTGACGGATACTGCTCCGACGCCAAACTTCGAAATTGCCAAGGACATCAACCATGACACAAACGGCGGCACTGCCAGCGTCAAAAAAGACAAGATGAGAGAGCGCCGTAGTGGCAAGGGATCCTTCTGAACGGAAGAAGACGTACGTAGCCACAGCAAGATGGCACATGCTCCAATAAGAATGGATACGCTGGTCTTTTGTCATGCTCTTCCATGCTTCGCGAACGGTCGGGATCGGGAGAGAAGCGGGCAAAACGGGAGGTGGCCTCTGAGGCGGCTCTTTGAAGATTTGATGCTGTGAGGAGATACTACTGTGCTTGTATCTGTGTCCGCGACGTTGGCCGATGTTCTTTGAGGGAAGATGTTAGCACATGCGCAAGCTATGAACGGGATATGGTCCAACATACCGACTTCACTGGTCCAGTAGATATGACTTGTGTCTGGAAATTGAAAGGGTTCTTGAACCCAGGGGACGCAGGGGAATCCCCCTTTTCGTCTTCAGCACCCATTGTTGGGAGCGATAGAGAGGATGAAGACGCAGCCGCCGAAGTGGGGATCAGTAGATTCGAATTGGCAGAGTTCAGAGCGACGGCCTCGCGATTCAGTTGGCGATTGATAGCGATAGAGTCGTTATCTAGATCACCACCGACGTCAATAACCGGGCCGTAATTTGTGATATCAAAATCGTCGTCGCTGTCGCCTTGGATAACCAGACTTGGCGGGCGGAGGTTCTGAAAAGAAGCACCCGGATAGTCCGACATGTGCTGCTGTTGCTGCTTTCGGATAACGCGCCTCTTGATTCGGTAAGGTCGACAAATATCTCAAGAACCTCTTCCTAGATGCTTGGGGATTGTGTCATGGGGATTCAAAGTTTGGTCGCAAACTGGTTTCGTCGATAGCGCGGGTCGTGAAAGAAGCAGAGTAGACGAGATGGAATGCGTTGACGTCGCGATATCCATTAATGACCTTAGCCATTAGGTTGTGGAGGCGGACCGATGGGGGGATCTTGTTCAGGGGTCGGGGACTCCAGAAGATGCAGGGGCTACAGTCACAGGGAACCCATCCATGTCTTAGCGGGCCGACAAGTCATCAACCTGGAAGTCCCTAAGTTACCTATCTTACTTTGTGGCGCATCGAAGAACAAGCCTCAAAGAAGTCGTCATTAGTTTCATGTGCTTCTATCTGGCTTCAGGAATTATTCCAACGCCATTAATCACCACAGGTCAAACAACGGATCGGTTACGAGAGCCATGCAAAAACCTCGTCTATTTCAATAATGGCAATTCGCGGCACGCAACTGTTGCCGTGAACAATCTTACGCTCGCTTCTGGATGCCAAGTTCTACATCCCAACTAGTACACGTTCGAAGATTGCGATAGCGACTCAAAACGACTTCTTGGCTCGACATTGGTCACACTCTCGTTATGGAGGACGCCTCTCAGAATAAGCGGGATACTTCACCTACGCCGTCTTCTTCCCACCGACGAGCCCCCTCGAATTCCAGCATCCTATCCAAGTTCCCCTTTTTAAGGACATCACCTGAGAAGCGACACGACCAGCCCGATAATGCGATCGACAACGATACCCTCGCAGCCTCCCCTCGTCCAGCTGCGCGACCATCTGCGAGCGTAATACAGTACCAAAGAACTCGAAGACGACGAGGATCGCTTAGAAAAGCCGCGCTGCTCGGTCGAGGAGCACAACGTGAGCGCAGGGAGAGCCGACCCTTGGTCATTGACACTTCGCATGCTGCTGCATACGGATTCGACCCTACTTCTATTCAAACAGAGAGCCCATCACCGATAGAGTCGCTTGATTTGACCGCTACGCCGAATGATGCTCAGCGTAGCTTAGTTAATGGGTTTACGCCTCTTCCTGGAGGACTAGGTACGGCACCCGTACTCCCTCATGCAGGAACAGCACCACAAACAACGGCTCGTCAGACATCACTAGCGGATCAAGATGGGGCATCATATACATCGACAGACGAGGAGGACATGCTCCAGATCCCCGGGAGCTCATCGACGATCCGGCAGGGTTTGGCTATGACTTCCGGACAAGACTCATACTTCAATGGTCTAGGCTTGACACCATCACACCAGCGAAGACGACCTGCCAATAGAGCAAAATCGCCCCTATCATTCAGTGGGCTTTCATCGAATACATTACCCGTGCATGAGGACTGGGACTACGCAGAGACAGAATGGTGGGGATGGGTCGTCCTCTGCGTTACATGGTTTGTATTCATTGTTGGAATGGGATCTTGCCTTGACCTCTGGAGCTGGGCATGGGACGTGGGCAAGACGCCATATGCGCCGCCAGAGTTCGAAGACGATGATACTCTACCAATCGTGGGGTACTATCCGGCGTTGATCATCCTCACAGGTGTTATGGCTTGGGTATGGGTTGTTGTAGCATGGGTTGGTATGAAGTACTTTCGGCATGCCAAGATTAGCGGCGACTAATATTATGTTGACTATTCCTGGGCTTCACATCTGGGCTCGGATTGAGTTCTCGCATCTCCTTGGCCTGATGCTATTAACGATCATAAATGACGATTTATTAATATCTCTAGAAATATTGTGGCTTGCATAGTGAACCTAGCAGGTTAATTTTAAGCTGCATTTATGTCTTAGTTTGGCCAATTCCTGCATCAGCTGGTCAATTGAGCTGTTGGTTGAACAATTATTGCAGCTGTCATCATCAGTTCGTTGTCAACGAACTTGTCATTGGTAGTTTCAAAAAGCTAAGCGCCGATTCAGCGGCAACACACGCTAGGGCAGCCAATCACGTCAAGTCCGATCTCGACCAACAAGTACATACCCGACAGTAGCAACATTGGATCGGGCATGCTCAGCAGGTCCTTTCCAAGCCTCCATCGCGGGGATGACGAAAAAGCTTGATAGAACCAACACATTAAAGTTTATCTTTGTATGAGAAAGTTATGGGCTTTCCGAAATTTTCTTTGGTCCTAAGGACTTGGTAGAGAAAACACCTGCATAACTTTCGGTCAGCGTATGCTGAGTGCTGCATGTGAAGCCAGGGGATGGATGAGTGGCGATATTGAGCCTTTTATTGTAGACCAGGCAGCTTATCAGACGTGTGTAACTTGGACGGAATATTCTCAAAATCAATCACATAAAGATTATAGAATAGTCTATTCGTATTATGTATGATCCAAAACGTCAATTACAGTATCTGCTGAACCGGAGCAGCAACGATATAGGGTAGATGGATGGGCAATCATCCATAGGTATTATTCCTCGATAGGTATTCTGATATAACCCCCCTTGGTGTCCAAATTCCCCGAGAACATCAATCACTGCCCCATTCAGTCTGAGCAACTGTGCAACGGCTGATTTGCATGCAGAGATCGGCGAGATAATCTCCAAGAACATCGTTAGAGACGGCCTGGGGTTGAGGTCGAGAACTCGCCGCCTCCGATAATGTGGTTCTTGGCCAGCATCAACATCATGAAGCCGAGAGTCTTGGCAAGATAGAAATCTTCATGAGGAGACATTAACAATCAGTGACCGAACAGCTATAGATAACTCGCAGTAATATCTCTTGATCGATATTCGTGCAATAGCCGCCAATTCCGGCCCCAACTAACAAATGCGCATCCGGGACGTGGGGGGTCAAATCTGAGCCGAAGTGCCCCAAGCGCATCCGTACGGTAGCCTGAATAATTAGCCTCCGCCCTTTTCTTGGCTGGCGGCCCGACACAAGCTTACCTCGTGGACATGGTTATGACCATGAGGCAGAGGTCTCGTGATGATTTTCTGTAGCGAGATGCCTTGGAATTCGATATGTTAGCTCGAAAAATGTGATTCAGAAAAGGCGGAGATTTGACTAGCATTATCCAACTCATAATGTCACAACACTGTGTTTCATTTGCATACAAAGCAAGCCACTGCATCAGAAATGACTTCTCTATATGGAGCTCAATCGTCATGCAAGAGCTTGTCAAGCTTCGTTGTCTTTGTTGATATTGTGTGGGCCTGAATGAGCTGCTTATTTGCCCGCAAAGGTGCTCCTCAAGGTTGTTTATGCGTAGCCCTCACTCGCTGCTCATCAATGGAGCCACGATATTGATATCAGCCATGGCCAGTCTTGGCGCATCAACCCTTTTTTCTTTGTTCCTGAGCTTATAAGTCTGAGGAACCCGTCAACAAAGGACAAGACTCAAGGAGTTCTCGGGAATCAGATCCGAGCATTGTATTAACTGCGGAGTAAATTCCATGCTGAATAATAACAAAAGTAACGCACAAAGCGACAGACAGATAGATGGAAGGGAGACCAAAGCCCTTGTCGTCTCCAGCTACGCCTGAAACAATCCCACTCGTGGCCGTATGGTAATCAAAATCAAACCACTCAGAAGGGCCCCAACCTCACTTGATAAGATAGAACCAAGGCGTTACATATTTTCATTTCAGCTGTCGATAATATCCATACCAGGTACATGGCCTCTTGAATGCTCGAGCTTGCTTAAGCTTGAGCTTTGAGTCACCTTACTCAGGCTCACCTCACTCATCAGCTTCCTAGCCTCGCCATCTCCGAGTTTCGATAAATTTTTCGCCATCCAGCAAATCATTCAGCCCAGCCATCCATTCATATAACTTTACTCCTGATCCACAATCCATCCTCCTGCAGTAGATTCGGGGGTTACAGTCAACAGACGAGTAATAAGTCAGTACGAGAATGGAAAAATATTTTGACGGAAGAAAACAATTGTTGAATGGAGATGTTAATCCATCTCCAAGTTGGTTAGCTGTACGCTGTAACAGTACATCCACTCGATCCTCCCTTTGTGACCATATGCCTATGTTTGCCTCAAATGGAGATTCTCTCTCTTACAACATCATCACCGTTTCTCATCCAACAACCTCATCAGTAATTCTTCAACTTTAGCATCCCTCCTGCAAACAAAAACACCTGACAGCTGGATATTCTCCTTCTCAATACTACCTCAATTAATTAAGATAGTACCTTGCTGCAGCTCATCAGGTGTCGGATCTCTCCACCGCCACACACACACAACCCACGCCTAGAGGACACAGACCTCCCCCATTTCTCTCCCCCCGAAGCACCAAAACCCGCCAAAGAGAAACCCCCTGGCAGCCCGCCTAATTCGGCCTCCCCTACAGGCAAGCCCCTACTTGTACTGTACCCTTCTTTTTGCCTACAGGCTACAGTACAGCAGAGCGTCCCTCTGACGAGCTGGGCTGTCATCGGCCGAATATCTGGACCAAAACCCACGTAAAACCAAACCAGCCTCTTCAATCACTCACTCCCCCAACTCTCCACTCCGTCTTTTCTCCCATCTCCCATCAACTCACCTCTTCAGCCGCTCCAACGCCATCTCCAAAATACCCTTCATTTCCATCTTCCCTTTCTCGTTTATTATTGTTGTACGTACTCTCCATACATATCTCCTCGAATTTCGTCCTTGCCCCTTGGAAATCGATCCCCGGAATTCTCACGAGTAATCCTGCGCCAAACTCTCTCCACCGCGTCACGACCCGTTACGATAACCTCAAAAACCTGTCCGACTCGATTATCCTTGACCAGTTCCCCCATCGAGGGGCTTGTCCGCAGAACCAT
Organism: Fusarium sp. NFCCI 5145; assembly: GCA_033439405.1. Taxonomy (NCBI): domain Eukaryota; kingdom Fungi; phylum Ascomycota; class Sordariomycetes; order Hypocreales; family Nectriaceae; genus Fusarium; species Fusarium sp. NFCCI 5145. Next base: position 224,994 of record JAWDHB010000074.1, on the reverse strand, counting down.
TCGACCATACTTCCTATTGTGTTGTCCTTTTAACGTTGCAAATCTGGCTAGACTTGCTGTCATCAGGCTTCAGGTCGCCACACCATCTCCAATTTGGGGCCCTGAATAATCCCTCCCGTCTCATTTTCCGAAAACCCATTTCGACCATCAGCCATCGCCATCAACCGCAAACATGAGGGAAGTCAATTTCAGTATCCCCAACGTCAACAAGGCGTCTGTCGGTATTACCACCGCTCTATATGATCGCCGTGCTCTCGACTGCACCTCGACCCTCCCCCTCATCAACTCGCTCAACCATCTCGCCTATCTTACCACTTCTTCTGCTCGTATCCGCGACATCCTCACCGTCGATGGAGGCATCGAGCGACTCGTTTGCATTCTGAAACAGGGCCGTAGTAAGGACATGATGGGAATGTGGAAGTGGAACCTCGCTTTCCAGTGCGTCGTGAATATCGGCGTCCGAGGCACGGAAAACGTCCGCACCCGAGTTGTTGAGGCTGATATGGTACCCGTTATTGCCACCATCCTCGATAACTATACCAAGGCTGTTGATAAGTGCCGCGAGAAGGCGGAGGAAGCCAAGCAGAAGCAGAGTTACGACAACCACCGTCACCGAAGCCATGAGCATCGCTCAACCCCTAAGGCTTCTTCCAACTCGGCATCTGCTTCCGCCTCCGCATCATCATCCTCTGCTACTGTAGGTGCTTCTACATTTGGTCATCGATCCAGTCCTCGTGTCGATGCCGCTGAACAGCGATCTCGCCGTCACGGCCCGCCGCCATCCATTGATGTCTCAGCCTCTTACGCTGGGCCATCCACTGCCGCTCCTCAGCAACAATTGCAGCAACAACCCCTGGATGCTACTATGGCCAACTCCCAATGGTCTCAATCGTCTTCAGAGCGCTCTACATCTTGGGGCTCCGCTCGTCACCAGCCTCTGAGAGGTCTTGAAAGCCGTCACGCCACCACTTCAGCCCCTCGTCAGGCCATGCAGCCCCTTGCAACTGCAGTTCCTGCTACCGAGACTGTTGAGGGCTTTGTGAGACCTGTTCGTGACATCGACCGCCTTGCTTCTATGGCACCATTCGCCGCTACAGATTTGGTCTCCCAACCAACATCGCCGACGACGCCACTGCCACCTCCCCAGATGCGATCACCTACTGTTCGCCCAGCATCTGCCCTTGGACCATCGGGACGATCTCGTAGACGCCCATCGATCCGCCATCAGAACTCGACTGCCGATGCTGATGACATCAATGGAGATAGCATGCCTTCAGATGAGTCGCCCGAGACAGAAATGACGGGTACTGATAACCTGCAGTCAGCTGTTGGTATCCAGGATATCACCATGGAAGACGGTGATACTATGCTTGGTGGCACAGCCCTGGACCTGGCCACACCAACAGTTTCTGAGACCCATCAGGAGGCCAGTACCTTTAACATCAACCATCGTAGCCCTATGGATGGCAGCATTGCCAACACGAACACCCCAACTCCGGTACCCGCAATTGGCCTCTCACCTAATCGCCCGACGATGACCACGCCTCCTCAACCCCCTCTGGCCGCCACCACCGTCCCTCGATATCTTCTCGACCGCAACTTTGTTCCCAACCCCCAGATGGTTGCCGCCATGCCTCGAGAGGAGGATGTGCTCATGTCTCTGCAGCTTCTTGCGTATGTCTCCAAGTATTGTGGTCTTCGCTCCTATTTCCAGAAGAGCCACCTCGTTCCTCGTCTTAAGATTGGCAAGGAGCTCGCTGCTATTGACAAAGATATCTCTGCCATGGACGAAGAGGAGGAGGAAGAGCCCGAGATATATGACGAAGATGCCGACGACGAAGAATATTTGCTTCCCAACGACTTCAATCTCTTCCCACTGGTTGAGAAGTTCACAGTCCGCTACCACAGCACTGATATGCAGTACTGGGCAGGCGTCGTCATGAGAAATCTCTGCCGCAAGGATGACACCCGCGGAGGTATCCGCCAATGTGCTTACTACCAGTGCGGCAAGTGGGAAGAGTACACTCGTCAATTTGCCAAGTGTCGCCGATGCCGACGTACCAAATATTGCAGCAAAGAGTGCCAGAAGAGTGCATGGGCTTTCCACCGCCACTGGTGCGTAGCGGCCACTCAGTAAGGTGAGGTGGTTGTTCAGCACAATGATTTACACGACAATCAATTCGTAACAGCATCTTCTCGGCGCATTCGCGGCATCAGTGCTTGATTCATACACATTCTTCTTTAAGGGTTGCGAATGCATTGCACAGCAAAGCGTGTCATGAGCGCATGGCGTTTCTTCTTGATACCACTGGTTTTGCTTTCTCTTTTCATGGGCGTATTGGGGTTTGGCATTAACGATCTCTGGATTTGGGTGCATTATCGCGTGTCATTACACTTTCAACGTTTCTTTGTGTCTCTTTACCTAACACTTCTCTCAACCTTGGAGGTTCGCTTTTCTAATTATTTCTTATTGGCTCGGCTGGCGATCACTCAGAGGTATGTCTGAGCGCGGGCGTTTTTTAACAACGAGCGGGCATTAAGCAGACGAACGGTGCTCGTTTATGTATATAGATACCTTTGACTGCTGGAGGCTCTCGGATGGCACCACTTTCGAGGGCATGGACATCTGGATATGACTTGACGACGGAGAACGACGGGGAGGGGCGATGGAGATTCGCTAAAAGATGATCATGGCAGAGTCGGCTGCAAAATTGATTCAGTGGATGCTGATGTGCATATTCAATCATGTTGGATGTACAGCCTGTTGTTGATGATTGAGCCTACAAAAGGGCACCGTCATGAAGGGTATCGGGGCTGCTAAGAATTCACATGCAGCCGCGATCAGAATCTGCTACATATTCCTTTGGGTATAGATGAAATGACCAACAATTCAAAATACTTAACTCTTGAAGTCTGGCTGTGAAAAGTACCTTGACTGGATCTCTTCAGACTCTGTAAAGCTTGGAGGACTTGGCTCTTGCCAATATCTATTAGGGAAGACCTAAAAATATAGATAAATTGGGTAGGATTTGAGTACTTATCATGCCAGAGTCTAGAGAGATGGAGACACTATGTCTCGGTACCATGTGAATAATGTGCAGCTAGTTGGGCATAAATCGCCACTAAGAACAATCACATTGTTTAGATAAATGACATTGAGACAGAAAATATGAATATTGACCAAATGGTTTCGATTTACATGCAAGAGGACCCTAAACGCCAGCCCTTGTACTTCATCTCTAGCCTTTCTTTTCAACAGCAGTAATGCATCACACAGGCCAACCTCAACCTCACCAACGATTATCAACAACATTCCTCTCCCCATCTTTATCGAGAGCCCATGGCCTTCCTCCTTGCCTTGCCGGGCCGAGACTTGGCAACTCTGCTGCCGGCCTTCATCTTCTTGGGGTCGAAGCCGCTGAGATCGCCAGAGCTCATAGCATCGCCTGACTTGCCGTGGCGTTTCTTGCCGCCGAAGCCGAACTTTTCGTTCTTCTTGGCTCGCTTGTGGTTCACGGCTCCGGCACCGACTTGACCGCGACCGGCGCCTGATCGAGAGTTGTGGCCCTTCATTTCCTTCTCGATACCGACGTCGAAGATGTCGGCTTCCTTGGTGTCCAGACCAGCGCCACCAGTTTCTGAGCGCTCTGTGCATAGAAGTTAGTAAACGATAGCTAAAAGGCCATTCTTAATAGGGATGCTTACTTCGCTTGAGGTTCTTGATCTTCTCGAGAGTCTCGCGCTTGGCCTTGTGTCTCTCCTGGAGCTTAGCAACTTGAACTTGCTTTCCGAACTTCTTGAGATCGCGCAACTTGCGAGCCTCCTGAGCAGCCTTCTTGTTAGATGCTTCCTCAACAAGCTTAGCCTTGACCTTCTCCATATGAGCATCCTCCTTGATCATCTCGGCAAAGTAGTCCTTAGGACGAGAGAAAGGAACACCTTCTTTGCGGAGGAGCTTGCGGGCGGACTTGGCGGCCTCAAGACTCTGGCTGTAAAAGCTGAGCTCCCTCTGCAGGTCATCTGATACGTCCGGAATGGAGTCGGCGGTTGAGGCGGATGAGAGGACGGATTGATGGGTGGCGAAAGGGACGGACTTGTCGGTAGGGACGGAGATACGGTTCAGTGCGGCGAGGAGGGCGGTTGTGTTGTTAATGGTGAGACGCTGGTGGGGGACGATGTCTTCCTTGTCCTCCTCGTCGAGGTCCTCAAGATCAGACATGGGGATATCCTCTTCATCCTCTTCTTCCTCGTCGTCCTCTTCCTCTTGAGCGGCGGCCTTCTTCTCAGCTGCCAGCTTTGCAATTTCGCTCTTCTTCAATGTATCTCTCTTTGGTTTGCGAATAATCTTCTCCTCGAGTTCGATTGAAGAGTCTGAGTCGTCGCTGTCGTTGATGCCGTTCAGGTCGTACTTTTAGTTTTGTTAGTCAAATGCTTAAGCGCCATGTCAAGTCAGAACAAACCTGAGGCTCCTCCTCATCATCCTCCTCTTCGTCATCCTCTTCGTCATCATCCTCAAAATCAGCCTCGATCTCAATCGTCTTCTTGTCCTCCTTGTCCTCGTCTGCCCCGCGAGCAGCAGCATTGCGCTTCTCAGCCTCCTTCTGCTTTTTCAACAGCTTCATCTTCTTGAAATCTGTGCCCTTTTCGGCGGCAAGGGCCATCTTTAGCTTGCTTTTTGTGACCATTTTTGCGTATGTTTTTGTTGATGCGACTTTGTCGTTTGTAGTCGGCGCAAGCTGCTGGGCAAATGTTACTGGTGCTAATAGGAAAAATCTCCAAATTCTGCCGCGGGACCAGTCTCACCGCCTTGACTTTTTTTTAGTGGAGCCTTGATTTTTTTGGCGACCAGCATCCACTTTATGGAACTTCCAAATTTATTATGCAAGCAATGAGTTTGGAGCTGGTAGAGAGCACAGCATTAACTTAAAAAATACAGTCAAGTTTATTTCATAATTACTTATACTCTTATTGGGTACTGTAATGAATTCTTGGTTCATTTTTCTCAAGGAATTTCTCGAAGATGTCTTGATTTACACTTAGTTGGTCAACGACCTAAGAATGAATCTACCTGGGTGCAAGTGAGGACTCGTTGACAATTTGATATGTCTGTGGTAAGATTACTCTGGTTGAAAAGCATATAATTTTGAGATTGCAATAACGACAATAATGAATCGCTTGACATCTACTGCCAAAGTAGTGTAATAAGATCTAAATAATGTAGTCTGGTCTCGTGCCCAGCTGACTGGCGAAATGACTTGCCCAATTGTCAAATTTAAGTCACATAATTATAATAAATAGATAGGCACATATATTTGATTCAATGGCTTGTATTCAAGAAAGTAGTAAAACGTCCCCAATGTGCTCATAGGCGTCCAGTTTCCACCTCGCGAATGATGAATCGGCCAGCCTGGTACAAAATGGCGTCTGAATGTCGGCGTCCCATCGCTCAGAGCCAGGTAAATAAAAAACTAGTCAAGCTAGTGAATTCACCTCTTCCTATACTATCTTCATTTTCCTCTAACTGTTGTTTGAAAGCGCTGAGTGTCGGTACTGTACGGTTGGTTTATCAAGTCGCTCTCAAAAGCTCGAGTGAGTTGAGTTGTTTACATGACAGTGCAGCTGAGAGGGTACCCAGGAGTTCCGCCCATGGGAACCTCGGGCTTCTTCATGACCGTGCAGCTTAGGGGATATCCGGGAGTGCCACCCTGGGGAACTTCGGGCTTTTTCATGACGCTGCAGCTGAGAGGGTAGCCGGGGGTCTGGCCGTTGGTCTTGGCAGAAGGCATTTTAAAAGTTGGGGTTGAAAGACTTAGAAAAGTCAACGAGTATTCTGTGTTGAGAATGGTGAAAAGAGCGATGCGTGTGTGTCTATGTGTATGTGTGTATAAGTGAGTGGTTATCGTGAGGATGAGAATAAAATTTGGGGGAAAGAGGATGGGTTATTTATACTTGACATCGACAGACATGGCAAAGTGAGATGCTCTAGCATGATGGGAAGAAAAAGTACGATTCTCAAAATATTCCAGTGTTGGTCGTGAAGTCTGTGATCCGTTCAAAAATGCTTAATATTGTTCTTGAGATGGTGTTGCTGTTAAACAAAAGGATAACCGCCGCTAGTCCAGCCACAAACCTGTCACTGGTCTTTGGTCTTTACCCCTGGTTCATATTGTACATGGAAAAGCCTTTCAAAATTTCAATTTCCTGAATTTGGATCGAGTTGTGGTATCATGTGGTACAACGATGTCGAAGCGCACGGATCTAAATGTGATATTTCCTTTGTAAAGTGCTTAGTATTGTTCTCTCGCTTGATATTGTCCCTTAATGAATTGCCACCTCCTGCCCTGTCAAAAATACCGGAACTATATGGTATTATTGAATGAGGCTATTATGGCCTTCGCGGTGATTCAATATTAGCCATCGAAGATCTGCGTGATCATTCTTGTAAGTGGCACAGCATGCGTCATGACCATACCCTGGCTAGCAAAACTATTTTGTACACTAACAATACTCAGAAACGACTGAAAGGAAGCCTGAAAATATTGGTTAGTGGGAATTCAATGCCAGGAATAGCCGGTAGCTTACCATTTGCCCTTCAATGTGATAACAACCCATGGTGACCCAGCCTCATCAACCTCCTTATCCACGGTAGTAGAGAAGCAGATAGCACTCATGATACCGTCTCCAAACTTCTCATTAAGAATAGCCTTGTAAGCATATCCGTAGTTCTGCACAATCTCATACAGGCGGTAGATGAGAGGCTCGGTAGGAGGCATAGGTCCAGCCTGACCGCGGTTAGGGAATCCTGTTAGCTGGGCAGCCAACGCTTCCTTGGGGAGGTCGAGGATCTCTGATAGCTTGTCAACATCCTCAGGTGAGGCGGTAGCCTGTCCATAGAACAATGCTGCAACTGCGACTTCGCTACGGCCCAGATGCTTTGCAATTGCCTCAAAGCTCAGGTCCTTGGCGGCCTTGCCGTCAAAGAGCGTCTTAGAAAAGGCCGGAAGCCTATCGGCGATGGTTGACTGGGTTGAGTGAGCATATGTTCGTTATACAATTAGTCATGCATCTTACATCTAGAGTGGCGATGCGTCCTTCGTTGGCCATTGTGACGTAGATGAATATACTGCAATTGTTGATGTAAGAAGAGAGATTCAACCTTAATCCCGAAGAAGGCTATGTATCATATAAGGCCATGCCGGAGATTTTTCTCCTTCCTGATTTCAACTTGCGGGGTTATCGACTCCATGACGTGTCAATGGGTTGCACTAATATCAAGAGTGCATTCGGTGATACTCCGGAGACTCGGAAACTGCTTATTCGATATGGGGTGTTTGGGCGGATATTTTGATAACTACGGATGTTGATTGCCGCGATATCCTAGCATAGTGGCTCGGGCATCTCGGTTGGTGTTGATGTGATAGTTGCACATTTTCACTCAATTACATGCCCTCTCTTAACAAAAATGTCCCTTGCCTCCCGCAGATCATCTGCATTGAGAACATCGACGCCCTCATCGAGTAGTAGATCTCTAAGTTGGTCCCGCACGTATAACGGCCAATATGGCATTCCCCAATATCGGGTCTTTAGACCTCGACCATGAGCTTGGGAGATTTGACCTCGAAGTTTCTCCAGCTGCTCTGGCTTAAGGCCTTTGGAACCAACGTTTCCAATTGACTTTTCGAATGAGACACTTGTATAGTACGAGTTGAGGTTATTAAATAGACCTTCTTCCAACTGGTCAAGTGGCGCATCCAAGAAAATGTCGTGCGAAGGTGTGTCTTCGTTCACGAGACGAATCTCAGTCTCACCAGTTCCCACAACCGTGATAGGCCTGGAGATAAATTTGCCATCATCCACATGGCTCAACCATCCCTTTTGACGAAGTGGTTCGAGCCTCTCGAGCAACAGTGGCCAGGAAGTGTTGGGATTTGACTTCAAGTCCACTAACAGCACCAGTGTCTGATCTGGTTTGCGGCCATACACGCCTCGAGGCGGAAGACTCGGGTCTCTATCTAGATTTTGGGCCATAAGTAACTCCATCAGCGGACGAATGTACATGGAGGCTAGGGTCTGGCCAGTTGATAGACCGCCCAGATTGTGGCCGACATAAAGCTCATCCTGAACAGCCCAAACGTCCGCTTCGAGACCGATGCAGCCAGCGTCAATGGCTGAATAGAAAGGCATCGGTCTCCAGTAGTCATTATGTGAGTGACATGGTACAGGAAGTGTAGAGTTGAGCCCTAGACTGCGTCTGACTTGAAAGTTGTTTGCTTCTGATCCAGACATATAAGGCCAGATTATGGGGGTGACTGTAAGAATCAGAGCGAACATGAGAACCATAGAGCTATTCGAAGTTAGAGAAAAGAAAAGTAGTGAAAATGATATTTGAGACTCACCTAACGGCTGCTCCAACTATACCCAACGCAAAGACATATGGATTTGCCTTGGTGCTCAGGCGTGGTGTTTGTTTACTGACCCCATTTAGGGTCTCGGACTCCCGGGGAGTCATGATTGAAGATACGTTGACAATATGAACATAAGAATATTCAAAACAAGTTCTGTATTACGGATGAGTTGGAAACCGCTCTCATGTTTTATGTGTTGAAAGCTGCACGAAGAATAATAGCCATACGTTCAGGCACAAGGGAGAGAACGGCCCCACACAAAGATATCCTGGTCTGTGGCTCAAGGCAATGCCGGCTGTTGAGTCTTACGCAACGGGCATTATGTATAATAAGTAGGACGAAATGCAAACTCCTGGTCAAGGAACTTAGGGGAAAAAAAACTTCAATTTGAGAAAGGACTCGTGAAGTGAATATAGAGAAATAGTAAATGTTCCATGAGGTGTGAACCGACAACCATATGGCTTAGAGGTACCTTGCCGCGGGGGCTTGGCGTTACGATAAGCCACGATAAGAGAATTTTTGGAGCAACTTTCGCAACTTTCCTTCAAACCAACTTGCGACCGCATTACAACTCAGCACTACGTCGAAAGGCCAGCACTTTATTAAATCAACGACAAGTTGCATTTGGCGATCCTATCAGCAACTCTAGCCATGCCTCACAAGCACAAGAGAAAGAGAGGAGATGACGAGTCAGAGTAAGTCAATATGGCACCCCGAATCCACATACGTATCTAACTTGTCTAATAGCTTTAATCTCCCTCCCTCCCAAAAAGCACGACCTCTACAAGTTGGAAAGAAAAACGCAACAACAGGGAAGGATTCAAAGGATGCTCCCGTAAAGGCGAAGAAGGGCAAGAAGGCACGCAAAGAGAACGACGCCCCTCGAGCCTTCAGACGACTCATGGCTGTCGCACAAGGCAAGAGAGTGAGATCTGGACTTGACGACGGCGAAGAAGGAAATAGCGCAAAAGAGAAAGCAGAGGAGCTCAAGATCCGCCCAGGTGAAGATCTAAGAGCATTTGCGCAACGAGTCGATGCATCGCTACCGGTTGCTGGCCTTACCAAGAAGACGGCTATTAAGGACGGCAAGGATGAGCAGGGATTCAAGGTCTACCGCACACGAAAGGAGAGAAATATGCATAAGCTTTACGCTCAATGGCGTGAGGAGGAGCGGAAGATCCAAGAGCAAAAGGAGGAAGAGGCAGACGAAGAGATCGGACGAGAACTCGACGAAGATCCCACTGGTACTGCGGCGATTGCTCGAGCAACACTCAACGAAGCAACAGGCAAGAAAGCACGACGAAAGGGTGGAAAGATTGACGATCCCTGGGAAGAGCTCAAGAAGAAGAGAGCAGAAGCCAAGATCGCCGTGCACGACCAAGCGCAAGCACCGCCCGAGCTGAATAAGAACACAACGAGACATATCAAGATTAAAGGTGCTACCGCTGATGTTGGGAACATTCCCAAGGCTGCGGGCAGTCTAAAGCGAAGAGAGGAGTTGCAGGAGGCTCGGGCAGACGTTTTGGAGGCGTATAGGAAGATTCGCGAGCATGAACAGGCCAAGCTGCTGAGAGCAGGCCCTTGAATACCCGGCTCAGCGAGTTTATTTGATAGGACTTGGAATTGCAATGCATAGCGAAGATATGGAGCTCTCGTTTATATCTGCGGGCTACTTATGACGGGCTGAGAATAGTCTCAATAAAAGTCATTTCGTGTCGATATCTACGTAAGTCTGCAATCAACATAATCCTACCAAAATGAGGGACACCAAATTAGGCGACCGAGCATAAGCTCCACAGGTCTTGCCATACAGCTGTGGAATTGAGAAGAATAAGTTCGATTCGTGGTCAATACCGGAGGGTTTATTCCATTGGTGTTTCTGGTGCCGAGATTCACATGATAGTGACCCGAATGAGGCCCGCTGGACCTAAACAGAGGGGTTCTGAGACCGAACGAGCAGACACCATGTCTTGCGCGGGACAAATCATCTTGGCAGAATATCGCACCAATCTCCCTTGCGCAATCCGTGGATGGGTGAGCTGAAACCTCTGAAATGGAAACCACATGGACCACATGGCGATAGCATGGCGATGGTTCAGAGGAAAGGCATGAAGGCGTTTGAGCGACTTACCGTACCAACACATGGCAACAGTGGAGTTGTGGATCAAACTAAATTGAGACACTTAGAATGAAAAAAGTTGAAGTTGCTTTTGTGAGTTTCCCAATGAGATATTGGTCAGACGGGAAGCAAGGACAAGGATGTGAAATGGTTACCATAATAGGCTGATTGGGTGGCATAAAGTGCAGTTCCTTACTTCAAGGGGTAATATTGGCAGTTCGAGCTGTGATCGATGATTTGATGGCCAATGCTTACCAGGTTTTCTCATCTCATTTTTTGTAAAACTGTTTGACGCCCAAGTCCTCCCCTCCTCTCTGGTCGTGCAACCACCAAGTATCACAGGCTAAAATGGAGGAGGGAGCGGCGCTTTACAACGGAGGTTGATCCAAAATGGAACATTCAGTGGATCTCCCTACCTAAGAGTTTCGGGGACTTGCTGCAAGGTTCAGGTCCAGGATCTTGGTTCCTGCTGCTGTGTTGATTCTGAGGTGGGAACAAGCAGAAACAGCTGATATTTTCCCCATTACCGTCGTAACATCGGCATTTTGTTTCAGTAGCGTTTCCGTATGCTCTCTGCCAACTCAATCAATCTCACCTCGGTGAATCAATGTTACCCTCCAAAACGCGTCAACTAAGTACCTCTGTACTGTACCGGTAGAGGCATCCATTCATTCATCTTACCTTATTCTCAATGGAAGGTGCATGGGCCTCCCGCCCGCCCAGATGCTGCATATGCCAATGGAAAAGCAAGACCCTCTTAGCGGCTTGTCGATCTTCCTACCTCTTTCCGTTCCCGGATTACTTCAAATCTGAGTCTTACAGTCCATCCCAAACCTAATGGAACTTGTCGGGATACCTTAGGTTATTTCCATTCGCAATTGACGCTATGGTCTTGCTTCCTCATTCCTTCTGTTCTAAGGCGCCTCTCTCGGTCTCTCCAGTCCAGGAACACATCCAATCACCACTCACAGCTCAATCTCAATGCAACCTAACACTGGAAGCCACCACGATTTTGACTTTTGGCTTTCGGCTTTGGAGATCGATCTACTAGGGCAGCAAGGGCAGTCAGTAGCTTGGTAGTCTAGCATCGCGCCTTGCTGTCATCGTTTCTATCCTGTATTTTAGTTTCAACCTAACATTTAGTTTTCCCACTTGTCATAGCGTCAGTCATCTTACATCCTTCATCAACTTCAACTTCCTTGCCACAAGCTCAAGCTTTACACGATATAGCACCGCTCTACAGGACCACATCTCAGGCCATCGGATCTTGATACTACCTTTTTGTCCGAGCCACGATCTGAAAAGCCACACCTGGTCCTTGTCCTCCCAAGTTCGGCACCCAGCTTTGTCAAAGTCTCGTGACCTGATCTGCCCTCAACCTGGCCTGACCCGACGACAAAAGACGCTTGTGGAATTCGGAAATCGCTGGCACGAGCCTCAACGTGCCCTGGTCGCTACCGCGGTCCTGGCTTCACCCTCGCTCCATCTGTTGAGCAACCTCTGGCCTTCAGTCCTCTCAGGCGGCACTGCCCGCCTCGGAGCATCGAACCACCATTACTCGCTTGAGTTTATCAACAGACGTTTTGGCTCATGTCACGCCAGCCAATTTTCCAGACATTTCAATGCTTAAGCTCCTGCTCTTGCTTTATCTTGACTCCCAACCATCTCACCTCTTTGCTCTCGCTCTCACATATTCGCACATGGGATAATAAGCGGCTCCGATCTCACTTGCCGTCCTCATGATTTGGTACTTCCTGTACCCACTCCGAGGGTCAGTCTTATTTGCCCCGATCCTTTCCGTGCTTCCGTCCCGCTCTCCGTCTCCGTTCCCCGCTCCGTACTCCGTCTTCAGCTCACATCCCGTCGTAGAACAACGGAAGCCCCGGTTCTTGCGCCAACTCATCCTGTTCGTCGTGCACTTCATCGATATGGATCGTACGCCGCCAGCCATGTGGTCGCAACTCTCCTCGTCTCGGTAGTCGTGGCTACCATGCTAACTTATCCCATCCCCTACCTCTTCACGAGTGACTACGTCAACGGCGCTTCAAATTTCCCTCACCATGCTTGGACTGTCGCTCAGCCGCTGCCCTATGGCGCAAGTATTCGCCCCGATGTCATGATGCGCTCGATTTGGGTTCATGGCAGTTACATGCAGGCGTTAGAGCAGGACCTACTGGTAGCTGCTTTAGAGTTGCAGAATGAGTTGCTTGGAAGCACTGAGAACTTTAGACCAATTCGCGCTCGACATGTAGCCCGTTCTCTACCCGAACCTGGAACGGATCTTTCTACAAACCAACGCGATGCTTTCCATGCCATTAATGGATTAAATAACCAGTCTTGGTTCTTTCACTCACCACTTCAATACTGGGATTGTATCGAAGAGAACATACTGGTTGACCCTGATATTCTGGCAACCGTCAACGACAAAAAGACTCAGTCAACATCAGTCAATGTCACGCTTAGACATTCGATCGTTTTTAGTGGCAAACGATTCGAAGAACGTCGTCTCGTTGCCGCAGATGCACTCGTCATCACTCTCATCTACTTGCGGGACTCACCCGTTGGCCAGCAATGGGAAAGAAAAGCCGCCTTACTGCCAGATAGGATTTCTAGTAAATGGGACATCTACCCACCTGATGGCCGGTCAACCTCGAGTCAGCTTTATGAATTTCAGTTTCGTCCTATATCTGGTCAGGACACAGCTGTCCTCGCTGTCGCGTACGTCCTGACTTCGCTCTACTTTCTTATGAGCTTGTCGAAGCTGAGGGCATTCAAGTCCAAGTTTGGTCTTATCGTTACCGTCGTTTCCCAGATTGCATTCTCTGTCATGTCGAGTTTCACTGTGTGCGCCATCTTCAGACTTGACTTGTCGCACATTCCTCGGGCAGCTTACCCGCTAGTGGTCCTCTCCATGAGTCTCGAGAATATCTTTCGGCTCATCAATGCCGTTATTCTTACTCCTCCTGAGGACTCAACGAGCAGCCGTATCGGCCACGCATTTGGAGAAACCGCCTACACGGCTATCGCTAGCTCACTGCAGAACATGTTTCTTCTCCTTTTGCTTTCCCGTTGGGTGTCGCCCGGCGTCTCAGCCTTCTGTATATTTGCTGCTTTCGCAATCTGTTTTGACCTATTTTACCTTTCAACCTTCTTCTTGTCGGTTCTCAGCGTTGATGTACGACGTACAGAGCTCAGTGACGCACTTGCTAAGGCTTCAATGCGTCACAATCGCGGAGAATCTGATTTTAAGCCTCGGGGAACGTGGGAACTTGTTCTTCAAGGCAAAGTGACATTGTCAACTCGGATAGCGGGCACCATAATCATGCTTGGCTTCGTTCTCATCGCACAGTGGCACTTTTTCGAAGAGGCCACTGTATTCAATTTCTTTCCACGCATGTATACAGGATATGGCGCTCTGGAGAGCAGCGGCTCATCCGGGAATTCTTTAGACTCTATACACCAAGCACGCAGCCCCAAATCATGGCTACGACTTCAAGATCATGAGACAGCTCAAGAAATCATCAGTATCATCAAACCCATGGCGCACAGCTATGTTGCCAGAGTCTTTGAGCCGGTTGTTTTCGTCATGAAAGGCTCCGATCGTATGCCTCATTCCAAGGAACCGACGCTACTGCCGGCAGTTTATGACTTCGTTAACCATCAGCTCACCCGATTTGTTGTTATACTCCTGGTTGTCATGGCAAGCGTTCGACTGCTTACAACTTTTCTCTTGTGGGAAGACGAAACCGACGATGATGATCGCCATTCCGATACAGATCCAACACTGGATGTCAAATCGTTTACTGGGGGGCACACCCTCGATATTGCAATGCTCGCAGCCGCACCTGATGGCCATGTCGTCTCGGTCGGGCTGGATCGAATGATCCAAGTTTGGGACGCTCGACACGACACGTTTCCATACACCGTCGCCAATGGCGACCACTCAGATAACGCCCCGTTTCCAGTCCTTGCCATGGCTATCGACGACAACTCCAAGTGGTTAGCGATCTTATCACCCTACAAAATCGCTCTATGGAATATTAAGGAGAAAGCTTGGGGGCCTTCGCTATCTGTCAATCTTCAAGGGCAGAAATCCGAGGCTTTCTTCTTCGGCTCGTCTGACTCGAGTGATGTCCCCAGGCTGGTACTCGTACGTCGAAATGGAACATTGACCGAATTCAGGCCGGATGCAGGCGAAGGGGCGGATTATGGCATCTGTCGGAGTCCATTAACGTGTGTTAGACCTTTGATTGGGAAGCGTAAGGACCATTTTCCCCTGATATTTTTTGTTTACATGCTAATCTGGTGCCCCCAAACAGGAAGTATGCAGGCAGCCCCATTGATGGCCATTATTACAGCATCTCGAAGAGGGTGCGTTCATGCAGCGACAAGAGAGACGCTTTCGTGGAATTCCCGGAGTGTGCAATTGGCGGGTATCGAGCATGATGAAGTTCATCAAGTGGTGCCCCTTGCTTCGCTGGGTCTCTTTTTGATTGCTGGAGCCAGCTGCGTTCATCTTGTGAACATGGAAGATTACAGCCTCGTGCATACCTTCTCGACAGAACGAATGGCCCAGCGCTCCCTACAAAGCGCGTTCTTTAGTCGCCCATCATCGCAGTCAGGGGTTAATGGCCTGGCATGGTTCATTCTGTGTTATACTGGCGCAGAGTCCGGGGATTGTGTTGTGCAAACCTTTGTACCTTCGAACGAGCACGATATGATTTACTGCCAAAGCTCCGCGACTCCGGCAGCGAGAGGGTGGTGTGCATGGGAGTCGGCCATGGAGAAGAGAAGACATATTGAGAATCCTGGCTCGTGGAGTGTCCTGTCTGATGGCTGTGTTGTGGGCATAAGGCAGAAGTCGCACAGAGTTCTCGATATCGAAACCAATGGGCGGCGCAAAACAGACGGACTACGACACCGATCCCCACGCAAAGAACCAGGACGAGATTTGTTCGGACGTTGGGAGATTTGGACCGCGCCGCAGAGTGGCCAGTTGAGGACTGACGAGACGCGTCCCTTGTTCCAGAACGACGAAAGAGCAGGACACTTAATTGTGACGGAAATAGGCCCTATGGTTCGAGTCGGTCAGCGATCAATCGCGTTCAGCTTCGGAAATGTGGTGAAACTGGTCACAGTTGGTGGGCACGAACGGTTCGAGAATAGCACCACGGATAAGAGCCTTGAACATTTGAACGTTGGAAGTAGGCGTAGGAAGCCGGGAGCACTGATGCGACCCAGGGCTTGGACTTAGCTTATACTGGTCTCGGGACGTTGGGCGTTTGGCTATCAGGGCAACTTGATAGGGTTTGGCTGCATATGGCCGGAGTAGACGGGCGCAAAACAGGGTCATTTTGTATATTTTGTTTGGACATCTGCGTGGAGTAAAGAGAACTGTTGCAGGAACGGACTGGCGCAAATAACATAGATGGTTGGAGATGGATTTAGTGTCATGAAGGAATAGATACTATCGCAACATACGTTCTTAGTGGTCGATGGGCAAACCCACCTGCTGGTCACCAGTTAAAATCGGTCGGTTGACCATGAAAGGTAGAAATGATATAGAGGTAAGCAGTTGCATTGTTCTGACTCACCTGGCCTGTATACTGTAGTGATGAATATTGTTGTCGTGGCTCCTCTGGTCTGCATCATCTTGCAGTTAGTATTACATCTGAAACCATTCGAGGTCACGACATGCAATGTTTGATTTAGCAGTATCAAGTTTAGGATAACAAGATGGTGTCTCTATGAAATGGAACGGAGGAGGACAAGATCAAGTGAATCTATAGTCCTATAACTTGATAGGGATTCTTGATCTATACTGCTCACCTTGAGGTTTTAGTAGGTAGCTTCCTTAAACAGAAGATATATTACTAAGATATCTAAGGATATCATATACTTAACTTGTGAACACCGCAGCATGATAGAAGCGAGTGGAATTAGCATCTACTGTGGGAAACACCAGGCAACGAAACTCGATGTTGTTTCATCAAGTAATGCATGGTAGTATGCTGATAGCCTCTAGTGTAGGAAGCTTCTTTTTGAGAGGAGCCTATCCGAGCTTGATCCCATATGAATATCACGATGTTCTTATGCAACTTGAGTCGAAGAGGGATATACAATAGACCCATCCCATAATTCAATGGGAGTTTGTTGTTGTCGGACTCTGCTACATCCGCATCGTGAGTGTGTCACTTCTAAGAAAATCGATTGACAATGATAAGGATAAGAAGCTATAGCCGGGGTTTTAGACGATCCATAGTGAGATATGTAGGCTAGTCAAAATGAACAATACAATATCGGCATCAATTAGCACACGACGAATGTTCTAGCAGTTCACAGCGAATCCATGGGTAAGATTCGGAAGAAGACCAGCAAGTTCACCGCTGCACTGACGTGTATGCCCGTCTTAGTTAAACTTTTCGGGGCTGAGCGAAGAGCAGAGGCAAATGCGTGACGTTAGGTGGGATATTATCCAAAACCGAGAGGCTGGGAAGTTGGCAGCTGAGTATGGGGCTCATCGCCGTGTAAGTCAGTGCAAGGCCTGTGGACGAACAGAACCAGTTTAGGGCGAGCCATGAGCGAGTAATTGGATTCTGTGGGTGCTACGTGTTCAAGAGGGCGGTCGCATGAGTAGAGGCCACCCGCGATGTCGGACGCATGATGATTGAGTGGAAGACAGAAGATACGAGATCGTGGGAGATATAATCCAGGAGGCTGGGGAGTACAGGGTAAACGATGATTGGGTGAGAGTTTGTGGATCGCATTTCATCGTCGACGTCTTGAGATGAGAGTAATTGGATTGGATGAGTACGGTTATGAAGAGATACCCAATTGAATCCTATTCAGTAAAATGGTTGAGGTGGCTCGAAGGAAAGCTTTTATCGTTAGGCAGAGATCATGAACTGCATGCCAGGCGATACATATCCGCCCTGCATTGAAGCCTGACAGATAATGTAGATAATGTCAACGCAACGTGGAAGCAAGTCATACAGATGGGCCGCATTACCTCATCGCTGCATGTTGTCAACGGCCAACGGCTGTTCATATGCATGAATTGTCTGGCCCTTAGCATGAGCCACAAGCTTCAATGTTGAAGTAAGACGCTGGTAATTAAAGCGCGGGCGGGTCTGGTCTCGGGGCAGATCCCGTCCATGTGTCAAAGTCTATCCCTTGAAATGAAGTGGCTCTCTCGTGATCATGTGTTGTACATCTCACCAGAATCACTTGTCTATCAAGCATGTTCCCTGATCTCTCTGAGTCAACCGTTAATGCCCGCCATTAAGCACTGCACAGTCCAACGGGGAGGAAAGGTAGACTCGCGCAGAGTGGAGTTATATCGAAAAAGTTAAGATTGACTTTGAAAGCTTGTGAAAGCTCGATCTACGCTGTTGTAAGTGAGACCGAAAGGAAGCGGATGTTGCATAGGGTAGAACAAAGACTCGCAACGGAAATGCCCAAATAGGAAGCGAAGTCAAAGTCAGAGTCAGAGTCAGAGTCAGAGTCAAAGTCGGGTTGACCTGAGAGATGCAAGGAAGGAAGAATACTCGAGACTCGTTCCTTTTTCTGCCCAAGCTGTCTTTCATCAGCTTCCAATGGGAAAGTCCACACGCCTGACGACCTGAGCCTCATTTCCACCCGATATTATTGCTTCATATTTCTTTTTTCTCTTCATCAGTTTTTTCTTCATCATCAAAATTTATCCCAGCCTCCTCATAATTGTCCCCGCCGCCTCGGCGCACTTTTACCTCTTTTGATTTTGACCTGCTTATTGGGCCCGTGTTGTTTTTTTCGCTTTAACTTAGTATTTACCAAGACTAAGGTTCGGTCTACAGGAAGACGTGCCGCGTCGTGCCGCGTCGAGCTACCTACCTACCTACCGACCAACCTATCTTGCCTTCACCGTGGGCGCGTGTGAATGTTTGTCTTCTTTCTCCTAGTCTCACCTCACGACTCAAATCTGTTATCTTCAACCGTGTTACCTCGGAGTTGATCGAGGTCTATCCGGCAACTTCGTACAAAGATCAGAGATTCATTTAATGACGCCAATCTGGAACGACAAAAATAGCACTGCGATATTACTTGATTGATCGGCTTGGCGCGAGCGAGTTTTGTTTATTCACCCATCAACTCAACTACTACCTATTGAAATAGAGTCAATTGGGCCATTGCCTCTCTCAAACAACATACCTTGCCAGAACTCGAATATTTGGCTCATCCAAACCTCAAGCCTGCCAAATATTGCCCAAACACTTGTCAGTCACCTCTCATCACCATCTCCAAACAAGCATCCGATCAGACTAGACAGGCTACCCTTCTACCCTGGTCAGCACCCTCTGCGTTCAGTGGTGCACTGTCAATAGTGGTACATTTTTGCGGCTCAGGGTCCCCTGGTCTAGCCCGGCCGGCCATCTCACAGACCTTGTCTTGAACAGAGCCCCCAGTCGGCAACCCACAGACTGTCTTGTTTAGGCTTGTTGCAAGCTCTGCTCACCGCTTGCCCCGGTCATTCGCTGAACCTGGAGGCGCCTCGGCTTCTCTTTGCTGGCCGCTCTCATTCCTGTCTTCAACTCAGCGCGCGCGACTGGCCGGCCGTATAACAGCATTCAAACGAGCCTGCCATCCTGTCGTTTCTCCGCCATGCTATTCGGTGTCGCTAATTCTGTTTTTGTTTCTTGCTATTAGTCTATCGTTTGCTCTCGAGCTCTCCATTGTAGTTCCGTGGTTCTCAACCGCAATCTCGCGCTGTTTACCTGCGTGCGTCTTGTTCGTCGTCATTGTACGTTGAAGCATCCACAGGTGATCAAGACTGG
This sequence comes from Fusarium sp. NFCCI 5145, assembly GCA_033439405.1. Lineage (NCBI taxonomy): Eukaryota > Fungi > Ascomycota > Sordariomycetes > Hypocreales > Nectriaceae > Fusarium > Fusarium sp. NFCCI 5145. The sequence goes on along the minus strand of JAWDHB010000074.1, from coordinate 205,657 downwards.
CCTCTTGACCGTTCATGCGCATGCGCCTTCGTGCACCGTTCGACCCTGAGCTCGGATTAGGCCAATTGGTTTCAGAAACCTTCCTTGGTCGATATTACGCCTTTTAAAAGCGTCGCCTGTCACTCGTTCTTGTCCCGACGCTGTCGATTTGGATCTTCAAATCTCATCTCATCGCAGACATTCGAACCAACCATCACCAAACCGCATCGGACCCAATCACAGCTTGCCAGCTGTCGCGCGCGCGCCTTCAACTTGACTCGCTGACCCCGTAGGATCGCCCCTCTACAGCTCAGGTAATAGGCTTTGCCTTGCGGTTTCTTGTTTGCTCTCTGGCTGCCTCTCATCGGGCTGCGTCGTGCGAGCTGCTGCAACGACCTACGCTTCGCGTCGTTCCCGCTGTGCGTTCTGCTGCAGCTGTGGAGCTCGTTAACGGTTAGTGCAGCCAACCTCCTTCTCCTTGCCTCCATATTCTCATATTTCCCTGCTTCTCTTTCGTCGCATGTCCTGTTCTTGTCTATGACGCCTGTCACCCGTGCTTTGATTCATATGCGAGGCTATTCCCTCCACCCCGTCCCCTCTGTCGCCCTAGTCGATATCTAAACTAAAGCAAAGCCCCTAGTCTCAGTCGTGGACCCTTCTACACCTAGCCCATCAACACCAGAATTTAACTTGGAATTACTGGCTGGGCTGCATGGCATCCTCTGAGGTTGACCAAAAGTTTCTCGGCAAGCTGGCCAAAGCTGTCGAGAATGACAATCCTCTCCTGGCCAACATGCTCTTCAAGATCCTCGGCTTGTCTCTCAACCTCGCCGAACAGCTTGTTGCCGCAAAGAAGCAGCGTCGACCTGATTATGAGCCAACACCCAACGCGATACGGCGCGTGTTACGTATCATATGGCTCTCTCGAGAGGGGAAGGTAATGCTTGAGCAGTACGTCTTACCAATGGTTGGCAACTATGTCGAACTCAAAGTTCTTGCCTACAAGCTTCGCGCCTCTTTCTCTCATATATTTGCTCTCTTTGGCAACACGCCCTCAGTCTCGAATCTGGGTAGACAAACGCCAGATGTCACGGCTGCCTTGACACCGCGTTTGGACAAGGGAAAAGGACGCGCCGCCGACATTGAAGTTGACTCGAGGCCCTCCTCCGTTCAACCTACGCACCCCCTCGAAGGGGGACCTGTGCTGCCTCCTCCGGGTTTTGAGGACCAGAACATTCTGTCATCGCCCAACTTTCTTATCCCGGCCAAGGACTATCTACCTGAAGCGAAGCAGCATTTCCAGGAGGCCATCCAGCTTGCCGACTCAATGCTCTGGGGCTCTCATTCTCTTCGCCTCTCCGTCAAGACTGAATATGCTGCTTTCTTGTACGAATGTGTGCACGACGCTGAAGGCAGCCGGCAAGTTGCCAAAGAGACCATCGCGGAAGTTTACGAAGCCACTGAGGGAATGGACGACGACATGTTTGGTGATGCTTGTGAGCTGGTTACGGTCCTGGGAAAGATGATGAAACGTGGTCTAGGTACCAGTGGTACTCTTCGCAAAGCTCCCGCAGTGAACCAAAGTCCAGTGCCCAGAGCGACTCCCCTTCCAGGGATGGAGAATCCGATATGATGAGGACGCGGCCAGTTTCAGTTTCGCACGAAACTTGTCTTTTCATCTACCACAAGTGGTAGCTCTCATGCTAGCTCCAGAAAGTTGCGGAGGCTTCGCGCGCTATTAGGAGGCAACTTCGCGATGTCGACTGATATGACCTGGGAGTTTAGTCTTGAACTTGAGTCGTCGCGGACGCTAAGAAAGGCCCGAGTTGATTCACACTTGACGGCCCGTTCCGCAATGCACTGCGGCACACCACATACCACATCAGACTGCATTCCTGTGGGGATCTTAGACATCGACACGAATAGCGGAGCTCTGCATTGGATCATTACAACACTGGCTTGCCGATAAGACAGCAACGCCGTCTCGCCGTGGGCCTGGCACGAGGATCGAAACGCACACCGCCCGATTGGGCTTGTCAACCCCTTCTAACGCCATACCTACTGACTTGCTTTGAGCTCCCTTTCACCGTCACGGCCCAGAGTACACTATCCTAAGCACACATTTGGTCTTACTTCACTTCTGTCATGTTATTTGATACCCATAACTATCTTGGATTCTTGTGTGCATATGCATCGGGGTAATTCATTATTCTACCTATTTATCATTTGCTTTCGTACCAAATATTGGTTTTTGCGGCTATGCTTTTAGTTATCGCATTCAACTCACGGTTGGGAAAATAGAGAAGGGAGTCTGATATTGAGCTAAGGTGTTGGTTGCATTTTCTGGGCACGCCTAATAGATGTATCACTAAGGTAGCAGGCAAGCATGTTACTTCTTTTTTATAACAATTTTCCAGGAGGTTATGCCCCAGCTTGATTGTTTTTGTCCAATTCGCAGCATTCTATGGTAGACTGACTCAGTTTTGCCCCTTTCCAAGTTACCAAAATGCAACTTTGGCCATATCATGTCTAACGAATTTCCGTTTACTTCCCGAATACCAAAAAAAGTAACAACAAAGCCAATCTCTCGAGCGCCTTGAACAAGTCCAATCGTCTCTGTATGAAAGAGATTTGCAACAAGTCGATTTCTTTGGCCAAGAACCATTCTCTGACTGAACCCGCCAAGAAGACTCATGCAGCACAATTCTGCCGTGAAATGAGCGTCTCATTTGACCGGACTAATCCTCAGAATCCTCACACTCGTGGTTCGACATCCATTTCTCGACTTCCTGGTTGGCGATCCATTTCTCCACCTTGCTGATACGCTTTGACAGCTTCCAAGCATCGGATTGCTTCTCCTTCTCGGCTTCGGCCTGTTCGCATCTGGTCTTGAAGACCTCGAGAGGAACCATGCGACCAGTGGCGTTGTAGAAATTGGCCTGCATCTCGAGCCAGCGAGTTTGCTTATGCCTGCTATCAAAGGTTTCGATGAGAGCGCAGTCTCGCTTGCTCAGAAGGGCGTCAGGCCTGAGCTTAATTTCCGGAGTGTACATCGCCTTGTAGATGTGGTCATGAAGATACTTCATCTCCTTCTCCTTCTCAGAGCCACGATATACAAGACGGGTCGAAGACTGGGAAGATTCATCGGAGCCTTCCTCTCCTGATTCAGTTGATGACTCGCACTTCTTAGACGTCTTGGCCTTGGCACGGGCTTTGGCCTGCTTGTTCTCAACGGAAACCTTGTTGTTGCGACCACCCTTGTGTCCCTTCTTGTTGCCTGGGCGTTTGGTGTGAGAAATGGCCTTGCCCTTGCCCTTGCCTTTTGTCTTGATCTTGGTATCCTCGGACTGTTCATCGGAGCTGGATTCCTCGGACTCGGACTCTTCATCAGAGCTGGATTCCTCAGACTCGGACTCTCCATCGGTCCCGCTTCCATCAGCCCCGGAATCTCCTTCGGTTGAAGCATCGCCAGATTCGGCGTCGGTGGTTTCCGCCGAAGGAATGTTTTGGGTCTTGAGGACCTTCCAACGAGCCAGAACGGCGCTCGTCGGCTTGCAGAGTGAGTTGGAAGCAAATGTCAGGCTCTCACCGGCCTCCTTCATGCTGAGAAGACGGCAATCTTCCGAAAGAGACCAGTTGGGGTCTTTGATACAAGCAACGGAGGATACCACCGACGAACTGTCGGCATCAGTGGAAGCCTCTTCAGCCTGAGAAGAGGATTCATCGTCGGTAGAGGAATCGGCCTTGGCTGCCTTAGCCTTGCGTTTGGTTGCCTTGCCTCTCTTTTTCTTTTGGGAAAGTCGATCACTTCTTGGAGTGCCTGTGTTTTTGAGCGTATTAGCCTTGACTAGAGCGTTGTTGCTCTCGGAGGACTCTTCATCACTGGGAGTGACGATTCTGACGTTGCGACCCGAAACGGCATTGTTGGGGCCAGAGATGACATCCTTTATCTGCCGATGGAAGCTGTCTGGCGAGAGTGGTGGCATGGCAGAACGACCCAAGAGATTTGAGACGACAGGGGTGCTCCGAGATGACGGTACTATAATCACAAGTCAACATGCTATTACTCACTAGATTTGATTAAGTCTGAACATACCCCAAGATGAATATGAAGAACGAAAGCGTCTAGCCATAGAGACGGTTCAAGATGGTGTTTATGCAAGATGTTTCGAAATCAGGTCAAGAAAGAAGCAGCCTTAAAGCTCGGTGTTGCAGAACAGGAGAGAAGAGAAGAGGAGGATGGAGAATCAAGGCTTGCGGGGTGCTCAAGAACCGGGATGAAATTACCCAAAGCGCTACACTTCTATTGCGCAAGCAATGTAAAGTGCCGGTGCCGTTGACAGTGCTGCAGTGCGTGGTTAGTGTATTCTGCTCCTAGGCTCAGGGGGTTGCCTCGTCTGAAGACAGGATGAAAGTGTGAGCCTAGAGCCAGTGATGGCGTCTATTGTAGCAGCACTGCTCCCTCTTGGATAATAAGATCGCAGAGTCTACAGTTCAGCGTCAAAACAGCCTTGATTGTGTGACACTTTTGGCATACACGGGTGAACATGCCCACCACGTTCACTGGCTACATCCCACTCAACTTATGTTCATTACCCATTGTGTTGTTGAACAATGAGGACTACACTTCTTCTTATTCTAGAACTAAGAATTAACACATTAACACATAAATAGAAACAACACTTGTCGTCAACTGTGTTCGCTTATCCTGCTCATTGGTGTTTCCACTTCATGATGTGACAATGGGCCTCGGAGATAGTCCAATGGATCAGTCTAGGTCCAATAGGACAACTGCCAATGTTGCTGACTCATCTCACAACTGGTTCGATACTATCAATTTACCTTAGATCAGAGTCCAAAGATATCTGTTCATCGCTGTCAACGCTCACCCGTTTCTATCACACCATTGGCCTAAAGTCTCGAGGCAACTTCCGAGTTATCAACTAGGACTAGTAGTCGACTTGTTGAAAACGATACGCAATGGTCGAAGTTCTTCCTCCCCTCCCTACCGAGTACGCTCGAGGCCTCGAGCTTATCGACGCAGCTCATGCCGAAGACTCCAGGATAGTCCAAGGTCCCGATGGAACTACAATTCCGTTTGAGCTTAACTACGCCCAGAAGATGACCAAGTGGCTCGCCCTTCGATGCCCTGATGCAAGCCCTGTTCTCCAACTCGCCTGCCGAGCACAGCACTTCCGAAGGTAAGACCTCGAAACTCTACTGAGTTCAATTAATGGCTCATGGACCTGTACAGGTGGGAGATCCCTCGAAGCAGCTATCCCATGACTCGACCGGGCTACCTAAGCTGGCGAGCAAAGCTCAAGGCCCAAGCTGCTGCTCAGGTTGCTGAGTTACTTGCTTCCCCAGAGATTCAGCCCCCAATCCCTGAGGAGGACCGCGCTCGAGTGGCTGCATTGATCCGCAAGGAAAATCTCAAAGCGGATGAAGAGACTCAGGTTCTTGAGGATGCTGCATGCCTGGTCTTCCTTGATGACCAGTTTGACGACTTTGAGAGCAAGTCGGATCTTGATGAGGCAAAGATGATAGGAATTCTACAGAAGACTTGGGGCAAGATGGGCGAAAGGGGCCGGGAGCTGGCTCTCGAGATGAATCACAGTGATCGAGCCAAGGAGCTGATCGGAAAGGCACTCGCTGGTTGATGAGTACATACATACTGTACATACCTACAGTGCGTGATCAACATGCACCGCGACACTTCATCCGAGCTGGCCGAGACAGGACCTACAACTAGCATATCTTGAACTGGCTGTGTGTCCTGTTCTGGATGTAACAAATTTGCCAAGGCGAACGAACATATGTTCAGGAGGATCACAGGTGACTCATTTTGAGATCCAGCACGAACAAGATCCAGCATACGAGTGGCGTAGAGGTCTGCCAATGCCAACTGGAGCCATGCTACTGTAATATCGTTAACGTACTGTACCTAGACATAATATTGTATGCCATTCTCCTTGCATTGCATTGCATTGCATTGGCCAACCAAGAGGTAGCCTCATGTCAGTTCTGGCTGGACCGAAAGGCGAATAGAGTCAAATCAATGACACACAGAGTCCCTGAAAATGGTGTCTCACAAAGAAAGATTCAACCAAGCAAGGAACGTGAACCGTATTGTCCTGTCCAGGTGGTGACGAGACTCGGCATGCAAGCCATGCAAGCCTCGCGCTTGATATGTCCGTAATATTTCGGCCCTGAGGCCCATACCGATCCGAGACATTGCGACGGCAGTAGATCAATTCAACAGGGGCAGTAGATCTTGTTATGAAAAGGGTGTTTGTGTTACCAAAAACTACCCCTGCTGTGGCGTTGCTCCAACGGAAGTTGCTTGATGATTGCCAGCCACTTTGAGCCTTTCTTTGCTTTTGATTGAGGAGGGGTAGTAGACAAGATCCCTGCGGCTATCCGTCATCAGCAGCCCTATGTATGTATGTTTGCACATCTGTTTGTTCTGTCGATATTGAGACGTCACGTTGGCTCGTGTGACATGACTGATCCATCCATCCATCCATCCATCGACTTGGCGTGATATGCTGTTGAGTGGTAGCACAAGAGAGATCCGGCGTGTCTTCGATCCCGCACGTCCAAGGCTGTCACCAAGATCTTGTCTCATATTCCCGACATGCTGGAACCTCGCTCCAGGCGCCTCATCTTTTCTCTTCTCTCTCTGGTGTCTCGCTAGCCAACGAAAGCTCGGAGGGTGTGGCAGCCGTAGGTAGGGCAAGTCTTTCTTGACGACAGTTGAGAACTGATTCTCGGCTTCTTACGTGATTGTTCCGATACAATTGTGATCGTAACATGCGCTTCTCTTTAGACCACCTCTGGTTTGTGGAGCAGAGCAGAGCATACCTTTATGTGAATAGCATCATAACAACTACTCAAATCTCAACTTACCTAGTTTATCTACCACTTTAACCATCCCTTAGCGAACGCCGTCCGAAGAGATGGCGTTTGCTTGTGTTGCTTCCAATGCTGCCGCGACGCAAATGCTATATTGAGAGGGAAGCTCGTTCGAGTTACAATGTCCTCACTTACGTATTATTTGCAAACTCCTTTGGAGTTCCAGTATCCCAAGAGATGGACTCATACTTCGACTCGAGGGCTAAACTACACATTTCACTACCAACGTGTCGCGCCCTGATATGACTTTAGCGCTAGTTGGTATGTAAGATGTAGGTAGAGGTGTTGCCTTCGACACATATGCCACTCCTCCCACAATTTCGTCAATTATCGCTCTCCTACTTGCCAGATCACCGCACTACCGCAAAGCAAGGGAGGTTGTCAAACCCTTCTCTGGGTAGCTTGACAAATGATATACGATTGCCACACCGAATCAGGCATGTTTATTCAATGGTCTGCCAAAAAGCTAGACTGTGTTGTGGCTCTATATTTTAACCAGTGCCAAAAACAACCGCATCAAATAATCGGAATATCGCGTTTTTCTCGTGATACTTAGGTAGACCTCCTATGGGTGTGCCCTCGACCCGAAGCGAGCATCATATCGTTTGCGCCGCTGCGGTCGATGCTGTCCGCTCCTGATCTGATATGCCGCGGGCCCATTTCGAGGGTCGTGAACCATAACATGGTTATTATTGCTTTTTTGATCTAAGATCTAGCAGTGCAGCCGCAGCTGAAAAGTACGTCACCAATTCTCCACCTTATTGATAGGGGTTGTTCAAAGGAATGGTAACCGGGCCGTCACAGCATATTGAACTCTGAGATTGTTGGGTGTCAATCACATTGCATGGCTGGAATAGTCTTAGAAACACCAGGGTTTCGTAGCCAATCAGGAGAGATAAAGCTACCCAATGCTCGTATACTCTTCAGCTCTCTTTACCTGAGCTATTCTCGCTGTTGTCCCGTTGGATTGGGAGTTGTTGGAAAGCCCAGAACTTGTGCCTCACCGTCTTAGCAATGAGTGGAACTGTGCTTGGACAAGTTGAGCAATCATGCAGACGAGACAGTATCAAGAATGTGCTTGTCCTGGAGTCTCCAGCACTGTTAGGGTTTTCGCAAGTTAAGTTAACAGCCAAACATTCGGCTAATCCCAAGCAAAGCATGTAGCCTGATGACCATGAATTTTGTGATTAGACTCGAGGGAGCTGAACTAGGCCCACAAAGATCACACTGTAGAATTGAATACGATAGGCCTGTTACCTCGTCTGTTACCTCGTTATCCTTGAAGACCCAGCTGCTTTGTAGATTATCGGCCAACTGTTCATCTTGATCGTTCCAATAAATAGCTTAGCGCGAGTCAGGCCGAATAAGAAATTTGACGTGTACTGCATGCCATCGGTGGGGGTTCTGTATGTTTCCCAATGGCCTGGGCCCTAGGCCTCAATGAAAGGTGACATGTTTCATTGTTGCTGTAGAGGGGCATCTTGCTGTCGCCAAATGCCTGTGTTTGCGCTATTTACCTCTGACAGTGGTAGGCTCTTACTAGGGATGAGAAGTGATGGCCGACGATACAGTTCAATAGTGCAGAGATGGTGGTCTTTGAAATGTTGTCCCGAGCTGTCTAGACCTTCAGTGAGACTGTCGACATTGTCTTCATCGAATCAACTGACACCAGGCGGGTGGTTTTCAGATTGAGGCAGCCGTAATTAGTCTTTAGCTTTCATAGTTTGTGAGAAGACCGGCAGCTAAGAACCGTAGAACTGGGCCGTGAGGTCCGCGCCCCTATCATTCTGGAATCAACATAAGAGATGTGAGAGCTGACCAACCAGACTGTCGGAATTAAGAACAGACCCCTGTTGCGCCTCAGCTCTGACCCTGGATTAAGAGGGAATGATGCATTAGCAGACAAGCCTCTTTCCAGGTCCCCGTTAACTGTCTTGGACTTAGACAAGTCTCGTGAGCCAACCATCAACTTTGTTGAGTAATATTAAAATACCCTTGGAGCTCACTCATACTGTTGATCTGCACAAGGGTGGAGACATGATAGAGAGAGCCAGAGATAGGGATACAGCACGCAGGCGTGAGTGAGTATACAGCATCCTTGAGCAGGGAACAAATTCTCGCGCAGCTGTGTATTTGATATCAAGTTCATGATGTTTAGCGCAGTTGGCGAGCTGAAATACCTGGGCCAGTGGATCAACTAAACAATTTAGTTCAGAGCAATTTGACGGGAACGCCGCCAGGTCACAACCAAGTAGGAAAAAGCAGGGGCTGTAGGCCATCCATCCTCGAGGCGATGACACGCAGCTAGCTCACAGGTTTGCAAGGGACCTGACCTGCACCCGCGCTATCGTGAGTGGGCGCTGGCCTCCCGCGCCCCGGTCGATCGTTCGGGAGCGAGTGCCTGGAACCCGGTGAAGACTGCGGCAACTGAGAGGGTAATGCATGCATGACGAGTGCTTGAGGTGCTTGAATGCACACATGATGTATGTATCGTGTGTAACCACTGGCAAGACGATGTTGTCGTGGGATGGTTTCTAATTGCGGGTTGGGATAGTCAACTTGGATGCTTCTCTTGTCAAAATGGTCGACAGCCCTGTTCTTTGAGATGTGTTCAATGTTCTGTACGAATACCCTCGACATATTGAGGTGCACAGTACCTGTATAGGCGGGCACGGAAAACGAGGGTTGTTTAGCTCTACAGTAGTACGGCAGCTAGACTCGGACGGACGTGGGTCTGCCCCAGAGCCAGAGGAAGGGTATCGAATCGGTGGTTTTGGTCGGCATTGGGATCCCGTGAGGCCTCTCAAATCAGGTGTGTTGGTGAGTGAATGACAGGTATTTAGTGTATGTATGCATGTATTGTATGAGCTCAACCTAGTATGGTGCCAGCTGCTGTTGATTGCTGCTGCTGAAGAAGAAGAAGAAAAAAATTGAGGTTTCGATGGTTGGCTTGTTGCTTACAGGGGAGTCGAGACAACCGAGTCAAGGATGGATGCAAGAGGCTCGCTTAGCACTATCACTTGTCACTTCACCTCACCTCACTCGCCCTGGGAAGTCGTGTTTCGGCCTGGCGAGGCATGTCAAAAAAAATGGGCATTTTCAGAGAAAGAAGGAACGCCGAGTATCCATTGCATCCATTGTGGTAGGGTGGCAGGTCCAGCGCATGGAGGTTACGTAGGCAAGTACTATTATAAATTAAGTTTAGGTTCGTCCCATTGGATTGAAAGGGTGGAAGGAGAACCCAAGTGACAAAAGAAACAACCTTGCGCCTCTGAGTCCTTTCATTCGAGTTACCTTACCTCCTGCCTCTCAACTGATTGACAGCTTTTCGCCTCAGCCTTGACCCATGACATCCCATTTATTATTGCTTCTTTCAGGCGTTACAATCTGCTACGAAGACTCTCGGTATACATCCCTTCCGCCCGGGAATATAATACCTGCCTGGGCCCTCCTCTTATTTATTGTATTATTCACTTCAGTCCCTCCAAACATTCCCTTATATCAGTTGATATCAACACAACGAATAAGAGGGTAACCACCTGCTTCTTCCATTTTTGGCATTTTCTTTCCATTCAATATTTCTGTATCTTTCCCATCTTTTGAACTTTTCTATCCATTCAAATAGGTACCTAGGCAGACATCATCAAATCTTTGCCAAGTGCCCTGTCATCCTATCGACCGCCACCCAACATCCAGTACTTACTGCACACTGCGATTATTGGTATAGCCAGCAAGCTTTGACCGTCAAAATCTATGAGCGTCTACGTATCAAAAGGTTCATATTGATTTTGAGATACGATCTAACGAACGTCTTGACTCGAGATCTGCTCCATCTCTAGCACATCCTGACTCTCTGACTTCGACCAAAAACTGCACACTTCTCACTTGACGTATTTGCAATACAGTACGGAGTACAAGCCAGGACACTACAGCACCGTATCGCGCATAATTCATCTGCTCGTCATCTTCAACTTGACTTACACGAGGCTCCATACAACCCACTCAGTATTGGACCGGTTTCTCAACTTGGCCAATCACTAGCTCAGGACATCTAGTTCAGTGTCTACCTATTCTTCGACTACTGGGTATATTAGATTGCATTACGGGCCCCATCATAATCATATCCCCTCTTGTCGTTGGCTTCAACCGCCGGGACTTTCTCTCTCTCTCTCTGGTCTCTGCCATACCAGACTTCCACTGTCGATCCCCTCTGCTTCAACGCACGCCTGCAGACCGGTGCCAAGTGCAACTAGACACCCGTCGTCGGTCGGGCATTTTCCCTCTAGATCCCGAAGATCTTGTGAGGGCTAGAGCTTGGCGTTTCTAAGGATCTCCTCATGCCAGTGTGAGGCAGGCTATGAGAGACACTTGCTCTCTTCTCGTCTTAACGCTGCCTCTTTCATAGCCGTCGCGGACTTCAATTTCCTGGAATTACCTCACTATTTGAAAACGGAGCAAAACGGATACCTCACACCCACGCCGGTCACAAGACATTTAGCTTCAGCCGTTATGTCTATGCAATTCCAAAGCGTACGTGGTTTGCTTACCAAGTCTTCGAAACTAAGCACCATACTAACATGCTGGTATAGCCGTTCCAACAGGAACAGTTTGACATTTTCGAGTGGCATCCATTATTTCTATCTTGCCTTCGATATTTTATCGACCATGCTCAGTATAGCCCGGCAGTTCAGACTGTCGCAGCTTGCGTCAACATTCTCCTCCCTTTCCAAAAAGGAAACCTACATCCCCTAACGCCAAACCGCACGGGTCCTTCTTCTTCTTCTTCTTCTTCCTCTCGAGCATCTGGCCCGAGCAATTTACCCTTGGGGGTTCCTACAGCTACCTCAGTCACACTGATTCCCTACATTCGCCGTCTTATAGTAACCGGTTTCGACACGCCCGCAGTTCTCCATGGCTTCTTTGGGGATGATTGGGCACAGGGCATTGGACGTGTTCACGAAAGTGAGCGTAGAAACTACATGTTTGCCGCTAAGAGTGACAATTGGTTGAGAGTCAAGACCCAATATGATATGGATGATGGGCAGACAGTACCTTTTCTTCGACCATTGCAAAATGTTACGGAAGAAGAGATACAAGCAGCTGAATCCAACTGGAGCGAGTGGCTAGCAATGCAAGATTGGATGCTTGGACCCAGGTCCCCTCCGGATATTGGCGATCGTTTTGTCAGAGTTAAGAAAGAACGAGACTGATCAGTCCAGAACTGGTCAGAGGGAATAGCCTATAAACGGACGATGACAGAAGGTAAACTCCTTGGAGCATAAAATTGACGGGGTGGGCGCAAGGTTGATTTAAGAGCATATGGACTGGGCCTCATGATGGGTGAGGATCAAGTAGATGAATGGTTAGATACATTGGGAGGGAAGATAGGGAACCAGCACCTACACTTCCACCCTTCCTAGCATAGCGATGCCAATTCACTGTTTACGAACACTCTTCATATCATGATGATCCTTTTCGAATCCACTGCCATTTTTCATTCCTTGCACTAGTCACCATAAACTCCGCTTCTATCTGTTGAGCTGGCTCACTATATACAGGTGCATCAGCCAGGAAACCCCTGACCTTGGCTGACCCAAGGCAGAAAAAGATAAGAAAAGACGCATAGCATTGGCCGGTTGAACGCCATTTGAAAGCTAGAATGTCCGCCCTTTCTGCTTGTTCCTCATGTAGTAAAACAAAAGTCCTGCCTCCTTTTTCCGTTGGCTTTATAGAACTGAACGAAACCGCGAGAGCAGCATTGCAAAGAATCTCCCTTTGTTCTTGGGCATATTGTTCCCTAAATTCCTTCTGAGTTGACCAAACGAGCTTCTCCCAACGCCATGATGGAAATGATGCCTGTCCCAAATCACATTTTTACGTCTCGCGCTTCCAGGAGCAGTATGCCCAAAGGTGATGTCAATAGGAGTAGGATGATGCGAGAGTCGAAAACAGGAGGTAAAATGAGTAATAAAGAAAAAAAGTGTTGTATTATAGTTGTATCAGTTGAGGAAGCCCTTGCAGGCCGCTGTGCCACAGAGACAAGGAATACGGTCAAGGCTGCCGATCTCACGTTCGAATTTGTAATCGTACGTCAACTCTTCATCTGTAATGTTTGTTAGCAATGTGGACAAGGCGATAGCAGAGAAGGGATACGTACTCATGGCAATGTCACGCAGCGCGTAGATGACAATGCGCTTGCTTCCCTCGACCTTGATGATCTTTGCAGTGCAGTTAGGCATGCAACTGTGGTTGATGAATCGCGCAATGCCACCTTTCTTTGTCGCATCAATGACAGTGTTGTCGTCAATACGGAACAGATAACTGCTTCCAATGCCACTCTTGAGATAACGATTCTCACGGATCTCGGATATTTGCTGTCGAACTTGCTCTCCGACATACTCAATAATCATGTCATCCTTTGCAATGTTCTCCATAGCATACAAGCCCCAGTTGTGAATGGCCGAGCGGGCAAACTTAACGGGCTTCTTGCGCTTCTTGAGCTGGTTGAACTTGAAGACATCAGAATCCTGGCCGAGCGTCTTCTTCTGGTCGTTCAGGTCAGCAACATAACGACGGTTGGTAGCACGATTCGCTCGTGAATTGCCCTTTGCGACCAGTTTCTCGGCAGCGATTCTGGCGGCATCTGCAGCCTCTGCAGCGGCATCCTTGCCCGATTTGTTGCGGGCTTCTCGCTCTTGTCGGGCCTTCTGCACCTTGATATGGTGAGGTAGGTACTTTGACTTTTCAGAGTTGAGAATCTTCTTGACACCCTCAGTACGCGCGCAGCCAGTAGGGTTGGGTACATAGTAGCCCCCGATAGTGACAGGAGAATCCAATGTCCTCTTAGCAGAGTTGAGCTCCCTGATGCGGTTGCGAGTCCATAGCCATAGCTCTGGATTTCCTATGTCTTTGGCGTTGAACCTTCTGGAAAGTTTTGCCAGATCAGGTGTGTCACTGACGTTTATTGCCAATCCTTGGAAGAGCGGTAAATCAGGCTTGATGCCATCGGGTAGCACCAATGCGGGTGTCAAGGGTTGTGTTGACAAAAGCTTCTCGTCATACTTCTCTGCAACGACCTCTTCTGTAGGAAGCTTCCCGGCCTTCTCTCCAATCTTCTCAGTTTTTGAGAGCTCCGTAGCTTCTTCCCCGTCGAGCTGAGAGTCTGTCCCTGGCTGGGGTTTCTGAGCCTCGGGCTCCTCAAACGCTGTCTTCTTCGTCTTTCTCGCCTTTCCTGGTCGCTTCTTCAGAGGTTTGCCGATAACAGAAGCTGGTGTTTCAGAGCGGGAAACTCGACTTTCTACGTCATCGCCGGTTTCTGGCTCAGGGATGATATCCACGGAATCTTCGCGTGTTTCAAACCCTGAGCCGAGTGCTCCAAGCCTGACGCCGAACAATTCTTCGTCTGACTTCTTTTGCCGTTTGAAGACCGATTCTACTGATGCTACCAACTTGCGCTTTCTGGAAATCACAGAGTCTGCAATAGCAAAACTGGCTTCGGTCATAGAATCGTCCTCGCCTTGCTCCCATGGAACAAAGTCATCCTTGGAGGCTTCGTCGTCGGTGCTCATTCGGCTACGAGGCCGTGATTCGGCCTCCTCTGTCTCCCGACTCAACAGCGCACGGGTATCTGTGTCGTCATCAGATTCGACATCACTATCAAGGCTTCTAAGACGGTGATGAAGCGAGCGGAAGGCATTCCGAGCAACAGGTGGTCGTTTCCGTGCGAATGGATCAACAAAGGCGCTCTTTTGGGCCTGGCCCTTGACCTTCGTCTTGCGAATTCTCGGCAGAGCTTTGGGTTCAATTCGACCAGTTCGGCGCTCAATTGGGTCAGCTCGAGAATTGGGAGTTCCTACACGGGAGCTATCGTTGCCATCCTCGATGCTGGGTATCTCCCGCATGTCATCGGGATGCTCAATGTTCAACTTGCGTCGCTTAGCAGCATGGTTGGCAGGATCCAGGAAATCCGAGAGAGCAGGTGCAGCGACCTTGGTGCGAATATGTCTAATGAGATGTTCGGTCATCTCACGCCGAACTACTTCCACAGCCTCGATAACCGGATCAAAGTTCTTAGCTCTCTGTTTCTTCTCCTCTTCGAGGTCTGCTTCTTCTTCTCGCCGCCGCCTGTCCTTCTCATCGCGGTATCGTGGTTCAGTATGTGTTTTCCGATCAGGGCTCGCACTAGATCGTCGGTGACCAGAAGTACCATCTCGACGTGGACGTGGTAGGCATAACTGCATAGTCATATCATAATTGAAGAATTCGGTGTGATTAACTGCGCGAAAGCATCGCTCAGCTTCTGACTTGCCGGTAAATGAGTTACGGAACACGATGAAATAACCCGACTTGTCGACACGTATTTCTTCGAAGCCGTAATTCTTAAGTCGCTTTTTCATGTGTGGAAGAATACTTGGTAGTACGGGGACACTATCGCCTGTAACATAAATATATGGATCGTCCGCGAGTTGTTGTGCGAGGTTCAAGGCTTCAACGTTGAGTCCCTTGTGTTGTCCAGCAACCAGAGGAAGTTGCGGTACGCCAGGGGCTACGGGTTGTCGCTGCGCTGACGGACCTTTAGGGGCGGTTGGGGGAGGTCTGGTGAAGCCTGCAGCAGTTCCAGATTTGGGGCCGGTCGGAGGTGCTTTGGCGGCTAAGGCAAGTCTTTCTTGTTCCTTTTTCTCGAACTTTTCCTTCTCCCTCTTGAGGTGCTCTTCCAGCATACGTCGACTTCTACGACCTTCCGCATCGTATTCAACACGGACGATGTCAGCGTCAACCTTGATGCCCCGGGTCCGTACGGCTCGACGAGCGGCATCAATGGCAGAAACGGGAAGTCGGTCAGGCCGCTTAGAATCTCGATACCGAATTGTCGCAAATCCGAGATAACTACCTGTTTCTGGATGCATTTTGTTGCTGCTCTCGGCAATTTCGCCAAACATGGCAAATATGGCTGTCACTTTGCTGAAGGGGACAAGCGGATTATACCTCGTCACCACAATCTGCGTGGGTGGACCAGGACCAATAGAGGTCTTAGGATCGTAAGGATATGGCTTGATATTCTCAGGCGCTGTTCGCAGTCGTGATTTGGGGAGGTAGTAGTCGGTGTTGATATAACCGAGACGACCGTCCGACTTGGCCAGTCGAGGATCTTGAGGGGGGGCGTCATCGTCCTAATCATTTTCATTAGCCATGAGTTTCTTCACCACAGATGACGCCCCCCCTAGGGAAGGATGTTATAGTTATACGTACTCGACCGAACTCTTGATATGTCGGCTTGGCGCTCTTGCTGACGCTCTTATTGTGTACTCGATCGAGGAGCGGATCATAGGTGCACTCAAGGCCCTTGGCGGAGGGCATGGGGTCTCGAGCCGGAACGCGCTCATTGGAAGGGAGTCCGTTTGATATCGAGCCATTGGGGCCAGCAGCCGGTGAATTTCGGGAGGGCTGTCTCGCGGCCCGATCGGCGGTCTGGCTCGTAGACATATCTGGCTTTGTGGCCGAAGCCGAGGAGTTGGGAGAATATTTGGAGGCGATAGGAGTAAGGCTCGAGGTGGGGAGACGGGACGAAGCTGCAGTGGCCGCGGCACCGTAGCGGGCGGATGTACTAAATATTGAAGAGGCCGCGCTGCTGTATGAGCTGGCCGAGTCAACGGTGCTTGGAATGTCTGTAAATGGAGATTCGGTGTCGTCGGGTTGGGCAGGCATAGTATCCGACGCTGAAACAATGCCGTTCTGGCCAGCATTCGCGTCTGCGTCGGAGGCAGCTGGTGCTGATGTAGGGTCGCAGGCGCCGTTTATATCGGCCGGCGTCGACCCAGTCTTGGAGGGATCGCGATCTCTATCCTGGTCTGCGCGAGTCTGAGCCTGAGCTTTTACCTTTGGAGCTGTGGGGAAGAATTGCGCGAAGCTCGCGCCTGGCGGGCGAGTCATCGTGACGATGCGCTCTTCCTACTTCTTCCCCCGTGCTCCTACCATGATATACTTGAGTTGAAGTGCTGAAGACACACCAAGCAGTGAAGAAATCTTTATCTCGGGGCGACTCCAGACGGATTGTGTTGAGCGAGAAAGTGTTTAAGTTGGAGAGATTGAGGCTTTAGGGAATGCTTCACGCGACCGAGCGATGCTGAGGTTGGCTGTGGCGGAGCGGCGTCATCCACCGACTCTGCGAGTAGTAAAGGAGTAGAAAAAGTCGTCAGGGCATAAACGAGCAGACAGACTCAAGGGATTGATGCGCGCGACGAAGGTGGGCGCGATATTGGATAGCAATCTCCAGACCGTGAAGCAAAACGAGGGGGGAAATTGGTGGGAGAAGAGAAAAAATGGCTGCCGACCAAGGAAGTTGGCGATTAACCCAAACCCAGCGTGTTCAGTTTGGTTTGCTTTGACTTTTGGTTCAGGGATGAGTAGAGTTAGTTTTAGCGGTAAGGTCCAGGTCAAATGAGAGGATCTCCCAGCCACAATTGAGGTGGCTTGAAGGGGGTTCTTTCGGCTCTGATTGGACGTCGTGTTGGTTAAAATACACGGTTGACGGGGTATTTTGGTTGCCAATTAACGCGTCCCACAAGATTGAAGCACTAACACCGCGCTTCAGGTAGCATCGAATGGAGTGGCAGAAGTGGTTTGTCCGTTTCTTTGACTGCAGATACCCTCGTGTTTGATCCTGGGCTTCATATGTTGATCATTAGAGAAAATGCGACGTGCGCTTTTTGTACCCGCACCTTGTTTACCTTTCCATTTGTTGGAACCACTTGTTTGACAAGGAGCCTTATTTGGAAACAATGCAGATGTCATCATGCATGAAAGCGAGGTCTTTATCCAAGCATTCCATCCGTGTAGAAAGCAAAGATGAAAGGGGTTAAATTTGGCCAACAAAGACGGAATCATTTGTCTACACGAGTGTCATGAAAGGGACACATCACATATGGCCATTTCAAAAGAGTTGCAAAGGCAGGCCTTCACTACACTACCTAACATACTTTGTCATTCGGAATTCAGAGATATTTTTATCTTGCTAACCTACACCACATTGCATGCAACGCCAAGAATCGTATATAGCTGAGTGTAGGTATATCTTGGTACTCGAGTCAACTTCAGACACCAAGTTATTATTAACAAAATTCATTCATGGCCGATATTTGCCAGGCGCAGCTAGTGCTTAATACAAAGATGGAACGCCTAGCATGCAGACTTCAAAGAATCATGGCCTTTGGGACCTGTTGAATCAGACCCCTTTCAACTCCATCTCATCGACCAAAAACGAGTACGACGACGAGTTTCTTCCCAAACGCCAGATATTCTTAATAGTACAAATCAACAATATTAAAAGCTCAGCTTAAGCTCAAACTCCTCCTCATCGTCGGAAATGTCAAGCGGCCGGCTCAGAGGTGGAAGGTCATCATCTTCACCATCCTCATCAAAAATGGACATGAACTGAGGTCTTGGGTTGGCCTCCTGCTGTTTCTTCGCCACCTGGCGCAGACGAGCTGGAGTGATAGTGAGATCAGACTGAAGTGAGTTGACTGTCTCTGTGGGCTTCACCGCACGCTGTGCTCCAACAGGTGCACCAGCTCCGCGACGCTGGGCGTTGACCATAGACGATGCTGACCTGCCACGGTTGTAGCCAATAGTGGTTCGCGATGCAGCTTCGCCAGTAGCACTGCCAGCATGCGAGGTCTTGGCAGGCACCGCACTTCTGGCGGCGGGCTTTTTGCTTTGGTACAGAGAGGTGAGAGGCTTTCTCATCTTTGTTGTTCGCGCCACAGTCGGAGCCTTGCTGGTGGTGCTGGCATCTGAGTGGATGGACAAAGCAGAGGCAGCGCGCCTCGAGGCCAGACTTGAAGGCTGTTTGGCCCGAATACCATTGACCTTTCGCTCCGAGGGTTCCGCAATAACAGCCTTGGGAATTGGCGCCTTTACATGCTCCTCACTGTCTGATAGATCATCAATGTTGAAGGTCAGGGCTGCTGTTTCTTGTCTGTTTCTCTCCTCGGCCTTGTTCGCGACTTTCTTCATCGTCTCTGCAAACTCCCTGTCCTGCCGGGAAACACCATCATCATCGACCGGGTTGTAGAAGTGCTGGTAGTATCCCCTGAGAAGGTTGTCTTTCTTCAAACCGTCCAGAGTCAGCATATCCTTGGGAAAGCAGTCCGATTCGTATAGAAGATCCTTTGGCTTTGGCGGGGCATATTCAGGCTCCTCTTCTTGTTGCTCAATAGGTTTCTGTTCTTCTTTAAGTCGGATCTCGAGAGGTGCAAGGTCCACTGGTCGCTGCTTGGGCTTCTGTGCTGTTGGCTTGAGTTGCGTCTTCTCGATATCCTGGACAATGTTCTTAACACCACCCAGTTGCCCGTTCTTTGCCTTGGCATTGGTGGTCTTGTTGCCTAGAGGAGCTCGATTTCTGGTCCCTGTTGACACACTTTGCATTAGCCCACTGCTTTTTGTCTCTGAAGGAATCATTCGTACCCATAGGGGTGACCATGGCCTGTCGTGTGCCATTGCCTTTGTTCAGTGTCTTGTCCCCGAGAAAGGTCTTTACTCCACCCATTCCGGTCTTACCGGTAAAAGCGGTGGGAGCATTCTCATCATGCTGAGGAAATCGTGAAGGCGTCTTTGGAAATCGGCTATTATGCTGTTGTTTAGTTGGAACTTGCTGGCTAATAACCAGGTTCTCTTGGTCGCGATGCGCCGCCAACATGATGGCAACAATAAGCGAATCAAAGATTCAGATATCTTTGTCTCTGGTCAGATAGAATTAGGCAGATGCTGATCTCGTCATTGAGTTCAATTAATCAACGAGGTAATTACGGTTGCAAGATGAAAAGGCCCTCGGCTCATCTGCCTGGACCTCAATGGCCAGGATGTTTTGGTCGGCCTGTGCTGGCTGGCGGGGCAACAACTATCTTTTGGGTGGAAAGTGCCGGTATGTCAGCGCCACACGCCAGCGACTGCCACAAGCCAATGGGGCTGGACTCGACGCGGCCTCCACTGGGGGCAGTTGTGGAGGGGAATCACTCCTCCCCTTTCTTGATAGGTACTTAACTGCTTCATCTTACATCCGAACAACGCGACCTCTGTCTTCATCGCCAGTTTTCCTTCAGCCTTTCTCTTCAACCTAACGAAAACTTTCGTCGCTCATCAAAATGGACCGCATCAAGGAGGTTAGTCACCAGCAAGCTCCTTGCTACCCCGCCATAAACCCCAAAGGAACCGTTGTGGAGGGGTAAACTATCGTCGACCCATGCTAATATGGCGATGGTGGATAGAAAATGAACCAGCTCCGTCTGGAGGCCGACGAGGCCAGCTCCAAGGTTGAGGAGCTCCAGAGCAAGGTCAAGGTTCTCGAGCAAGAGAATCTGTCAAAGGAACAGGAAATCACCTCCCTCCAGCACAAGAACAACCTTCTTGAGGGCGAGGTGGAGAAGCTCGAGAACGCCGTTAAGGACTTCAAGAAGGCCGCCGATGAGGGCCAGCAGCATGGCACCCAGAACGAGACCCTCCAGCGAAGACTGCAACTCCTCGAGGAGGAGGCTGAGGATGCCGACAAGACGCTCCGTGATGCCAACGAGAAGTACGCTGAACCCCCTTTAGCGAGCCCCTTACCGCCATTTCAACCGCCATCAATTTTAAGCTCAACAAAGAATGAATCAGCTAACAAAGCGACTCTTTAGGCTCCGACAGACCGACGTCAAGGCCGGACACTTCGAGCGCAAGGTGCAAGCTCTTGAGAACGAGCGTGACCAGTGGGAGACCAAGTACGAGGAGATGTCGCAGAAGTACAACGCTCTGCAGAAGGAGCTGGAGGAGCTTCAGGCCGAGATTGGCAACATCTAATCGACCCTCGACCTTTATGCACTCGCGCCCGGATGCAGAATGTTTGTTAGCATGTCCGCAGCCATCAGTGTACTCGTCCAGTTGTATGATGCCTTGGTTGCAGGAATTTCAAGTGTTGGTCAGATGAGCGAATGGAGCAGTTACCGCATGTCATGTTACGTTTCTACTACTAGCTGATTGAAGCTGGCTTTTCTCGAGGGTATCTTTTGTAAATGGTGCGCCTGTTGCATCCTTCTCTGTTGTCCAAATCCATTGAGCCTCAACATATTCATCCTGACCTCCGTTTTGCCTTCTTGATCCTCTGCTTCTTGTCTGTCAGTTGCCTGTCGAACTTGGTTTCGTACCGGAACTTCTTCTTCTTTTTCTTAGGCTCCCGTCGTGACTTTTCTGTCTTATCTTCCTTATTTTCTTCGTCCTTCTTATCCTCCTCATTATCTTCGCCGACTTGAGGTTTGTGTAATCCATCTCTTGTCACCGAAACAGACTCGACCGTGACAGTAGTATAACGATCTTCATCGATGTACTCTTCTTCATGATCAACAATGTCGAGCTCGGGCTGATCGGGGATCCCGTCCCATTCCTCATCTTCCTCGTCGGACTCCTGCTCAACCGCACCAGCGGCTTCCGACTCCTGTAGTAATCGGTTCACAGTCTGTACGTGTTCTTCGACTTCGCGCTTTCGCTCTTCTCGTATCTGGACAGCACATGTTAGTGCAATTCAATGACGAGTTGTAATCTCGGATGTAGGTGTGGCGTACCTGTTTTCGCATCTCAAGCTTCTCCTGACGAGCTCTTTTGGCAGCTTCTTCCTGGGCATTCTTGATACGTTGTTGCTTGCGTTTATGGAAGCCAGTCAAATATTCATGGCGCGCATCGAAATCGAAGTTAATCTCCTCGATAGATGCTGTCTTTCGCTTCTTGGATGGCGGTGGTAGAATGCTCTTCTTGGGCCTTGGTTTGGCGAACATGATTGCTTAGATGCACGACAGTATTGACGTGCAAATGCAACCAAGAAAATGTAACAAGTGTACTATGTTTTCGACTACGATCGTATCTCTAACATCGAAAAATCCACTGCAGCGAAAGTTTCCAGGTTTGCTCCACAATGGGTCTCTCACCGAGGTGTGCACAAAGCGGGTCTTTGCATGTATCAGAGCAGTTACGTAAGGCGGCCGTTACTGCATCAGCTCTCTTAATGTTAGCATTATCATCACAAGCTGGAATCGACAGGCAGACACAACGCCCATCATTCAGCAAATACCATCCGCGATGCGTCTCCAGATTATTGCCAGCGCCCTTGCGCTCAGTGGCTCAGCGGCCGCTTTCTCAGACTCGTGGCCCCTGGTTATGTTTTCTACCTCTCAGTACGACGCGCGCCCCGTGTTATCATACTTGGAGCTCCCTACTGAACGATGACGATGATAGGTTCTCCGATGCACCCAGCAACAACCACATCCAGACGCGAAGTCAAGCCCTCGAACAAGTCAAGGACCTTTTGACTTCATGCCCGACCGATAACTACGTCCTGATTGCTCAGGAGGGTGTCAACGCTGCTGATCTTCGACGACCGAACAATCTCCACCAAGCTATTGCGCGCAAGGAAGTCCAGGGCAAATTCATTGTCCCTGAGGTTGTTGGCGAATCGATCGATGCGGACGCGATCCAAGATTACATCAAGACGGCGTGTTATGAGCAGGCGAAGAAGGTCAAGCCTCATTTCACCCTCATCAAGGCTTCAAAAGATGAAAAGGGTAGGCTATATCGAGACAGTCCCCCTAGAGCTCACA
Source organism: Fusarium sp. NFCCI 5145 (assembly GCA_033439405.1). Taxonomy (NCBI): domain Eukaryota; kingdom Fungi; phylum Ascomycota; class Sordariomycetes; order Hypocreales; family Nectriaceae; genus Fusarium; species Fusarium sp. NFCCI 5145. Next base: position 183,146 of record JAWDHB010000074.1, on the reverse strand, counting down.
TATTGATCATGTCGCAGAAGTTGCCAAGCAATGGGAATCGAATGAGCAGTGGATGAAGGATTCATACACCATCCTGTTCGTTGGCACGCCATCCACCAAGGCCAACACCGCCACATCTAAGAAGGTTTCCGAGCCCGAGAAAACCATCTATGAATCCGAGTTTATCGAACCTCTGCACATGGACTTGAAGCGTGATGATTCGGACAAGCCAGCTGGCAACACCACTTATGATAACCGTCCGCTGTTCCAGAAGTACCAGTTCTTCACTCCCGGTAAGAAATCTCCGTCTACTTTGCGCAGCCTTCATACTAATGCTATACAGGTATTTTCATGGGAATTATTGTTGCTATTGTCCTGTTCTCTTTGCTCGGCGTTGGCCTGCGGGCTCTGGCTAGTCTCGAGGTCTCCTACGGCTCTTTTGAGAAGGACATGGGTCCCGCTGCTCAGAAGAAACAGTAGTAAATCACCTGTACATGATCAATGAGCGCTGTTCATGTATCAACTTCCAGGTGGAATGATACTTGTATATCAGAATATGGAGTTTGGGTTTCTTTGGTGTGACTTGATGGGAGGAATAGTAACGGCATTCAATTGCGAGCATCGACTGTAGACAGGCCATAAGGGCGAGGATTCAGATTTGCGGGCCCCGATCCAAGTTTATTGAGTGCTTTTCCCCAGATGCGATTCGAAGTTGTAATAAAGAATTCAACGCCAAACTCCGTCGTGACACCTCTAATCGTGAACATCCGACCCCTCTAATGGTTATGCGTCTCCTCGCGAACTTGACCGTCTAACGATCTTTCTTGACTACAGCTGGTTCGTCTCTTTACACCAAGTGACTGGGCAGCAGGAAGTTGGCGATGCCCTCCTTGACAGCGTACTCATGCCCGCAGTTTCCACAAACGAGCTTTCCCTCAGACATTTGAGTCTCGAGAAGAAGGTGGTGAAGGTCCTTGAGGGTTTTCTCGTCGGTCTGGAGCTCAACTGCTGTAGGAGCCTGCTCAGGGAGTTGAGGGAAACCCAACTGTAACATGAAAATGTCAGAAACTTGTTTCAAATAAGGGCCACGAGTTTCATCGTGGCCTTGCCCAGGTCAACTCACCTCAGAGGCTGTTGTGCGAAGAGCCTTCCAGTCCAGACGGGGCAGCACGTTGAGAATCATCTCTGGGTTCAGCTCAATATCGTCTTGAACGAGTTCAGCGTCCTTGGGGTGAAGAGGATATGAGTCGGATGAGGACTTGCAGGCCTTGACGGCGCAAGTGAGGAAATTGAGACTGAGGACCTTCATTTTGCTTTATAAAGAGAGAAGAAGAATAGTGGAAACCGAGAATAGCCGTGTTAGAGATCAAGAGCTTTGAATTCAATGTTTTCTTCTTCTTACACAACTTTTTTTTCTTCTATGGCGGGGGAGCCGCTTGGTGGTGAGTCGTAAGCCCCACGTGACAGGGATGTTTGGTGGTGGCATGGAAGAACTACGTTTGTTACAAGACTCTAGAATCGAGCTATGGTACACCAATTTACAAAGATTGACACTTAGTATCATCACAATTGAGAGGAGTGAGCGGCAATTGGAAAAAATCAAAACACATTGGGTTTTGATATGTTCGGTTCTGTATTGTCTCTTTGTAGAATATCGAGTCTCGAGTCGCTTAGAATCGAGAGCGCTGGCGGGCGTGGCGAAGTCCAACAAAGACAACACCAGCAACAATGGCAAAAAGGCCAGCCTTCTGCAGGGGAGACCATCCAGCGGTAACCTCCTCCGCAGCGAATTCAGATGTGCCGTACAGGTCTAAGTGAGGCGAAGGCTACGCATCAGCAAATCCGGCCTTTGAGGTTATCAATGCAGGCGAGGCAACGGACAGTGCAAAACAGAAATGTTGCCTCTTAGAGCTCAACGTGAATACCTTCAGGGGGGACCTCGAGCTCGCCGCTCTTGGCGATCTTGACCGCCTCGACGGGTCGGTCTGCACCACCAGTCTTGGTGTTCTCGATCTTGTCGATGATGTCGTAGCCCTCGAGGACCTCACCGAAGACGACGTGCTTGCCATCGAGCCACCTGGAGATAATTGTTAGCATTGCGATTGTAATCGATTCGATAGAGATGAGTTTCGCTTACGAGGTGACAACGGTGGTGATGAAGAACTGGGAGCCGTTGGTATCGCGACCGGCGTTGGCCATGGAGAGGAGACCCTTCTTAGTGTGCTTAAGCTTGAAGTTCTCATCCTTGAAGCGGTCGCCGTAGACTGAAGATAGTGTTAGCCATCAATCGATTGGATCGAGATGAAGCGATCACAACATACTGGACTTGCCACCAGTGCCGTCACCCTTGGTGAAGTCACCGCCCTGGATCATAAAGTTCTTGATGACACGGTGGAAAGCAGAACCCTCATAACCAAAGCCCTTCTCGCCGGTAGCCAGAGCACGGAAGTTCTCAGTGGTCTCAGGGACAGTCTTGCCGTAGAGGCCCATAACAACACGGCCGAGCTTCTGGTCACCCTGCTCGATGTCGAAGAAGACCTTGTGGGTGATCTTGGGGCCCTTGGCAGCCTCAGCCGTCTGGGCGAGGAACAAGAGGCCGAGCCCAAGGAACAGGGCCGACGCGAAAAGGCGACGAAGGTTGAACATGATTGTTTGTTTCTCTGGTGATGCAAAGAATACAGAGCAGAGAAAGAGAGGTTGGAGGAGGGACAGGCGCTTGGAGGATGGGGACACTTATACCGTAGAGATAGACCGCTGACCGGGGGTAGCTGGTCCCCGCTACGTGCGCAATTGGGACCTAAACTGCGTGCAGATGGTCCCGGACCCCCGCCCACGGCCGGACTGGGAGTGGGGAGCTCGCTCAGCGTTCCAGCATGTTTCAGCGGCTAAAGCCATTGGATGGACTGAAGGAGCGAGGCCAATTCATTGGTGCCCTGTCCTCCTATTTGCGGGCTGAGAGGCGACAAAAAGAGCTGGCATATGGAGGCGCTGAGTCGCCGTGGGTTACACTGACTTTTATTTCAGATCTTCTCCCTTTTGAACGGCTGCTTCACCAATGAGCCCCACCCCGCTGGAGCTCTCTGATGGGCGCTCTGTACCTTCCAGTGTGCCAAGATTAACCCGAGTTTTACCGGATTGTCCATCTTTTTCCAATTGAACATCAGGTCCGCTTGGACTTCAAGATCGAGGCCTGTAACTGTGATACCCGCGATAATCCGTAACCATGGTATGATTGCGCCAATTCTTACTCTCCGAGTTACACGCCACTGACGGTACATAGGTCTTCATCCTAGGCGTGAACTTCGGCGAGCAGAAGCTCGTCAAGGTAAGTCTGACCGTAGCCATCGAATGCTCTTATCCATTCTTACACGATACCCTCCGATAGAAAGCCCTCGAGTCCTTCTACGCTCTTGGACCCACGACATCTGCTCGCATAATGGCAAAATATTCGATTCACAAGCTTGCTAAGGTCGGATCCCTCGCTCCCAGAACCGTCACCTCCATCACGGCCGAGTTATCACAGATGACGATTGAAACGGATGCCCGTCGCTTGGTACAAGAGAATATTCGACGACTAAAGGATATGGGATCATACCGTGGTAGACGTCATGCAATGGGTCTGCCAGTGCGTGGCCAACGAACAAGGACGCAGACGGCGACAGCCAACAGGCTCAACAGGGTGGAACGACGAGGTTAAACGAATTAATTATTGGAAGAATGGGTCTTTTGGCTTTTGGGTATAGATATCGGCCAAAATACCCAAAGGGCAATGAACTAGCATGTCAAAATGTCATGAGGGGGGGTCACCCCGAGGAGAGAAAAGGCAAGCAAGGCCATCTCCTTGTACAAGACTTGTATATACAGTGTACGATCAAATGGAACTGAATTCTAGATCGCCGTGTTTCCGAGTGCGGTCCTATCAACTTTACGCAGTTTCCAAAGAAGCCTCCCGAGCATCCTCAAATCGGAGCTTTGGCAAATCATCCTCCAGCGGCAGCTGTCCCTTGGCCTGTAACCGAGTAGCAACAGTATCTACATCTTTCCATACGCGGAGAAGGTTACCTCCGACAACCTTTGCCGCATCAACATTGCTGACACCTTGTCGAAGTAGTTCGGCGATCAGGTCAGGATACTTCGTAACATCTTCAAGACCCTCAGGCACGGACGGAATACCGTCGAAGTCGGTACCGATTCCAACGTGATCATATCCAATAAGGTTGCCGATATAGATAATGTGCTGAGCTGCATGTGCTAGAGTCGAGTTCTGAGGATAGAATTCGGGAATGCCATTCTCATTTCCAGTATCAACACAAGAGATGAAGTCAGGGGCGATGTTGACCATGACTAGAGAGTTGCGCTTCTTGACGAGTTCCAGAACATTATCCTTGACATTCCGGGGATGAGGACAGATACTGTATGCCGAGCTATGTGAGAAGATGACGGGGGCTTCAGATCCAGTCCACTCATCGCCCCCACCCAGGACATCCAACATAGTATCCTCGCTGTCAAACTTGATTAGACCCGGGGTTTTGAATGTGAAAATAGACTCGACATACCTGACATGAGAAATATCGACGATCATGCCGATTCGATTCATCTCATGAATAACCTTGCGTCCCAAAGGACTCACGCCTCCCCACAATGGCTCAGCCTTTCGATCAGGGTTCGACAAGATCGCGGCATCGGCAAACTTGTTGTGGCAGTTATGAGTCAATGTGGCGTAGCGCACACCAAGCTCATGAAACTTGCGAAGGTTGGACGCCTTGTTGCCGATCTGATGTAGACCCTCGATGCCAAATGGCGAGATCAATTTGCCCTGTTTAAAAGCCTCGAAGGCGTTGGAGCTGTCGACCTTTTGAGAGAAATGGTTGGGATAGGCCGCCTGCAGCCTGGTCATGACATCAATCTGGTCCAACGTGAACTGAACACCTATGTCATATTTAGAATGATATGAGCCAACACCAACACAACAAACTTACTGGCAGCATAGTTCTCATCAAAAAAGTTAGAATCATTCGCTGGGCATGGCGCAAAAAGACTCCAGAAGGCACCGCCACTCTGGCCCTGGCGTAGACGATGCAAGTCAACTTGTCCAGGAAGCCCACCCTGTTCAAAAGGCTGGGTGAAGTTATCGTCGTAAATCTGATTACCATATAAGAAACGCAGTACAATTGGAAAGTCAACGTGACCATCTAACAGCCGTCTTGTTAACGCTCGTCTAACTTTAGTGAACAAGGGTTGCCATACCTATCAAGGGGGTATGGCTGAGAATATGTCGTGCTCGCTCCTCCGGCGTTCGTAGGCCATTTCCATAACGAGGAACGCCATTGTAGCGATTACTGACTGGCCGATGCAATAAGCTGAGCCCTAGGAGTGCTAGAAAAATAGCTAGAACAGCCTTCCGAGGTGTTAATTTCGGTGTAGAGGGAGACTCATGATGTGAGTTGTTATGAAGCTGAGAGAGCAGGCCTCCCTTGACTGATCTATTTGCGCCCCTGGTTCTTGATGAACGAGTGGTGTTGTATGATAAGAGAGGTTCCTGCCGCCCCATTGTGATGATAAAAACAAAACAATAATGAGATGCGACTAGAGATCGACGCAAATAGGAAAATGACAATATTGTAGATGGGAGTTTGAGAAGGGTTGGAGAGAGGATCAACGGAACAGGGATGAGGTAAAACGCCTTGGAATCACAGGCTGACAAATATGATACGCTCAGTCCATCAATTGTCTTGAGATTGAAAAAGTGCTTGAGAAGAAGAAGAAGAGCACAAAGATAGGATACAGGGAGAATTCTGAATTGGTAATCGAAATCGTTGCAGCTGTTACACACAATTATTTGCCTTGACTGGATGACGTGCAATGGCCTACTAACACTCACTGTAACCTTCGCAGCTCTCCTATCCCAAGATCTCTGTTAAGGTGTCGTCGGCTGGACACAATGCCTAAAACAGTTATGCAGGCTACGGAGGACCCCAGGACCCAAAGCGCATTTTGGTCCCCTGGAGGGCACCGTTATCAAAACCGAGGTGGGTACCTAGGTACAGTTTTGGCACCGTTTTCACAGGGGTTGACAGCAAGGATAACACCCTGACCAAATAGCTCTTACCAACCTGGAAAGTTTTATAATTCATGTGAAACATACCTAAGGAGGTAATCTAAGATACTTGATCAATTAGTATATATCCGCACAACCCAGGGCCTCTAGATAATTCTCATCATGATATTATTCCTAAATTAAAAGTCCATTACCTCCTAAAGAGGTAGGTAGTACATACCTGGTAGGTCTATCTGTCGGAAAAGCCAGGTTCCGATTCCGGCGGGGTGAGTGACTCCCCGTCGACTTTTTGGAGGGGCAACAACTGACACGCGCCTGAGTCAATCTATTAAAGTGCCCAGACTTGTTTCTGCTCGTCCTCGCGATCTCTTCCATTCCCAACAGCAGGCCCAACATGTCAACTCTATCAGCAGAGGAGAGGTTTGACCTCATCAAGGAAAACCTCGCCGAGGTCCTGAATCCCGAAATCATCGAGCCCATCCTCGCCGAAGGGCGAAACCCCAAGATCTACTGGGGCACTGCAACCACTGGTCGCCCGCATTGTGGCTACTTCGTCCCCGCCGTCAAGATCGCGCAGTATCTCGCTGCTGGATGCGAAGTCACCGTCCTTCTTGCCGATATTCATGGTTTTCTAGACAACCTCAAGGCTCCAATTGAGCTTGTTGAGAAGCGCGCCGAGTACTACAAATTCGTTATCAACGCTATGCTCAAATCCTGCGGAGTTCCTACGGATCAGCTGCGATTCGTCTTTGGTAGCTCTTACCAAAAGACCGCCGAATACGTGATGGATCTTTACAAGTTGTCTTCAGTGGTGTCTGAACACGACGCCAAGAAGGCTGGTGCCGAGGTCGTCAAGCAGACCGGAAATGCGCCCCTGAGTGGTCTTATGTACCCTCTTCTACAAGTATTGGATGAACAGTACCTGGATTGTGACATTCAGTTTGGTGGCGTTGATCAAAGGAAGCTGTTCACTGCTGCTACCGAGTGGTTGCCTAAGCTCGGATACAGAAAGGTTCGTTGGTAACATCCTGCAATTGAATACTGCTGACTTTGACATAGCGAGCCCATCTAATGAACCCCATGGTAGCTGGTTTGAACGGCAACAAGATGAGCTCAAGTGATGAGAGTATGAACCCTGCAAGTATCTACATATTGACCCATGCTAATATGCAGCTTCCAGACAGCAAGATCGACCTTTTGGACTCACCCGAGGCTGTGGCTAAGAAGATCCGTAAGGCAGAGTGTGTTCCTAAGGAGGTTGAGGGCAACGGTGTTCTGGCACTTGTGGAGTTTGTCCTTCTGCCAGCTTCCGGATTGAAGTCTGGAACTCGGGCGTTCAAAGTTGAACGACGAGATGCCGAACCTCTGGTTTACAGCGACATCAAGAAAGTCCATGAGGATTACCAAAACGATGTGGTATGTTCTGTTGCTAATTGTCTGTGGAGAATGCTTGCTGACACCTCACTGAAGTTGACACCTCAAGACCTGAAGGCTGCCGTGACTGCAGGATTCCACGAGCTGATGGACCCTATCCGGGCCGAGTACGAATCTTCACAAGAGTGGCAGGATGTCACTCTGAAGGCCTACCCCCCGCCTGTCAAGAAGGAGAAGAAGGTTAAGAACAGGGGAACACGGTTCCCTGGAGCCAAGGGCGGTGACAATGCTGAGGCCGAAGTGACCAAGAAGGCCGAGGACCTGACTATCAAAGAAGTAATGGCAACCGAGGCCAACCCCAGCGGCTGAAGAAACTACAAAATGAAGAAAGGACAAAGACGAATAGATTTCGAAAAGGGAAATAGGACATGTGTATGGTTTACGATTGAACGCTATTAGACCAAAGTCTTGAGATAAACAAAAGCCTTCAAGAATCCGGCACAGAAGCTAGTATCAAATGATGTATTGAAACGCCTAACTAAGGGATTATGAATTAGTGCATGACTACTGTCCAACGTAGACATTCTCTTTTTAACTGAAATGTTCCAAAACACCCTGCAGCAACCCGTATGTAGCGATTACCTCATATCTACCTCTGTAATATATGCTTGCCTCAGTTCCCTGTCTCGCCATCCTCCTCGAAACAGCAAGCGTCGAAGACAGAGTACCAGGTATCGCCAGCCTTAAATCCAAGAGTCGAAACAGCCGAAGAGTAGAGCTCGCACTGGTCGGCAGTAGTGACGCCAATGGCCTTGCAGTTGTCGAGCTTCTTGCACTCCTCCTCGCAACTGGCGAGATCATGGTCATATAAAACTTTGATCAAATGACTGGCGCCGTTGCTCAAGGAACCAGTCTTGTTGCAGGTGAGTTCAGACTTGGGTGGGCAGGCGGTGGAGGCGGCGGCTTGGGAAGTGGTTGTCGGAGCTTGGGAGGTGATAGTTGTTGGCTTGGATGTAGCTGTAGGGGCAAGAGTGGTAGTGTCGAGAGTAGTGCTCGGCTCCAGAGAGGTTGTTGAGGTCGTGGTATAGAGAGCGGCACCAGAATGCTCTGTTGTAGAAGGCAGAGAAGATGTGCCACCCTTGGCAATTGAGGATGACTCGACAGCAGCAGAAGAGGTAGACCCGGAAACAGTGTACCCAGTAGTTGTTGCAGCTCCCTCATCAGTCACGATAGGCTTAGGCTCGACCTCAACTGAGCTAGTAACTTGTGGCGCTGTAGTATAAGGGGCAGTCTCGGTCTCAGTCTCAGTCTCAGACTTGCTGACAACATCAGTGTATGCCGCAGAGGTTCTAGCTGCAGACTGAGTGTGTCCAGTAAGAGTCAACTGAGACTGAATCACAGAGCTACGAGGAACATAAGGCCTGCAAGGTCCAGCTTGGGCTCCAATGGCAAGGCCAACCACGAGGGCAGTCACGAATTTGTTGACCGAAGGCATGGTGTACAGAAGAAGAAAGCAGAAATGTTATGAATCGTATAAGAGAAGTGAATTGAAGGAACAAGGAGAGATGATGAGGCTTCTGGCAGTACAAGAGTGAACTGAAAGCTCCATATATAGTAGAAATAAAAAAGACTTACAAACAATACGAAGAACAAAGCCGCCTCGCCCTTTTGGAATACATGCTCCTTGAAAAGGGAATGGCCAATCCTCAAAATTGGATATCAGGCCCTGTTTCCTGGCCTATTCAGGTTGGCCGCCCTTGGCAAAAGATTCGATGTCCCCATCTGGAACAGCTGCTAAAAGAATCACTTACATCACGAACTCCTAGCGCCAGTATCAAAGAGGATGTGAGTGGGGGACGCAGGTCCCAAGCGCCAAGTGTGAAAGGGAGTAGCCAATTATTGGTTTGGAGGGGGAGGGCGGGCTGTTTAAACGAAGGGTCGTAATGTTTTTGGCCGAGTCCACCGGGAATACTGGTCCCTTTTGCATGGAATTGTGAGGGTTTCTTCCATTGATTCTGTTGAGTTAATGATTCGGCGATTGAGGTGAAGTTGAAAATGGGGTTGTAGATGACGATCACTCGGTAAGATGCGATACACGTGATGTAGATCATCTGAAGATCACAAATTTACCCGTGCAGGATGTAACTACAGGGCTGAACAGGTGAATGACAACTTAACAAAGGGGATTTATGGAACTCTTTGGCCTTTGTTAAATGACAACGTGACAGGGCTCTCGCGTCTTTGGTTCTGACTAACATGATCTTGGCTAGTCTTTGAGATGCGTCGTCAAAGAGACCAGTCCCTCCCTCTTTGGTCTAGGTGAGGAACAAGAGTCAGGATTAGAAGTGAGGGACGGGATACTTGGAGGCAGAAAACTGGCGAGTGACTGTTTTGGTCAGAGAACTCAAGGCTCTGTGTGTAATAAAATGCATCGTTGTTGAAAAATAGCTCTTGTAACGCTGTGAAGCTCTCCCGGTTAGCTAGGCATTGGCTCTATCTTGGCATCGTAGCTCATATAAGTCCGGCCGCGAAGGTCATTATGAAGCGACTCGAGGATTGCACTGTATTTCTCGAGATATCCGACCACATCGCTTGATTGAACCATTGCGGGGAAAGTTTTCGTCAATATATAAGGATATAACCCCCGAAGCTTCGTATGTAAAAGCCTTCAGAGAACCGGTACACGAGGAAAGGATCTTCTCAAGCTGCATGGGTCTCATTCGGATGCTTCTGAGATGGAGTACCTTTAGGCTCGCGATTTCGGGTAGTGATGATAAATGGGATAGGCTCAATGTCTTGAGGCCCGGCGAGATAGGTGCTAACTGCGATGAAAGCTATTTTTGTCTTAAATCCCCCTCCCCGCGAAGCTTGAGACTTTTCAAGGGAAGACTCGAAAATTCGAGGGCTTCTAATACCTACATCTGGTCCACCTGAGATATTGAGAGCCAGGCAAGGACAATTGGGTGCCAAGGCAATGAGAATATAAAACGGTTCGGTCGCTAAAATGCCTACGTACACATCTATATCCTTTAAAAGCGTATCGAGAGTGAGCTTTGCTGAGTACGAGTCCCTGGAGGATGTCCTTAGAAGGTGATATATCCTTTCTCTGGTCCCAGATATCGGAAGACTTGACTCTCGTCTCTTGGCAACTTGTTTGAATTCTTGCCTGGCATCGTCCATGTCAATTTTTGACACTTCGCGTGGAAGAAGACAACAGCCTTGATAGACAGAGCGAGATGGTGTTGCGAAGCGATCACCCTTATGAAGAGGGGCAACAATTTCTCTCTCGAGGGACTCTGTTGGAAGGAAGGGTTATTAGAAGGCGAAATTAAGATAGGTGACAAAGTACTAGGTATGTTCTGACTGACATCACAAAAGCGTCTTGAGACAAGACATAGCGTTACCAGTACCTGTACGATCTTGGCAGTAAGTGCGAGTCCGTTGTTGTTTTGTACATGACATTGGATTCTTGTGATTTTCGGTAGTGCAAGCAGAAATAGCCAAAGATTTGACGCACTGGCTCCAGGGAAATGTTAGTGAATAAAGAGATCTGTCGTTGAGATTCCACGTGAAGTTCAAGTAGAGTGAGGGTAGATACATCACGGACAGGGTGTTGATGGCCTCAGAGACACAGTTGCAGGGATGCTTGATGGAACAAGTAGTACTTATTTATGGAGGGAGATGTAGGTTCTCTTGATGATAGATCCATAATTTGAAACCTGAGATACCGTAGAATCTCATATCCAAGTCTTAGCCCTTAGCTTATTTACAGCCTAAATTTTAATAGACTGATGTGACTATTGTATTTTATTACTGAGGGGGGAGGGAGGGAGTAAATATTGACCTTCGTCTTCTTTGGTTATGGATCCAGACCAAAGATCCTGAACAAGCGCTGAGGTAAGATGAGCGCCCGCTTCAGCCTGAGATCCATATCACGATATTGTGTTTATGGATAAGATATTTTGAGAACAGAGTAAATATCCACCAAAACCCTAATCGGAGTCGTAAAATTAAGTGCACATCAAGATTCCTTTCCCGCCGTCATAGGAGATGATCTTGCCCTGCTTGAATGACAGATGCGGACCCCTGAACGATCCATGAATGTCGCTCTGAAACGTGCCTCTAAAATTAGGTACCCGTCCCCACTGGTAACGAGGAGACCATCCTCAGGGGTTTACTTTAGCCTTGAGTTGTCAGTGGCTGGGGGTCTAAAGCCGCTAGCAACACCGAGTTACCCAGTGAGAGGCCTCTGAAGCGGCCACAAATGCCGTTTCCGTCTCTGGCTGTGGCTGTGAAGTTCCAGTTCTTAAGAACCTGTAGCAATAGCAACAGAACTTCAGATTGGCGACAACAAGGGAAGAACTTGGCCACTGATAAAAGAGCAACTCAATCACGCATTGAGTGCTTCTTTAGTGCTCTGAATTACTGTTGTATATCAACGTATTAATGCAACTTTGATTAAGGTAGTATCAAAGGCTTTCAGATCAACGCAAAGATGCTCGTGTTCGACGTTGCTCGTTCCATCGTTCTTGTCTCCTGGTTCATTGTGGACTCCCTAAACTCGGCTGTTGACGATGGTAGGAAAGACAGAGACGATCCACAACCTGCCATTTTAATCAATGCTCTGTCAGAAAGTACTACGTAGATTCGGAATTTCTTATTTTCTGAGTTTTTGCCATTCCCTTCCATCTCTTCCACCTCGTCGCGTACCTATCTTAGTATATTGTTGATGCGATATCATGAAATCCACAAGAAGTGATTCTGTATCCAAAGTCCCCGTTTAATTAGCCCCGACACGTCGTCTTCCACGCCAGCGGATGCCAACCAAGCGCAAGCGCCAGCCTCCTTCAAGCTAAGAAACCATCATCCCCATCCATCTCATCCCAATTCTCCCACACGGACCCCAGTTCGCAAGCTTCCGGCCCAGTCAACACGCCCGATCTTTTCCCCCATTCAGCCTTGTCGTGCCCAGACTGTGTCAGCCCAAGGGGATAGAAAGTTCGACGAACCAAGATACAGAGTACTGTACAGCTGTCTCTACTTGCTACTCCTTACTCCGTAGGTATCTATGGTTACCCCCGATTCGATCCCTGGAATCCGCACAACAATTTATCAACTGCTCAACTTGCTGCCCCTGCATCGGCAGTAACCGTCTCACCGAACTAGTCTACGCAAGACGGAGAGACACGCAGCAGATACGACGATAGATTATCTACCTGCACAACACCAACGGCAACGTCCTTCGACCGACTTCCCCCTATACCCACGACGATCGCGACGACATATCCTGTCACGTCCACACCCACGCTGCCCACTGCATTACGAGCCGCTCATTCGCACTCCTTCCACCGCCATAGCGAGCTTTTTAGCTCTTATTTCCCCTCTGATAGTGACGAAAACGGGGAGCGTATAATCACCGCATCAATCGAAGGGGTTAAACAAGGCAGACCATCATGCCGGGGTTTGCTGATTCCTTCTGGTCGAGCGATTATGCTGCAGGACTGGGTGTCCTGTTCACCAAGCTCCAACAGGGTGTTCATGAGAACAGACAGGTCCTGACCATCGCACGCCTACGTGCTGAGGCCGAGGAGACATACGGTCAGCGCCTTAGCGATATCGCTCCATCTGCCGACAAAATCACTGGTGGCTTCAGTCGTGATGACGGAGCTACCGTTCGCAAGGTATGCTAACATGCCTCACTGGCCTCCGAAGCACCCAGAGCATGTGCTGCAATCTCGCGCCGAGATTTGCGATGTGATAACGTCACTGTCCCGGTTGAGCTTACGAACTAACAACATTCTAGGCATTCGATGGCATGCGAAATGAAATGCAAGATGCTGCCCGCAATCATCGCCGCATCGCTCAGAGCATCCGCGACCTCGTTGTCAACCCTTTCTCTCGCTGGTGCGATGCCCACGAAGCTCGCATCCAGGACTCTCAAGATGAGCTGCAGGTGCGAATCAAGGCTCACGACCGCCAAGCCGAGGTAGTCAAGAAGCTCCGATCCGTGTATTTCAACAAGTGTCGACTAGTGGAGGACCTTGAAGAGGAAAATAAGCTCGCTTTCCAAGACCCCGAAAACAGCCCTAAGGCGAACCAGAATATTCCCGAGATCAAGGTCCAGCCTCACAAGGAGGAAGAGCCCGAGGAGGAAGAGCTATACGAGATTGGCGACGACACTTATCAACCCGAGCAAGTGAAGAAGATCCTTTCCCAAATGCTCTCCAGCATCAAGATGGGCGAGACCAAGGTGCCAATCCTGGGAACATATCTTAACACTTCTTCCGGATCCGACATCGTCGAATATTTGCAGCGTAGCATGGGCAACATCGGTGTTGCTTATGCCGAACGGATTGGTCAAGATCTTGTCAACAACGGTTTTCTTCGTCTTATTGGTAACGTGGGAAGCACATTTGCCAATAGTTCCAAGATGTTTTATCAATGGCGACCCAAAGCTTTCACAATGGCTGGTGTTCCCGAGAAGAAGTCTATCAACCGCACTTTCTCACTTGCTTCGACTGGCTCTGAAGGCGCTGACTCTCCTGTTGGAACCGTCAGCGAGTACCTCTCTAACTGGAATGTTCTGAACAACGCTCACCCCAACGAGACCCCAAGCCAGCGTATGCAACGGGAGGCCCGCGAGGCTGATGAGAAGTACCGTGAGGGCGTTCGTAAGCTTGATGAGCTGCGATGCGAGCTTGAAGAGGCCATCCATCTTCACCTCAAGTTCCTGGAGCGCTGTGAGCTTGATCGTCTCAAGGCTGTCAAGACAGTCATCCTCGATTTTTCAGGTACCATTGGAAACGTCATTCCTAGCCTGCAGTCCACTGTGGACCAGATGATGCTCTTCCAAGAGACCATCCAACCTCAAAGCGATCTGCGGTATCTTCTCGAGACCTACCGCACTGGAAGCTTCGTGCCTAAGGTGGTGGTTTATGAGAACTACTATAACAAGGTCGACGAGCAGACATTTGGTATCGATCTTGAGGCCCGTGCCAGGGCCGACAAGAAGCGAGTGCCTATGATTGTTACCACCATCTTGACTTACTTGGATCACCATTACCCCGATCTTGAAGGTGATGAGGCCAGGCGAGGTGTGTGGCTACTGGACGTTCCGCTATCACAATCGCACCGTCTACGTGCCAAGGTCAATGATGGCAAGCCTGTTTCTCCTGATGTGTTTGATGAATTTGATATCCCCACGGTTGCGAGCTTGCTTAAGGTTTATCTTTTGGAACTTCCTGGTAAGTGATCACGCCTCGATCAATTCGAATCATGAAAAAAACTAACACTGCATTAGATTCTCTGGTCTCTTCTCATGTTTACGAGATTATCCGAACTATTTACTCTACTCCCTCTACTGACGCTGATGAGTCCTCTCGTATTGCTGCTCTCCAGTCCACTCTATCGCAGCTGCGCCTTACCAACATTGCAACGCTCGATGCTTGCATGAACCACTTCACTCGCCTCATCGACTTGACTTCTGCCGACGAAACCTATGTTGCTTCTCTCGCCACCACGCTAGGACCCTGCATTTTACGACCACGAACTGAGACGTCCCTCACCATGGAAGAGAAGCATGCGTACCGACTGGTCAGGGATCTTTTTGCCCATAAGGATGCCATATTTAGTGCCCTGAAGCGCATGTCTATGGTCACTCACTCCACCTCTGTCGGCAACAACAACCGTCCTCGAGCTATTAGCACTGATGAGAGCAACCGTAAGGCCCTTATGGAAGAGCGGAATAGGGCTCTGCTCGAGAAGGCCAACGCAAGCCGTGGCCGTGATAAGAGCCCTGCGCCAGGCCCCCGTGGCCATCGCCGAGACCGTAGCACTGGCGGACCGGAAACGCGATTCCCCATCGCCAGCCCGACATCGGCCGCCGACCGACACCGAACCAGTCTTGGTGGAGTTATTAAGCGACAGAGTCTTGAGGTTCCCGAGCCCGATGGCGCTGCCCCCGTCAACGGCGATGCAGAGAAGGAGAAGTCCGATGCCGATTCAGAGAAGCGAGACAGCCGCGACAGCACAGGCCGAACACCAACCAAGTTTGTTGGTGGCAAACGAGTCCCCGTGGTACCATCAACCCCTCCCTCAGATTCGAACCGCGGCGTGCAGCTTGAAGATGCTCCGATGGAGGACTAGTTCTACGACACGGAGCCAAGTTTCAGACAGTGTTCGAAGGAAGATTTTCTGGCCTGATCGAATACAGACCCAGATAAGAATACGCCTTCATCTTGATCTTGAACGGAGTTGGGATTTAGTGTACAGCGGGACGGAAGGTATAGAGGGAAGAGGTTCGAGTTTGAAGAAACGACGATTAACTCGGCCTACTTATCTACCTTGTCATATGTATGTGTTAATGGAACATGAGCAAAAAAGAACTACCGGGGTACTTTTTTTCTTGTTGTTTTTTCTGGATCTGGATCTGGTCTAATTTTGTATTTATGCTGTATCAGTATCATGATATGGCGGCGATTCCCTATTCGTTAAGAGACTTGTTTCAGGACATCCAGCTTTGGCTCGGTATTCTCCGAGACGCTGTAAATATTGAACGACGATGGGCTAGAACATGATATGGCATGAGGAATGATTCGAGAAATTTTGATGCTTATTAGTATCTGTTTGATGTCCTTCTCCTTCTGCTGTCTGACCGACCCTTTTATGCTGCCGAATGGTTGATCCTAGTACCACTCAGATCTATCTACTCTTGAATCTCGGCAACACGCTTCTTCTTTTTCTTCTTAGCAACAGCCACTTCACCACCAGATGCAGGAGACTCGACGCCGCGAGCACTGCTATCATCACCGCCCTCTTCTAGAACCGCAGCGCGTGGAGCTTTCTTCTTCTTCTTCTTGAGCTTGACCTCTTCACCCTCTGCTCCTTCGGTAACATCCTTCTTGGGCTTCTTTTTCTTCTTTTTCACGACTGTACCTTCAACATCAACACCCTGTGCGACGTGGATGCGCTCGTTTGCTCGCTGCATCTCGAGGCGGAGACGCTCGACTTCTTTCATGGCTTGCTGCATCTCGACCTCTTCACGTTGTTGCTGTTCATAGTCAAGGCCAGTTGTCGGTTGACCCTCAAGATTGAAGGAGCCAATGCCGCTTGAGTCTACGCCAAGTAAGCCCTGCTTGGTCTTGGCCTTGCGTGCCTTTGACTTCGTCAAGCTATCTGAGTTATTCTCCGAGTCATATGATCGAAGGCCACCGCTTGCACTGCCCTCAAGAGTTTCGTCTGCAGCGATAACGACTTTTTGCCGTGGTTTTGGCTGTGGTCGCGGTGGTTGGGCAGCAGGTGTCCCGGCTCTTGATAGCTCCAGCTGCATGATAGGTATAGAGTCGATATCTAAGTCAGGCCCATTACTGCTCTGGAGAATGTTGTGGATAGGAGTCGAAGTGCGAGGGGTTTCGTTGCTGGGGATGTAGAAGGGATCGTCTTTGTTCCGTTCACGACGTTCTGCTTTTCTCCGAGCAACGATATCGGCGTCTAGATATGTATCTTCGTCAGCTTGCTGATAAGAGCTGGCGTAGTCTTCCGTAGGCTCAGCTATCCTGCTGATGGCGGGTGCAGATGAGTCGATGCTCGTGGGTGGTGGTTTCTGGTGGTAGTATGTCTCAAACTCATCGGAGTCGTCTACTGCCAATGTGATGGAGTCGGCTTCGGATAACAGCTTGACCAAGTTGGCGTGAATGGGTTCATCCAAGTCAAGACCTACGGGCACTGGGACGTTCAGCTGAGCACCCTTGGACACCGAGTTGAGTTCCCAGCCATTGAACAGCGAAGGAATAGCCTGAGTGAGAAGTAGCGGGGGATCCTGTTCAACATCGTCTGTCGAGGCTGGCTGAGATGAAGCGGCTTCAGCTGTAAGCTTCAACAACTCTGTAAACTCAACAGCTCGTTCCTGGACTTCGAGACTGGGATGTAACGCAAGCGGCTCAAATACATGAATGATACGTGCCATAAGCAGTGATACCCTTGATTTCCTCTCTGGTGTCCATGATTCGCTCTCATCTCCCACTATGGTTGCAAAAACTTTGGTAACGGCTTGAAGAGTTGTGGTCAACACTTCAGGGTTGTTTGTTCGTGGAATAAGCTGCAACAGGCCATCCAGACCTTCGTCTGGAATAGCTAACTGAGAAGAATATTCACCCATAATCCAGGCAACTGATTTCAGTGCCCCTGAAGTAATACTGTATCCTGGCGGTGTGTCGGTATTTAGCTGGTTGAGGATAATTTCAGCTGCCCTCACGGCTGTTGATCGCATCACCCGGACCTTGACAGCCACGTTGCGCAGCTCATCGCCAATCTTTTCGGAAACATTGGCCCTGGTCTTTTCCGCTTGACTCATATCTTCGTCGACTTTGCGAGAGGCCGGGGCCATGCGAACAAGTTGCGTAAGAACATCAATGTACCAGTCAAAGTCCAAAACACTCGAGTAGTTATCCTTAGAACACATTCCCAGAATCCTTCCAATGACGTCGATTCGATAGTCGTCGGGCAAAGGAGCTGATTCCGCTTTAGGCCTCGGGGCTGGCTCTGCAAACTCATCCTCAGATTCGTTGGGATCTTTGGGAGGAGTCCCTGGCTGAGACTTGTCCTGGGCAGGCATAGATAACTTGAGCTGCTTCATGAGGCGGCTCACGATGGACATTAGGTTATCGCCAGTCACCATGCCTTGAACCAGGTCGAGCGCTTGTATTCGGATAGTGATGTCAGGACTGTCAATACATTCCAGAATCACATCCTCCTGCTGGGAGACCAGATAAGGATGGGTAGTAACGATCTTATTGAACGCTAGTAAAGCAACATATTTGACTAAGTGTGGTCAGTTTATGTCTTAAGTTGGTATAGCGGTCATGAACTTACGGTTAGGATCACCATCTATCATGACCATGCCTCGTAACTTGTTAACACATAGCGTTGCGATCTCATCGGTACCCGAATCATCAGAATTCCCTAAAATGCCGCCTTGAATGATTCCGTTGATGCACTCATAAAGCAATGACATAGCAGGAGTCGTTCTGATAATATTGGTCAGAGGAGGCAGTAGCTTCTTCACAAGTCGAGGTTCCAGGGGTGTCAAGGTAGCGAACTGAGCTAAAGTCAGAATAACAACACAACAGAGACGGCGCAAAGGAACCCACGAGTTTGATAAGCTTGATGGCCATCCAGTTATTACCACCATCAACCAAGAGCTCGAACAGTCGAGGAGCCAAAGGGAGAAAGTCATTTGGCCTTCGCCAGCCAAGTTCGCAAACCACATTGACAATGGCTGCTGTAACACTGGGGTCCTCATCAGGGTCCATGAGTCGTTCCTTGATCTTGGGCCATGCTGCGCGAAGAGCTTCGGGGTATACCAGAGCAAGACGATACAGCGTCACCAATGTCTTCTTTCGGATATTCGAATGACTATGACTTAGTCGCGGTAGTAAGTCCTGTAGTGTTGAGAGCGCCAACGAGGGTGTGATGACATGGGGCAGGGTCGCTATTGGGAGAGATATAACTGTTGGAGTCGTCGTGCCAAGATCCTGATCATGAGGTTAGCTAGACAGACACCAAGAAGCACAGTATACCATCGGCAAACCTTCTTCAGCAGATTAGTAGCCAGCATCAGAACCTCAGTGTCGGGCCTAAAGCTCTGAACAGCTCCAAGGTATCCCACTCGTTTCTGATGATACTTGGGCGACGACATGACTTCGAGGACATGGAACGACGCCCACGACAT
This sequence comes from Fusarium sp. NFCCI 5145, assembly GCA_033439405.1. Classification (NCBI taxonomy): domain Eukaryota; kingdom Fungi; phylum Ascomycota; class Sordariomycetes; order Hypocreales; family Nectriaceae; genus Fusarium; species Fusarium sp. NFCCI 5145. The sequence goes on along the minus strand of JAWDHB010000074.1, from coordinate 164,007 downwards.
ATCATGCCCGACCATTTCTAGATAGATGAGCTTCAGAAGCGCCGTCGCCTTGAGATCTAACCACCCAAAGTCAGCGATCAGACCCTCTGTACAGCGTATCCTAAACATCAAACTAACCCATGTCCTGGCTGCGAACTTCGGCGCGGCACTCCTTGAGGCTCTTCTGGATGTACTCCTTCTCATTCCCCTTATGGTTCCGTAGCCCCCGGATGAGGTCGTAAAGCGACTTTTCGAACCTACGCACACACAGTCAATGTCTCCTCCTCGTATCGATCTTGACGTCCAGGCCTACATGTTGAGAAGCTGCCCCGCGGGCGTGGGGCCGGCCGTCAGAGGATATGCTTATTTAGGTGATAGGACGCGGTCTCAGGGGCTTTGCGACGGGACGTTCGAGCAGCACATCTCGTAAAATATCGGTAGGGTGAGGTTGTTCCGTTTAGCAGCGAAAATAGATGTCGCGTGCTGGTAAGATCTCGAAGGGTTGGATGGTTGGTTGGTGTTGGTATAGAGACACTAACTTTAGCACTGTACGTACAGCGTGTGCGCCTTTGCTGAGCATGACGGAATCATCCACCGCCCTTGGCTCGGCGACCAGGACGGCCCGGGCTGGGGAGTGTCTACAGCGGCATGGTCCCCTATGAGTTTAGTGTGCTACACTGGGTTAGGTGGGGCGCCCATAGTGGCGGGTGGAAAGCCTCCAAACTTACTCTCGACTCAGTTTAGCAGAGCCTCAACACCATCATAGATTTTCTCTCACGACTGTTTATTCTCTCGATTTGAAGATTTATTCTTCGCTTCCAGACCATGAACCTCACAAAACGGTGATACTAGGAAACCAGCACCTTAATAACCCTCTCAACATCTCCCAATGGCCCTCCGCCTTCTCCCCTCCAGAGCCGTCGTCGCACGGTCATCGTCTTCCATTGCCAACATCACCAACCTCACTTGCGCCTCAACACAAAATCGCCGTTCCTTTATTACTCTGCCCTCCTCCGAACCTCAAAGATTAACCGCGAATCGTATCCTGCCATATCCCGCTGAACCACTATACGATCTCATCGCCGATGTGGACTCCTACTCTTCTTTCGTTCCATATTGTTCCCGCTCCCGAGTAACTCGCTGGTCTGATCCCGACCCCGCTACCGGCCGAAAATACCCCACACTCGCCGATCTACATGTTGGCTGGGGAGGATTTGACGAGGTTTTTACAAGTCGATTGCGCTGTATTCCGGGGCAGTCAGTTGAAGCCATCAGTGGGGAGACTGCCCCAGGAGGCACAGGGCCTGATGCGTCGGCCGTTTTCCGGAGTCTTGTGACTCGCTGGTCGGTAAAGTCTACTGCTGGACCACCTTCACCACGCACCGAGGTCAATCTTACCATCGACTTCCAATTCACGAACCCGCTCTACGGTGCTGTGAGTGCAGCTGTATCCGATAAGGTCGCAACCATGATGATAGAAGCTTTTGAGCAGAAGGCCTTTGAAAAGCTAGGTCCTAAACGGAGGCTTTAGGACTGCGTAGACAGACTCTTTTCCCCCTTTCTCTACTCCTCAATATATGTAGATATAGATCTTAGACCATGGTATAGATCACTTGCTTCGAGTGGCGTGGGCGTACCACGCATCAAATACACACAACTCAAATCACGTTGACGAAATAAATAATTAAATGTTAAACAAATCATTCTGCCTACTCCGTTCATTCTACATGACGCGTGTCTAGGACGGCCGTGTCTATCAAACGTGCTCGTCCGCCATATTCAACCAAACACAAAGAAAAGAAAAATAAAGCGTCTTTGCGCCAATACCTAGGCTTGAAATTTCATCTTGGCCCTGTTTCTGCCAGAAGATGATCAAGCCCTCAACATTGGATCGTGTTCCCTTTCCCCCAGTGTCATCGTTTGAACCGTATCATCATACTCCGATCCACATGCATATAGGACAATTCGTGACGCCTTTGCGATATGAATACGCTAACCATGAGTTGGGAAAGGAACAAAATACCGCTGCCTCGTTTTTCCGTCTCGAGCAATAAATCAAGTAAACAAAAATAAATCGTGAATAGATGTTTTCAAAATCAAGCCGGCAGCCGATGCCGGTGAGGTATCTGCAAGCAAATAAAACTGTAAAGTGAAATCAAAGTCACACATTCATTTTCTCGTGTTGCCATACATGGCTCCTCATTTCTTGCTGGGCCTGAGAACAGATTAGTTCATTGTCCGACTTACTGAGAAGACTTAGGAACTCACTTCTTCTTTTGAGGTTTGCCGAACAAAAAGCCAGCCATGCCCGAATGGTCCTTGGATGGCTTCTTATGCTTGCTGGACTTGCCAGGAGCAGGGCCAACGGTGACGACATTGGGCATTGGCATATCGGGTCGGGCACCTCCCACGGGCCATCCTGGGGGTGGTCGAACGCCTCCGGGAGGCATACCACCGGGAGGATGCATAGGGGGCCGCATGCCGGCTGGCATGGGACGGGGTGGGACAGGAATGGGACCACCGTGTTTATGGCCATGCATACCAGGTCCGCCAGGCATCTTGGGGTGTCCCAACGGAGGCATCTTGTCCATAGGCCACATCGTCATGGTGATAGCCCAATCAGGTTGGACCACCTTCTCCCACACGGAGGGCAAGATTATCTCGCCGTCAGGGCCGATGAGGTCGTAGTGGCCTTCCATAACATGTGGTCCCAGGACATCAACTTGCATGAAGGCTTGCTTGATAAGATCTTCCATACCCTAAAATGCTGTTAGCGATTATCCGTTTTCTGTTGTAATCTGGAGTGCATACCTGCCAGGTGGCGCATAGGTGGAAGGGGAAGCTGAACTTGCGACCAACTGCATCCTTGAATCGAATCGGAGCCTGCTCGGCCTTCTTCTTGGATTCTTCGAGTTTGATCTTTGTCTCCTCTTCAATTTTCGCCTTCAGTTCTTCGGCTGCCTTCTTTGCGGCAGCCTCAGCGGCGGCAGCTTCTTCGGCCTTTTTCTTCTCCTCTTCAATCTTCTTGAGAGTCTCAGCCTCGGCCTTCGCGCGGGTCTCTTCTTCGAGCTTCTTGAGCTTCTCGGCCTCTTCGGCTGCCTTTGCTGCCGCAGCTGCTTTAGCCTCTTGCTCGACTCTCATGAGACGCTCAGCTTCCTCCTGAGCCTTCTTCGCGGCGGCTGCCTTTGCCTCGGCTTCTTCTTGTAGTGCCTTTTCGAAACGCACTCGAGCAAGCTCCTCAGCGCGCTTTCGCTCTTCCTCCTCTTTCAGTCTCTTCTCCTCGGCAGCCCTTAGTTCGGCCTCGAACTTCAAGCGAGCCTCTCTCTCGGCTCTGACCCTCTCTTCTGCTTCCTTCTTACCACGCTCTTCGGCCGCCTTCAATTCAGCCTCGTACTTCAGGCGCGCTTCCTCTTCGGCCTTGGCCTTGGCCTCTGCTTCTGCTTTGCGTTGTTCAGCAGCTGCCTTCATCTCGGCCTCATACTTTTCCCGGGCCTCCTTCTCGGCTTGTGCGCGCGCTGCGGCCTCAGCCTTTCGCTGTTCCTCGGCCGCCTTTGCTGCGGCTTCGAATTTCTTTCTAGCCTCTTCTTCAGCCTGGATGCGAGCCTCCGCCTCAGCCTTTCTTCGGTCATCGGCAGCCTTCATCTCGGCTTCAAATTTGAGGCGGGCCTTTTCTTCGGCCTCTGCCATAGCCCGAGCGTGCTCCTGTGCTCGTTTCTCCTCGGCCTTTCTTTCGGCCTCCATTCTCTCCCGGGCGAGCTTTTCTGCCTCCAGTCTGGCCCTTTCGATCTCTTTCTTGGCTTCTTCTTGGGCCAGTCTCATGTCTTCCATCCTTCGATGGAAGGCCTCCTCGGCTTCTTTTCGGATTTGTGCCTCAGCTTCCTTTTGCTTTTCGGCAGCCTTTGCTTTCTCCTCCATAGCCTTAAAGGCGGCGATCTCAGCTTCTAATCGAATCTTCTCCGGGTCATCCTTAGGCGGGGCGGGTGTGGGTGACTTGGCGGGAGCCTCAGTGGGAGGTGGCGGTGGTGGTGTAGTTAATTGCCCTGGTGGGATTCCACCCATGGGAGGCGGCATGTTTCCGTATAAAGGATGAGGTTGCATGGCGCCGTAGTACTGGTTTGGCGGTTGTTGGTAAGGCATCATGTCATACATGCCTCTCCCTTCACCTCCGTAACCACCGGCGCCGTAGGGGCTGGCAGGGTCGCCGTAGCCGAAAGGCACCATCTGGCCGTTAGCAGGGTATCCCATATAGTGTCCCATTTGGTTCTGGTATCCGGGCTGCTGGCCTCTACCAAACATTTGACCGTGACCAGGGCGCCCTCCAGCCTGGGGATGTCCATATCCGCCACGGCCATAGGGCGCGCCGTACCCGCGAGGATCTTCCAGATTGGCGGTGGGCGGCGCTGCACGATCGCGCCGAGGTCGACGATATGACTGCCGGGGTTCTTCTTCAGGCTGATAGAGATCCTGGGGAGGACCTGGTTGGCGGGTTTGCAATTGATGAGCCTGATGAGGAGGCAGTTGGCGAGGTGGTAGCTGATGATGAGCTAGCTGCTGATGGTGGGGAGGGAATTGATGCTGAGGTGGAAGCTGGTGGGGAGGAAGCTGATGCTGACGCTGAGAGAGGTGAGGGCGATAATGCTGATCGTGGTCGCTAGTTGAGGCAGAGTCAGACGGACCAAGACCGTCGTCGTCGTAATCGTCGTCGTCGTAAAGGTCCTCTTCAGAGTCGGTGTAGTCTTGGCTCGTCTCCTGAGAAGAATCGTCGCTGTAAGAGGCTGTTCCAGAAGCGGACGTCTCTGTTGGACGAGTGCCAGAGGTAGGGGCTCTGGAGGAAGGGCGTTGTTTGAGCCTGTTAAGTGAAGTATGAGCCGTATGGTCGAGAGTAATGCGCAGGATATGAAGCGCAAATGTGAAAGCGACAAGTAAATAAAGCTAATGGGGCGCAGTTGAGACAACTGGAAAGGTGGATATGAGAGAGACAAGAGGGGAGGGAGGGGAGGAACGCAAGCGCAGCAAGATATGGGAAGGATGGTAAGGGAGGGAGGGGACTCACATAGCAAATACTTGGTGGGATGCCCTCTACCCACGACAATCCACAAGAGAAAGCCGGAGTAAAGGCGCTGGGAGTAGGTTGGAAAGGGAGAAAGAAGGCAGCAAGCACTCGTAAAATGCTCAGCTGACAGGGTAGAAACAATGCCTAGCAACCCCCAAAGTAACAGAGCGAACGATGGGGGAAACGGAGGACGAGGTCGTAGCCGCAGTGGAAAAAACAACACAACGGCAAGTGTTGGTACGAGGGTCGTGGCGAGGAGGAATTGGACTTGCGCGACAGGCTTCGAGTGAGGGGTCGTAGAATTGGTGAGTACGCCACCAAAAGATGACGAGGGCGTGACAGGCGAAAGGTCGGCTGGTCACGAAAGCAGTGAGACGGGGAAAATGCCTGCTTGTGAAGCTGGTGCGGAGTCGCAGAACAAGAAATGGGCGAGGTGCCTTGTGGTTGCTGACGGCGGAGGGTACCAAAGTTGTAGAAAGTGCTGTACGGCGCACGTTAGGATCAGGCGCAAAGAGTGTGGGCGGGGTGGATTCAGGCGGCAGCTGCGAGGATGGAAAGGCGGCAGAAATCGATCGGCGGTGAGGGGTTCCAGATCGTTTTCTTATGGGTCACTGGATGAATTCCGAACAACAGTTGGAAACAGCGTTGATAATGGTTGCAGTCGTCGAATCGAAGTTTTGAAGGCAATGAATCAGGTGTTGTCAACAAAAACGAAACCACAAGAAATCGTTCCAAAGTGATTCAACTGAAACGACGAACGACCGTTGTATCGCAACGGTGAAAGCTTGTTGAACCAAAGTTGTGGGTGTGTGTTTATGTAGACACTTAAAATCGGGTGTGTCCGTACGGTCTAAGTTTTTGAAGAACCAACTTCGTGGTCACAGGATGCCAGTCCAAGCTTCGTGGGCTAGATAAAATCAATGATTTCAACTAAGAAGACGGCAATAAGTTAGTAAAGTTGGGCACGAAGTAAAAAAATTGACAAGATGAAAAATCGTGAAGTGTCAATATCCCTGGTAGGCTAGGATCTCTCCCTTGCATGAGCATTGAGCAACATAGTGGCACGGAGAGATTTCCTGCGAACCCAGTGCCTTAAGTCGATACGGCAATCTGAACAAGATGCTGAGTGGGAGATTGGCTTGAGTCTAGGAGGATAGCGTCGATTGAACACCAACACAATATTCAATCATGAACGTTTCCTGCATCGTGAAGCCATGCCATAATGCTTGATGGCTTGACTTGCTGGGCACCAAAACATCGTTCTTGTCAGCCGCCCTGGACCGGGCACCCTGGTTTGTCGCCCTGTGGATGGGGTCAATGGGGACCCTGTTCAAGCGTGGAGCTAGCGCTCGTTGGGCTGGAGCTGGCGGGATGCTTGGGCTGGCGATTGAGTGATCTATCGATCTGAGTGGTCGTGCTTGGAGCCGCTGGAGTCCCTAACTCCCCAAACTCCCGGTTTATCCCAGGCCTCCGCTGCCCTTTCCTGTATGTCAAATTGCTCTCCCCTGTGTTCGTCTACACTCTGCGTTGCCGTAGGCTGGTGGTAGGGCGTCAAGATCTATGAGCGGTTGCCCAACTTGGTGGGGGCCAAAATGAGCGAGCCTCAAAGCCTAATGGTCCCGTTGGTCATGGAAGGACCTAGAGTTGTTGCAGGAGAGGAGAGTGGCAGTGGTGATGTTACAGAAGGTACCGTAGCATCGACAAAGGAAGAGCGGACCGCAACGAAGTACGAGAATGCCTTAGTGGACATAGACATAGACCGTGTGCGGCAGTGCTTTGGTCTGAGGAGCTGATATCGTCATGAATGAACGAATGTCATGCAGTCATTGACCTGCTTCCATTGCTGCTGAGCTACTGCCGGGGCATGTTTGCTTGCTGCTTTGACACGGCCAGTCGTGATCACATGGGCCATCTTTTCTGGAGTTGAGCCCACCCCCAGAGATGCATCCGAGACAAGAAAGGTATTCATGCGGAGAGAGGCCATTGCTAGAGGGAATAGGATAGACACTAGTGAACTATGCAATACATACCGTATATGATCAACACTTGTGTTCGAGAAAATTGACAAGACAAACTTGGTACCAGGCAAGTCTTGAACAAAAATTCTTTCTATCAACAAAGCGTTGTTGTTTGATGGATTGTTTTTGTGTGAATCGGTAGTGGACGGTAACCAGGTTGTTTAGCGGGGACTTTGGGAAGGGTGGTGGGGTGGGGTTAATTTGTACTATGGAAGGTAGTCGTTGCCCAAAGTGTGCAAGTGCAAGTCAATAACAGTAACTTTCTGTTTAGAGTCAGAGCACAAATTTGTTGGAAAAGAGAAATCAAGAGTCAGGTCAGGTTTGGACAGTTAGTTAGGGCACGGGATGAAAGGCTTCTTTCAGTGAAAGAGATTTTCAAGTTGCACGCACAACAAACAAGGACAGAAAGAAAAAGTAAAAAAAGAAACCAGGAGGCCTAGGGCCAGGCTCTCTGACTCTGACTCTTCAGCTGGGCTGAAAAAGATCCATGGATGCCATGGCGGTGCTGCAGCCCAACGTTACGCAGCCTCCAGTCAAAGATGCACAAATTTTTAGTCGCTGGGGGAGCCAGACACAGAATTCCAGTGAGTTGTTACTGGCCATGACTCTGAGTCTCTGACCGCCAGAATGATATCGTTGTCTTTTAGCGCCGAGGTCTACCGTTCATTATCGTCGAACCAACACTACCCGATAGCATTCGTGTAAACGGGATATATCGTGTCCAACCTTGAGATATACTGAGTCTTTGATATATCATGAAACAGGCATTTGAGCATATCTCAGACAGATCCTTTGTGAGGTTGCTCTGTTCGAAGGCTGTGCAACGCCATCGTCCAATGACATATCATATTCGACCGCTTGCGAAACGTATAATCGGAACGGACCGAGGCGTGGTGTCGCAATTTGGACTAAGTCACTGTATCGAAAGTCTGAAAAGTGGTGAAGCTTGTTCAGTATCGAATTGATGGATAAGAGTTGAAAAGAAACCTGAGGCATTGGCAAACTGCGACGTCCTTATATCCCCATTTACTGTCATTTTTGAGTTCTGTTCTCCCCTTCTTCTTTCAGTTAACGAGGACGAAGCAAACCTATCGCCTTGCAATGATCCTCTTCAACCCGCTGCCCTCCATTCCGCGACTGGCTGACAAGAACGATATGCGCCCCATTTTGAGCGTTGAGGCCCGATTGTAGGAACCCAAGGCCAGCTCACCACGAGACACCCACAACAAGATATCTGAATTGCAACAATAGAGACCAGGGGTTAAGATAGTGGTTGTTTTGATAACTAGTAGAGGTTCGTATCAGTCAGAATTAATCCATAGTTGTGTAGTGACTGTAAGTTGCGTGTTCTCAACTGCTTCTCATATTCACACCTCCTCATCTCAACTTGATACCACCCAGCCAGGAATACATAGCAGACATCAAATGTTAGCATTTACGCCTTCCCGCAGAGCCTCAGCCATCCAGACGTGGCCAAGTGGACAGTGGCGAAGAAAATTGCAACACACATACGCTCCAATGGCCTCCATCTGACATGTTCTCTTTACTGGCCCCTGTCGCCATGAACCCCTCGACATAGAAGTGCAGTGAACAACGTCATTCAAGAGGCCCAAATGAGCGGCCATCGTGCAAAAAGTCAGTACAGTATCAACATGGCCGGAGCTGAGTTAAAATCAGGAGAGATGGGGGTGTAAGTTGAGTGAGTGATCAACCGTCCCGCTTGCGACATGGCGGCTTTTCCGCGAGACTCCGCTTGTAAGTGACCCATAATCAGGGCCGTATCGGCAAAAACCATGGGGAATAGACATGATGTTTCGCATTCAACGTGGAGAAACTCAACTTCTGAGTTTCAAATCTCAATGCCGAAGGTGTCTTCATGGTCGTGATACCTAAACCATCGTGTATTTTAGCCCCAATTACCGATCTTGGTCGCACCAGGCGCTGCTTTTAGGTATTACGCGAAGGGAAACCAAAGTGATCTCTCTGTAGAAGGTAGTCAATTCGTGCCTAAGCCAGCAGATGGCATTGGGTAGCTCCAGCTCTGTAGATTCAACACGTCCTCCCTGTCAAACTTGATCATCACCCACATTAGAGCCCGGTATGCCCCACCGCCTGTCCTTGTATGGCGCCACGTGCTATATGCTCAGCAATGCCCAACTCGGCATTGCTACCTCCATTTGCAAGTTATCTGTCAAAGCCTCAGAGGGCCGCCATAGCCCATGGTGTACGCTCTGCCAGCTTCCTTCACAGGCCCAATACCTATTAACCGTTGCAAATGAACCAGTCTAGGACCTTCGCGCACCTCATTCTATGAGAGGAACCCTCCTGTGAATCATACGGTGCATGTCTTTATCTCGTTGTACCCGCTGCTCTAAGTCACAGCAGTTGCAATGCAGCCCGCCAGTCATGCCATTGGGGTAAAGCCCTTATACGCAGCGAGTAGTCACTCACCGGACGACCTCTACCGATGACTTGTCCAGAAGCTCGCGGGCCGCAGCAATCTCGTCTGAGTTGTATCCTTGCCATAGGGGTTCCTGAGCCCCATACCGACGAACGATCTCGGCTAGCTTCTCAGTGGCCGCCTGGTTCAGCTTGGTAAGAGTTTGGTGGTCTGGCAGAGAGAACTCATCACCCTCAGATTGCTTCTTCAGCTTGGCATATTCGGCCAAAACCTTATCAGCAACCTTTTTTAGACCATAGTATCCTCGTAGGTAATCTTCACAAAGCTCAATGCTTCGGCAAAATCGCTTTACTGAGTTTGCGAGGTACTTCTGAGGAGATCCATCACTTGGTTCGTTAGCTGCCATTAATGTCACCTCGCCTAGCCTTGCGTGCAACTATTGAGCAGTGTCAGATGGGGTCGTTCATGAGAACAGAAAAGTTACATACGTTCCACGCATTTGGCGCCAGCACGAGAACCTCTTCCAGGGCATAGATAGCTTGGGAGTACAGGCCTTGAAACAAGTAGAGGTCTGATAGCTCTGACCAAGCCTCAGCGTCCGTAGGGTTGAACTCAAGCAACCATACTAGTGCTGAAATCGCCTCTGTTGTCTTCCCCATAGATCGTAGCAGGGCCACTCGTCTCTTTGCGATATACTAGTGTCTGTCAGTACAACGTCTTGATGGCCACAAGGCGTCATCATTCTCACAATATTTGTTCCATCTTGCTGCAGAATGTCCTCGTATTCCTTTAGCACCTCCTGAAGTTCATTGTTGTTTGTCGCCTCCGCCTCCTTTATCAGGCCTTTGAGTGCCATGACACGTTCATTCTCGCCGCCAAACCGCAACACCAGTCTTTCCAAGCATTGATGCGCTGAATCGTCGTCGCCCGTTCGGAGACATGTGATGATGAGGTTTTCGTAGATGGTCCATAGCTCAGCAGTTTCAGCTGCTGAGAAAAGTGATACGAGAGGTGAAGCTGAGAAGGCCTTGGGGTTGCGCTCCAAGATGATAGGAGCTTGTTGCGCAAGTTGGAGAGCTTCGGCAGGTGAAAGCTGGCCTTGTGGCCTGGTAAGAGAGGGGGCCATGTTGCCGACGAGGGGTTTATGACGATCGCTTCAATTTAATTGATAGAAATTTGACAGATCTCAAGCTACACCGTGATAACTTCGGCAGGGAGGCAATGGCGTTTATTGTTGACCTCACAACGATAAGGTCGATTGAACACAGGAGGCTTGATGCTACGTGCACCAGGTCGGCCAAACCAGACATGATTGGCTGTCTGCGGCGAGCTTCTGGAGCTCGGAATATTAGAAATTCCGAAGCAGAAGTCTGAGCTTTCTCATTGGCTGAAATTATGCCCCACACTCAAATATTCAAAGACAAAATCCATCTCTCCTCAGAAATTTTCTCGTCCCTCGAGCATCCTTCTTCCTCACTTCCGCAGTGCCAATTCCTTGTGCTATAAGAAGCACACTGCTTGCGCCTGCGAGTGCATGCTTCAAGGACATTACGAGTCCAAGATGGCGTCTTCAGCGCCAAGTGGCGAGGCCGTCGTGAGCCCGACACTTGAGTCCGTTCCTGTTCAGGACATGGCCGCGTTGGACATCAAGGATCCGATCACCGAGGCTGTTACCGAAGCTGCCGCGCCCGAGACGGGGGCTGCTGAGGTGCCGCCTCATCGATCGCACGACCCGACCAACAACTTGAAGCGGAGCGATCCCTTCCAGTTTGGTAGCCGGTATCTGAACGAGGGAGACGATGTCTTCGAGTTCAATGCCTGGGATCACGTTGAAACTGACGATGCGTACAAGGAGTATGCAGAACAGCAGTACGCAAAGCAGCGCCAACACCCTGTCTCGGACTTTGAAAAGAGTAAGTCGATCCATTCAACGTTCACTCCACGTTCTTTTCCCCCGGTGTCCTGATGATACACAACCAATGCATAGTTCATCTGAATCTACTGAAGACAAACTATACCTTCTTATTCTTTCGCTCCCATCTGATCTACACCTCTTTGCCACTTTTTTTCTGCAATCTCAAATATCGAATGGTTGCTAACATGACAACTCAGGAAAGTTCAGTCAGGACCCTGCTAGATGGTGGAATTTGTTCTACAAGAACAACGCCGCCAACTTTTTTAAGAATCGCAAATGGCTCCAACAGGAATTCCCTGTTCTTGCCGAGGTAACCAAGGAGGATGCCGGTCCCAAGCTCGTCCTGGAGATTGGCGCAGGAGCCGGCAACACAGCTTTTCCTGTCCTGGCCGAGAATAAGAACCCTCAACTGAAGATCCATGCCTGCGACTACTCAAAGACTGCCGTAGAGGTCATTCGCAAGAATGAAGCGTACAATCCCGAGTTTATCCAGGCTGACGTATGGGACGTCGCTAGTGATAGCTTACCGCCTGGACTCGAGGAAGGCTCCGTAGATGTCGCCGTGTTGATTTTCATCTTCTCTGCTCTGTCGCCCGATCAATGGGCCAAGGCTGTTCACAACGTCCACCGAGTACTCAAGCCGGGTGGCCTGGTCTGCTTCCGAGACTATGGAAGAGGAGATCTGGCCCAGGTCCGGTTCCGCAAGGGTCGATACCTAGACGAAAACTTTTACATCCGAGGCGACGGCACCCGTGTCTACTTTTTTGACAAGCATCAGCTAGCGGATATCTGGACCGGCAAGAAGACCGACGAGGATGCTAAAGCAGCCCTGGAGGCGGCTGCTGCTGCCCCTGCAGCTGAGGGTGCAGCTGATGATCACAACACAGACACAGAGGAAGCCAAGATAGAAATACCCCGGTTCGAGGTGGAGAACCTTGGTGTTGATCGACGATTGCTAGTCAACAGAGCCTCAAAGCTCAAGATGTATAGATGCTGGCTACAGGGTCGCTTCAGAAAGAAATAGACAAGAACATCTCAAGATGAACACTTAATTACTCCATGCATGATGTGATGTATCCCCTACACCGAATTCTTGGTCTAGTAGAGCAAAGTGTCGCGTATCTTGGCTCTCTCGTCGGCACCAAAACCAATGCCGTCCAGGTACCCGTTCAGTCCGCCGTATTTGTCGTCGAGGTGTTTCTTGATGCCAACAATCATGTCATCGGCAGTGTGAAGCCACTCGTCCGTCAGTCCAATTTCACGGATCTCGACGAGGCGCTGTTCTCGCTCAGGAATGAGAGCCTCGTCACTGAGAGCATAATCATACTCGATTGCAGAGATGGGAGTATCCAGGATCATAAGCACCAGGGCGCAGATGAGGCCTATCAAAAAGTCAGTCTCAATTCGTGCCAACAGTGCCGGATTTTCATACCTGTACGATCTTTTCCTTGAGTGCAGTGAACAATGGAAGGAAGAGCAACCGGGTTAGCATACAGAGACAGAGCCTCATAGATCTCCTTGGTGGATGAATCAAGGGTGTCAAGACCCAGGCCTACAAGCCCACGAGGGATCATGACCTGCTGCCCAATAATGTTGATGGCTTCAGTACGGTAACCACATACAAATAGGAACACCACACGGCTACAGAAAGGGGTTAGTTGTTTGTGATATGTAAGTTCATTCATTACTCACAAGAAATCCCACCAGGAGAGCTGGCTCAGGAGAAACAGCTCGAATGGACGGCCTGTAATCTTGACTTCTCGATAGTCCAGACCAGATATTTTCAGTGGCTCGGCAAGGGCTTCATTTGACTTGACCAGAGCAGGAATACTGGACTGTTCCTTTCTTCTTTTTGCTTGGTTCAGGTGCTCAGTTCTATGCAATTGTTAATAGGTGGTTCTCTTATGTGTAACTTCCAATCTTACTTTGTCCTCAGATCTATAACAGTCTTGATTCCCAGTTCATTTCTGATAACCTGCCTGTCTGGGAGAGTGGCATCATCTACAGCCGCATTTAGCAATGGATGTATATCTTCGTGCGATGATATTCATACCTGGTCTTGCAGAGCGGTAAAACAAACCCTCGCGGATTCGTCTGTCAAAAAGGAGTTAATATTTCTTCCGTTTTCTTAAAGAAAAACCAATACCTTGTACCCAAAAAGTCATTGACCGTTTTACCAACATCTCGAAAATTGAGAACGTTCTCAAGCCCAACTGAGGAGGTCATATTGTTTTGCCAAGAAACCTGTTCCGTCAGATTAAAGTTAGCATGTCTAATTAAGGGTCCTTCAAGCCACCGATGCTGTCACAGCAGGGCTGTGTTGCAATGTGCAGAACTAACAAGCGGACAGGAAGCGATCCGGAACAATTGTTGGTGTGCAACACAGACGTGAAACCAGGGTTGTGGTTTAACAAGAGGTCGATCAACCGAGCCAGATGCGCCGCAAGAGATCGGGGGTTCAAAAGCAGACGCTACTAGGGCTAAAAACATACATACCAAAAAGGCGACGAGCAGTGCCGATCTCAATATCAATACCGAAAGCGCCGAGTGGTCATTCCGGAACTAAGACAGGTCAAAACGCACCGTTGATTCTCAGGTGAAGACGAAGATTGAGCCCAAGGTTTCAGGCACAAGACTTTGATTCTCTCCCCGGTCTAACGAGAGGGCTTGTCTTTGGTTTATTTGTCGTTAGCTAACCTTCAACTTTGTATTTAGGCGTCAGTAGCTCTATCTTAAACAAAGGTCTAATGCCAATTGGCGGATATCTTCAATTGGGGATGGGAAGGTGAAAAAATGCTAAGCTGATTGAAGTACGTACAGTACAGTGTGGTTTGATAGCGGTGCGGTGTGGCAGTGTTACACGCACTACGTAGTGTTGAGACATGAAGAAGCTGGACTGAGCTGAAGATGAGCCATTTGCTACGGATACTGGATACCTATCTAACAACCTACCTAGACAGGAGAGGGACATCTCCACTCCCTTCAGCTCTTAGCATGACGGAGCCTCTACCGAAGAACCACAATCACAGCTGAAGAATCATGAGACTATCGAAGCACTGTGCTGTTCCAACTAGCACTAACCATTAGCGTCTGCACCTAAGATCATTGCCAAGGGATCGGTGACGTCACATCTAGCACTATCTGGGGTAGCGCATCGCAGTGTCGGGAAGGGAAACAGCTACGGCGACGACCCTGACGTATGCATATGCCAGTGAAAGGTCGTCTCGGGGCCAACGACGCCAGTTGTTGAGTGAGGGCGCCACGAAGACGAGGGTCTCCTTTGATAGCATCATCATCGTCTTAGTGAATAAATCTTGCTTTTACCCATATTCTTCCTTATCCTCTACTTTTCTTTGCATAGTCTCTGTTGGGAGACAACGCAAGGTTTACGACTTACATCCCTATGGGAAACTTATCTACCTACCTATACAGCTCCATCCTTCAGGCTCAAGACCATTAGCATCTTATACTGAGCTGTCGTATCTTACTCCCTGCAGAGAGATACCTCATTCAGCTCCACCATTCAAGCATTCCCACCTTGAAACAAGCACCGATATACCCATGTCCACCACGGACACAATCAATTAACATCAACTGCATGGGACACCACACCCGCCAAGAGCCTTGGAAGCGCGTTTAAGATATTGTCACAAGATTTTTTTTGGCCCTGTCAAGAGTCTTAACTCCGCGCGCTGGACGCATCGCGACCACTCGTTCGCTCCGCATCGTATTCCGCCGAAGTCTCACCCATTCTCTGCTCCAATACGAAGGATTGAGCCAGCACCCTTCTGACGTGCTTTATACCTATGCCCACCAGCACATCCCAGCAGCCAACCATGATCCAGTCACAGCCGACAGCGGCTCCAGGTATGTACCGGCATCCTAGCGATATTCGTCATCTGCCTGCAGCGTGGCCCAGTTCATTCTAACATATACATAATTGGTAGTAGCCAAAAACTCGGGTCGTCTCAAGTACGCAGATCCTCGCGACCTTCCTAGTTATCCATCTGCCGGTCTTCGTCCTGATGGTGCTGCAGCAAGTGCCGCTGCTTCACTCGGATGGTCCAATCAAAAACCTATTGAACTTTGGAAACCCGACAAAACCTCGTCAGCATCCGCTGCTGCCGTTCTAGCAAAGGATTACAAAATGGCTCCAGCATGGGAACCCGCATCTAACTCGGCTGGCCACAAAGCCGCACTTCTAGCTGTTGGCTCTGCCAACGCTGCATTAAACCAAACTCAAAGCCAGCGCAAGTCGCACGAAGGATGGGGAAACTCAGCAGCTACACAGGCATTCAACACAAATCGAACTAACTCCATGCGACAAGCCGACCCAAGAGCTTCGGACACTTCGCTACAAGGGCAAAAGTCTCTTGCCGCAGCCAAAGGAGCCATGTCAAGTACAAGACGTCGAGCTAAATCTACACCATCAGCACCAGACGCTAGTGCTCCGTTATCTTCTCAGACTATTATACGAGCTGATGCCCTCAGCGGAGCTACACTTGCGCACAAAGCCAGCCTCCGGACCAAACCATCAACAGAAAACGCAGGCGCTGTGCCAGTCACTAACATGACTCGCAATATGTTTACATCCAACCCTCCGGTCAAACCAGAGGTTGATGAACGGCAGAACAATGAGCAACTTCATGCATCGGCCGTTGCAATGGCCCGAAAGATGTACACACATCAACAAAAGATGATCGATGAGACCAAGGAAAACCACGGGCGTGATTCTGAATTGGCGCAGTCGAAGCCATACATTAATCTCCAGGACGCCGCGTACAAACAAGCACAAGAACGATTGGCAAAACTTGAACAAGAACATCAAAAAAATCGAGATTACCAATCGTATTATGGAAACGAATCATCACCTAGAAGGCGGTTTACATTGACATCCAAGCTGCGCCGTCGATCTTCGAGCGATGGTGATCTTGATGACAGACAACAATCCGAGAAGATTCGACAGCAAATGTCACTATTCTCCAACAAGCTTTCAGAAGTTGACCAGAAAAAGCGACAGGATGACCGTAATGCGCTCCTTGCTGCAGCCCAGCGCAACGTCAAAGCTCGACTACAAGGCATGGATGAGAAGGTCTATCACGAGACCGGCCAAGTTAACCCCACGTTGATGAGTGAATGGGAGCTCAAGGCTCATCAAGTGGCGAGCGCTAGCCATGATACGCGGAACGAGAATAAGGGCAAAATCGACATTGGAGGAGGCAAGTTCATGGACCCTCATGATATAGATGCTATCGCAGCCAAAAGAATGCAACCCCTTTTGGATGATATCAACGAAAAGGCTGAAGTTGAGCGGGAACGACTTGCGACGTTGAAGATGGAGGAGGAAGCAAGGAAAGCCGAACAGGAGAAGCAAAAGGCGCGCGACCGTGAAGTCAAAGAAATTACCAAGAAACTCAAGGGTGCGTTTGTGTAAGACAATTTGCATACAGAGAGTTCGCTGACACATTGCATAGACCAAGAGAAGCAGGAGTACAAAACCAAGAAGGCGGAGGAAAAGGCAGCGAAAGCGGAGGAGCGGCGCCAGGCCAAGGAGGAGAAGCAAAGATCCAGGGGTAACACAGTGGTCTCGGGTGAAGAAGCCATCGATGATCGTGCGAGCGCGAGAAGCGAAGAGGTTGTTTCATCCCCTATCGTTGCACCAAACGAGTCGGCAGAGCCTGGCATACCAGCCACGATCGACACAGAAACCGGCAATGCAGAGAGGGGCCGAAGAAAGCTGAGCGATGCCGCATCACCAACTTCCAAGGTCAAGGGCTGGATCAAGAACCGTTTTTCACGAGGGAAATCTCTTGGAGAGAAGGATCGTGAAAGCCAGGGTGACAAGAGAGGCAGCTTTGTTGGAGGGGCCGCTCTTCGGGATACGGATGCGAACGAAAGTGCTACGAGCCTCGACAACCGAGCTACGAGTATGCGGGATATTGCCCTGGCCGGCCGCAGCGCAAATGCCGATTCAAGCGACCGAGAACGGGATGTATTACATGATTCACGTGGCATCAGCCCTGTGAGCAGTCTAAGTGAAGATGAAGCTCAAGTCTCGGCTATCACTCCTCCCCCAGCAATCAAAGACCCTGCTGAAAGAAAGAGTCATAGTCCTTCGCGAGACTCGAGATTTCGAGAGATGATGGATAACTAAGCCAGTAGTTGGGTCAGAATGAATGTATGGGCACAATGAATGGGGTTAGGTTGTGTTGTGTTTAGCGCATGAATGGGTTTCGTATATGCAAAGCGTCGTTGGGATTCATAGGTCACGGGAATTATAACAATTGGTAGAGTTGAAAGAGCAGCCTGATTTGTTAGTTGGATTTTTCTGCTTCATTCAACCTATGACGTACCCTCTCTTGGAAATATCATGGTTGATGTCATTGTGGTGGTTTACATCCGAGGGTTCCGTGAAAGATAAACATTCCTTGATAATGTATCATGCGACATACGAGAAATAATGAAGGATTCAATTGAAATTGCTTGCCTAACAGAGTATGTGTACAAATCGATTGATTATGTCTAAGTAATATACACAATGCAATAATTCTTATAATCCATCTATTCCAATAACTGATGTGCCTGAACGTTTTACAATCCTTCCAGTCCTGTAAAATGAGCCAGTTCTCGTTCCAAACGCCATGCAAAGAAAAGGGGGAATCGTTCCGACGTTGTTCCATGCAACATGAAGTTTCGTATGCGAAGCAATACATAAATGCTGAGTTTAATGTGTTGTTATTCGAGTATGCAATCTCTTTCTTTTAGAGACATGCCGTTTAAAAGTCTCTGGGGGGCACACCGTTACCGTTCTGCGCCATCTCGACATCGTTGCGACCGCTGGCAGAAGCATCAAAGTTACTGCGCGACCCGTTACTGGGACTTCTGGAATCAGAGAGGGCAGAAGGCATGTAATAGGATTTTTGGTACCTTGCGTCAGGGCTCTTTGTGCGGACGGCAGGATAGAGGTCGATGACGAAGGAGACGGCGTAGAAGGTGAAGATGAAAGAGATGGTCCATTCAAGGACAGCGGCGGCGTTTCGCTTCTTGACGCGGCTGCATACGCCGAATGCAACGATGAGGAAGAGCTCGACCAGGATAAATGTGAGCTTCACCCAGAAGGAGATTCGAAGGACGCGGTGTTCGCGATAATCTGAGTTGTTGTTAGTGAGAGTTAGAGAGTGAAAGAATAGAGACCCACTGATTCCGAGGCGCTGATACTCCCAACAAATAAAGACAGCAGAAATCAAATAGCCTCCAATAAAGAGTGCCAAAAAGGTATTGTGCAGTCTACTATACGTTCCCGTTTTGAAGATAGAAAGGCAGATAAGTCCTACGGTTCCAACAGTCGCAAACGCAATCGAGAGACCGCTCAGGACCTTCTCCATGAGCGTTGAATTCGGCACAAGACGACCCCGATGTCGCAGCCATCGCTCAGACAAAAATGCAGCGTCGAGGAAGATCGAGGTTAAGACGCAGCCTACGATAAAGAGCGGTTGAAGACGCCCGGCTCCGACATTGGAGATGTAGGCGATATCGGAGTGGATTGATTGTGTGGGATAGCGACGGCCGTGTTGGTTGACTTGCCATTCGAGGAGAAGACCAAGGAGCATTCCCAGCCAGACGAGGCCTGAGATGACGGGAAACCACTGATTACGTCAGTACCTTTGTAAGTATGTAATGAGGTTGAACATACCCAGTATGAAAAGATGCCTTTCCAAGCCATTATGAGTGTTTATGTTGTGGTGATGTTAAGTTGGTGTTGTAAAACTGGTAGCTCTATAAATGCTGCCCAATACGCAAGTCACAGCACCTGACTTGTCTTGCTTGGCAGGGACGAATTAAGAGAAATAAGAATTAAATACGAGGAGGAAGGAGAATGGAGCAGGGTATGCTTGGCAGTTATGGGGAATATATCCGTGTGTATGGGTCTGCGTTACGTATTGCGACTCAATGTCGTCTTTATTAATTCCAAGCTTTTTTCTTTTTTGCTTTCTCGGCTAGGCCTAACTCTTTAGTACTGATGATCATTAAGCAACCAACTACGGCTGAAGATCTCGGGCTCATCGGACGTGTCCGCGGTCCCTAAAATCCGAACGGCAGTGCTCATCAGCCTTGCTGCAGCGGAAAAGAGCCAAGAATGGCTGAGGTGGTTGACTACTTGGCATTGACGCGGCATTACAGGGCTACGCGGCAATCTCAGGCCGATACAGTGGCGTGGAAGCCGAAAAAAGAAGAGAAAAAGAAGAATAGCTAGTCTGAAAAGGGAATACGCAGCGCATCTGATTGCTGGAGAAGGAGAATTACATCAAATCGAATGACATCATTCCACTTGTTTTGATACAGTTGATTACATCAACAGTCTTCGCTAAGTCTGTCACTGCCCAAAATAAGCCTCAGCCAACGACGTCGTCATGTGGGGACACTTAATAATTAAGGGGCCCCTCGCTAGCCTCGCTATAATCCTTGCATGAATCATGAGCTGAAGCAGGGCTCTTACATCGTAACCTCTGACCTTACTCAAGTACGCAGTATCCAATCGTAATTGGCCAATAACATACATAAACACCTAGGTGGTCAACTTCAACACCAATTTCAACTCATATTCTCTCTCAGTCAACTCAGGTTCAACTCCAACTCCACTTTTCAATCTTATTATCAAACTGAAGCCAATTCATCCACCTTTCCAAATCAATATTAACTCAACTTCAACTCTTCGGTCTGCACTGCAACTCTATTAATACTCCAACTTGGTCCCTCCAATCCCAAAGATGATTACGGTGATGCTGATTGAAAGGACTCCGACTCATGGTCCTGCTGCTTCTTAGGAATAAGAGTCAGCTTCGGTCTGGTGATCCCCTGCTCCAGCGTTTCCATCCTCTCCTCCTCCTCCCGAAGCTTCCTCCTCTTGTCTCCCAAATATCTCCTATCCTCTGCATCCCTCTCTGCGTTTAGATTCTCGATAATCAGCTTCTCCAACTTGTTCTCCTCCTGAAGACGCTCCTCCTTACCATCCAAGTATCTGCTCGTATCCTTCTCCCTCTCCACGTTTCGATATTCGCCGTACGGGTTTCTCATGTAGTTGTCTTCACTGGGTTCGAGTGAGTAATTGTCCTTATCAAAATATTGAGGGTCTGTAAAGGCACGAACTTCATGGTGGCGATAGTGAGAGTCGACATTATCATGCCTATCATTCTCGTGCTTGTGATCGTAGTGATGCTTATGGTCGTCGTGATGGCTGTGCCCGTGCTTGTGGCCATTGTGGTGCCCGTGATGGTGCTTGTGTCCGTTTTTGTGGCCGTGATGATGTTCATGGTGGTGCTTATGATACTTGATGTGCTTGTTCTTCTTCTCATCCTCATCCTCGGACTCGGACTCCTTTCCATAGCTCTTAGGCTTTCCGTAAGAACCCTTGTTCTTGAAGTCATCGCCTGTGATTAGAGGAGTGTAGATGAACTTGCTGAAAGCCTGCTGGACGCTACCCTTGGTGCTGCCATCGTCGGCACCTTGCTTTTCCATAATTATCTTGAGAGTCTTCTTGCAGTTGACGCGGCGAGCAAACTCGTAAGTCAAGACCTGTATATCATGTCAGTTTGGTTCATTTTCTTGTACTAATAGGTTGTATCACATAGTTGGCATTGCGCAGGCTGTTGATTGCAGTGAGAAGGGGTCGGTCGATCTCACCCTCAAGATACTTGCTCTGTTGCTTGAGAACCTTGAGTAGGCGGATAAGATTATCGGCATACTGGAAACTGTCAGTGTGACCCAAACAAGTTGTTTAAGAAGATGGAATTTACAGTAAGATAACAGTCGACAATGACGGACTCTTGGTCACAATTGAAGCAAGTCCGAAGGGTAGTCCTGTCAATGAACTTGTCGAACAAATCCAAGCTAAACTCAAGCGCGTAGATGTAATGAATGACTTTCTGTCGTTCGTGTTAGTTGTCAAAGAGTTATACTCGATACACATATCAACTTACACGCCAGCATTGTTCATTGTTGCCGCAGTCCTCGGTCTGGGCAGCATGGATCACCTTCTCAGTCTGATCGGCGAGTTCATGGAAGGCTTTACAGGCTGTCTTCTCAGTGAGGACGTGGCAAGGCTTCTCAGGGTGCTTGTGGTAATGATGGTGAAGATGTTCATGGGGATGGAGATGCTTGTGCTTGTGCCTGTGGCTCTTGTGGTGGTGTTTGGCCACACCATTGTCATGCTTCTGAGGATCTGTGTGATTCCTGTGATCACCATGATCCTCATGATGGCGTTCTCCATTGTTGTTGTCCCTGTCCCAGTCGCTGGAACGAGAGTCCTTGTCCCCGTTCTCGAGGCCGTTGGATCTACTTGGGAGAGCAAATCCAACGGCGGCGGGCACTGCGCAAAGCGCAATGAGGGGGATAGAGAATCTCATGGTTAAGGTTCTCGAAAAATGTACAAAGAATGCAAATAATGTTTGATCAGGGGCTATGAACTGAGCCAAAAGCGATAGTGTTGCCGAAACAAAAGACGACGATATACTGGATCAAACTAATCTTAAATAACCACATCACCTCTTCATCGCCATCTCTCACATGTTGAAGACATGATCATTGACATATCTTCAAAGAATCATCGACATATAGTCCGGAAGCCCCGTGGCGAACTCTTTAGCCATCGAATAATCACTACACTGATAACGAATGCGTAGCTTCTTGAGACCAGGCAGGTCAAGAGAATGCATCAAATGGAATCGTGTCTTCTTGATCACAAGTCATACCTTTTAACGCCTCATACTCATCAATATCAAATCTGTTGAGACCCAGTCTTAAAGTTCTGCGTCTCGAAAGATTCCCCTCACGAGGCGTCTATGGAGACAATCTGTTACTGTACCAATGGAGATAGAACCACCGAGATAAATAGTTGGTTGCCATAGCACCGGCACTCCCTCTCTAATATCATCGCCTCATGACTCTCTATGTTCATCATAAGAACAGTTTTGCTTCAGTCAAAGGCTTCGGGGGTGCCTATAGACTTTGAGAATGGCCGAAAGCTGGTGCTATTGCCACCGGTTGCTGGGTGAGCTGCTCAAAATCATAGGACTTGATCAAAAGTCTGAATTTACGCGTTTTCTCGGGTAATTGACGCGAAGGTGCATGAGGAGAATGAGATGTTAGTTATGGACGGTATAAGTCAACGCAAGAATGAGTACGCAGTTCAGATCTGCTGTCATCGGCATAATAAACTCCGACGTTCCGATCTCGAATTCACGATAACGATAAGCATGGATCTTCAACTTCGAGGTTAGCTATCAACTTGATGCAACAAACACCAAGTATCGAGCATCGAACTCGATTCAAACTCATGCATCGCGCAATAACGAACTGCCACCCACTGAAGCACATATAACATCCATAGGCCTCGCTCACCCCCAGTGAGGCCATTCAGTATTCCGCAGCTGGCTATTCTAGCTCCTCAGACACTATTCTGGGTCTCTTTGTCCTCCATCCACAATGGCGCTCTCACCAGTCGTGACACACACTGTCGAAGCCGCGCAACCGCAAAATCTCGCGCGCGCTATCTCTTCGCCTCTCAAGAACGCCATCTCGCAAACATCTTCCTCCAATGGAACGCCCATGCCTCCCGTCACTTCAGCGCCTGCAGCGACGAGCATTCCCACGACACTAGATCTTGCGGAGCAGATGAACGATGAAGAGAAGCGCAAATACGTCAAGGGCATGCTGCTCCATTCTCCTCTTGAGGTGTTGGTCTAACAATCTCCAGGAAAGAAGCTAGGTGAAGGTACCTACGCCGTCGTCTTCCTAGGCCATCTCCGCTCAAAGCCCACCACGCTCATCGCCATCAAGAAAATCAAAGTCCAGAAGGAATACGACGAGGGAATGGCTCCCGACGCCGTCCGCGAACTCAAACATCTCCAGGAGCTCTCCCACCCAAACATCATCTCTCTCCTCTCCGTCTTCTCCTCAAAGGACCAGAATCTCAACCTCGTCCTCGAGTATTTGCCCCGCGGCGATCTCGAAATGCTTATCCGCGATACCGAATCCGTTCGCTATGGTGCAGCAGATATCAAGACATGGATGGGCATGCTCACCCGTGCCGTCTGGTTCTGCCATGAGAACTTTGTTCTTCACCGTGATATTAAGCCAAACAACTTGTTGATTGCGGAAGATGGCGAGGTTAAGCTTGCTGATTTTGGTCTTGCGCGCAGCTTCGCCGATCCTCATCAGCTCATGTCCTCGCGTGTCATCACCCGCTGGTACCGGCCCCCTGAGCTTCTCTTCGACGCAAAGCATTACAGCGGCGCTGTTGACGTCTGGTCCGTCGGAACTGTTTTTGCCGAATTGGTTATGCGCGCGCCTTACCTCCCAGGCAACACGGATCTTGACCAGGTCCGTCTCGTCTGTGAACTCGTCGGCACTCCAACAGATGACAACTGGCCTGGTGTCACTAAACTTCCCGGCTATGCCGTCCCTGGGCAACACCCCGTCAAAGGCAAGGACTGGTATGAGATGCGCTTCGGTACTGTCGGCTCCGACGGCGTGGACCTTCTTATGAAGACGCTCATTCTCGACCCCAAGAAGCGCGTCACTGCGCGTGGCATGCTCGAGCACCCATGGTGGCACTCTGAGCCCAAGCCCACCCGCAAGCAAGATCTCCCTCGAAAGGGTGGCGCAGGAGCTGATGACAAGATGGGCGCTGACCTGAAGAGACGGCCAGGTGTAATCGACGACGACAGGGGTTCCAAGGTTGCTCGCAAGCTCGACTTTGGTGGCATGAAATAGAACAGCTGGGAAAGGCGTAGAGAGAGATCAGGTTTTTCATGAATATATGGCACGTAATTCTGCTGGGCATTCTTTGGCGTTTGGATTTTAAAGGGGACAAAGGAACATGGTTCGATTCAAAGTGTGGCATTTTATTAGATATTCGGATCCCTTCATCATCATAAATATGAGACCATATAAGTTCTCCCAACCAAACGCTCGCTCTCTCCATACCTTCATGATATTGACTTGTTCATTTCGTAGATATATCCAGATGAACAGTTTATATTCTAATTCCTCACATAAGCACGCACTCGAGTCCATACATTGCCCTCTCAACGCTCTTTCTGACTTGGTACCAGTCCGCCCTTCTCTGTGCATACTCGTAGACCTCCTCAGCACGAAATACGCCACCGAAACGGTCGCCGTCCGCAATAACCGTGGCCATCTCGCGCGCATGCCGGGGGTCAATGAGAAAGATCTGGCTGAGCTCACGCAGAGCGGCAAAGTAGGCAAGTAGATCAGGGTTGCGCAACGTGCGAATGTACTGATAGTAGATGTTCATATCGGCTATGAGAGTTATTGCGCCCTCGGTGCTGATACGTTGTCGCTTGAGATGTTTGCAGATAGCTGTGAACAGACGGAGGCCGACCTCGCCGTTAAACACATCAAGGATAGACTTATCAGTTGTGCCTACAAGCATTTTTGTATGTGATGATACGAGTTCGACAATGCGCTTGGCAGTGGCCGTGGGACCAATATCAGGCTCTGCAGCAGGCACGGCAGGCTTCACAGCAGGCTTCTCGGCGGTGCTGGAGATCCCACCAAAACCAGACCCAAAGGCAGAGGACGACGCTGGCGCTGAAGGATCTACCGGGTTGTAGTCTGTGGGTGGTTGGGTTGTGCCCTGAAGATACTCGACCTCATCCATCAGAACATCGATACCCTTGTTCAGACCAGCTGCAACGCTCTCGTCGAGCATCTGTTCAAACTTCTTCTTGGCCAGACCTGCTGGATCCAAGAAGTCATTACGGTCAGCGATCTTGGGAGTAGCAAGCTGCTGCTCATAAAAGACGTCAATCATCTGCGAGATAAGATCTCCGACGTTGACGAGCTCGATAAAGGTGACAAGCGGTGCGACGCCTGCTTTGTTGTGATCGTTAACCTCTCGCGGGTTATAGTGTGACAGGTGATCGACAGCCATGTCAAAGCCAGTTTTGATATGTTTCTGTCCCAGAATGCGCAACAACACCACGAATATGGTCGCACACTGCTCTCGAGCCTCTCCGCCGGCCTGCCCGCCGAGACTAATGAAGACCGAAGCACGCCCCAGGCTAGTCTTAGCAGCGTGTACCAAGTTGAGCGCTACCTCAATACTGAACAGCGACTTGATACCCTCAAGTTTCGACGCCATGATAGCCGCTTTAGCAGCCAGCTCGTCTGTTGGTGCCTGAGCAGGCAATGGGGTTATCCGGCCATCGAGCCCCCCTAAGCTGGGTGTTTCAGGTCGTGAAGGCTGTGGGGTAAGTGTTCCAGATCCATTCAGCTCTTTGGGTGCTGATGTTGTCGGCTTTGCTGATGTGGGTTTATTCGTTGTAAAAGGGGAACCCATAGGAAAGCTGGGTAGCACAGTCACAGGCATCATAACCACCTTCTTGAAAGAACTTAGAAAGTCCTTCTTGTCAGCCGAGCGGTTGATGTTTGACATGTAGAATGACTCTAGAGTCGAATCCTGTTCAGAAAGCTTCTTCTCCCAGCTTGCCACTTCTGTATCAGCATGATCTGTGAAGAAGTCCAACTCAGCTTGGAGGTATAAATCGAGATGTGGCTCAAAAACACGTAATGAAAGCTCTTTTGCCATTTCCTTGACATCTTTCTTCGATCCCTCAGGGGGTGTTAGAGATTGGAAGAAAAGCAATGTCTGCTCAAAGATGCCGGACACAGCTTTCAAGTAGGCTGCCATGCTACGTTCATGGGCCTCGTCAAATAGCGGTGTCGCATATTCCATGATAACATCCTCCCTAACCTTTTCCACGAAAATCCAGAACACATGCTCAGGATTGGGGAAGATGCGTCCCATCACTGAAGCTTGTTCGTTGACTTTGGCAAGCACCATTTCGAAGAATAACCTTGAGGGTTCGAGTATGATGTTTTCGTCCTGTGTCGCTTGGTTGAGACAGTCCATAGCATTCACCACTAACAACTCATCGTCGTTGAATATGGGGTGTTTATGGACGAAGAGATCTATACCTCCCGTTGCGCCGTCAAGCGTATGCAGGACACGGGCATAGCGACGCATTCGTCCATCGACATCCCAGAACTCGTAGCCTTGTTCAAATTCACGTAGAACAGCGCTCTCGAATATACCCATCATGGTCGAGAGTTTCTCTTCTCGTTCCTGGCATCCAGTCGACCAATCGCTGTTGGTGAATCTCTTTAAATTGGCGAGCATTTGCGCTTGTTTTTCTGGGTCGCGAAACGCCTGGAAGACGATTGGATCCGCATGAGACTTTGCCCGCGCAAGGTCAAAGTAGAAGGGGGCCAACGCGCCATATATCTTGCCGTACTCGTGCCTTGCGCCGCCTCGAATACTCCGTGTTCTCTTGAAGACATCCAAATATGCCGACGGATCTTCAGCGGGGTTTGTTGAAGCCCCCACCGCCATAGTCTCGAATCCATCACGAATATCTGCCACAGCGCGGTTCTTTGCCTCCTCTAAGGACGCATCGAACAGTGTCGTTCCTGCAGGCTGTGCGGGGCCTGCGATCCCCTTCGCTTGTTTTGCTGCTGCATTCGCACTCTCTCGCCTTCGCCGCACCGCTTCTTCGAATCGACGGCGAGCCTCCCCTTCGTCCCAACAATCCATGCTCTTTAATCGAGTAACCCATCGTGTATCGTCATAGACCATGTCTCGCATGCGGTGTGATGCGCGGGCAAAGCGCAGTTGATCAGCAACGGGCAGATAGTCGAGAATTGTCACCAAGATCTCTAGAACGCACTGTTAGTCGCGGGCGCTCGGTCTCGTGGCCATGATTGTTCATACCCGCTGGAAGATTGGCTTTCGTATCAAGCATCTCAGTCGCCTTGAGAGTGCTGAGGATGCTACCACGGTTGGCAGCACCCGTTTTGGACCTATACATGATGGGAGAGGTATATCTATCGCGATTTAGGTGGTTGGTCTATTATTTCGTTTGTTTGAAGACGCTGTATTAGCGGTTTTTCTCCTCTGATTTCTCTTTATCGATTGTATCCTCTGCGGTGCCATGGGTCGGTGTTCAGTCCATTCATCTAGTCAGTCTGGTCTAGCATGTGGCGGCCGGGTTGTCCGTATATAGCGACACGGACATTGAGCGATTACTCGAGTTTGAAGGACGTTAATGGGGGTGTTTTCGTCGTCTGGTGGTTCCAAGTGACGTGTTTGATTGATAGATACAGCGATAGTGAGCTAGTTGTAAGAATAAAAACACATCTTGGGCTGGGCCATGTTACATCTTTCAAGAAGCTGCTGGTCGGTCTGTGGTTAGCTCTGACAGGGGACATTGCTGCCCACCTACAGATGCCCCGCATCAGCAATGCAGTCAACACCTGGCACTTGAGCTTACCCTGTATCTATCTTTAGATTGAAGCATTTCTCTCAGTTGCAACGCAGGTCATATCATACAGTTGGACTTAGAAACAAAATATGTTAGAGTGCTTGCTGAGAAGTTTATCGACTTTGAAGATGGGTTGCAACATATTTCCTCATGGTGATTGTTGAAATATGCCATTGAGTGTTAATAGTTAATGAGATTTTAGGACCCTTCCAACTTATGCTATCCTACCATTGTAGCTCCTCTATTGTCCAATTTTGCCCAGCAAAACTCCATAAACTCCATTGAAGTATAACAATACACAGAAGGTAGCGGCTAAACCGAAACTCAATGTTTGTAAGGATATCCCTACCAACTCCCATCACATGCGAACACCATCTATACCATGGACCCCTATTTATCATTTACTCAAGAAAAGTAAAAAGATGCGTATGCAACACATTCATAGCTCGAGTGGCGTCCCTTGCGCTTATCACGCAGGAGATGTTGATCTCACTGGCACCTATTCATTTTTGTTAGTACGGGTGACATAGGCATGCGTAAGTCAGATACATACCCTGCGAGATCATCTCAAGGTTGACGTTGTGTTCGCCCAGAGTAGAAAACATACGGCCTGCAATACCGACCATGTTCTTCATCTCAGCACCCACCAGACTCAGAATAGCCATGTCGTTGAGTACGCTCACATCACCACACTCAGCAAGCTCCTTGGTAGCTTTGCCAAAGGCCTCGACCTGTTGACTGCTCGAGTGAATGGCCATGGAGACATGCACCTCAGAGGTGGAGATGAGATCGACGGAGATGGAGTAAGTGTCGAGGATAGAAAAGACGCGAGCGAAGAAACCGTGCGAAATCGATCTCTTATTCGAATGCACGTTGATGACGCTGATGTGGTCCTTAATGGTGACGGCTGTAGGTCGCTTGGGCTTCTTGTGCTCCGCCTCAGGCTTAGGGGAGCCGTTTGTAAGTTGATGACTGGCCGAGAGGATACGGTCAGGAACGACAATAGTGCCATTACCGCGAGGGTTCTTAACGTTCTTGATGCGGATGGGGATCGGCGGCTCTGCACGAATGACTTGATCCATGGTAAGATGGTGGATAACCTCTGAGCCGTAAAATGTCAACTCGGCTGCTTCAGAAGGGGTGATGGACGATAGCAGGCGTGCTGTGGGCACCTTGGAGGGATCGGCTGAGAAGATTCCATCAACCTCCTTCCAGACCTGCAACTCCTCAGCCTTGACACCGACGGAAAGGAGGGCGGCGCAAAGGTCAGTGTAGCCACGGCCGATATCGCCGTCAATGAGACTACCGGGGACATTGCCAAAGAAACCAGTGACGACAGGAACGCGGTTTTCACAGGCGGCGATCTTGCGGGTGAAAGCCTCAGAGGCCGTGCGGTAGAACTTATCGTCGAGTCTCTCAGTAGCATCATAGTGGAATGAATCGCATAGATCGACATATTCCGACTCAACTCCCTGCTAGATGTTAGCGTATTATCCCACGTATAAGTGACCCGGCGTTATGTAGATGCACTCACCACGTCCTGCAGAAGAGCTGCCATGAACCGGCAGCTCAGCTTCTCGCCGAAGCTAATAACACGGTCCTTTGCTCTTGAGTTAATCTCGAGATTGAATCGCTTTGCAGCCACGATATACTCGACAAGCTCCTGGCACTCATGCTTAATGGTCTGGATGAGAGTGTCACGTAGAGATTGATCCTTGATGAAAGCCTCGGCGGCAAAGACATGATCATTGCAAATATCGAGCATCAGTCCACGGGCCTGCTCAACCAGTTCGTTCTGTTGCTCCTCATCGACGCACATGGCGGCGCCGACACCTCTGAGTTTGCCATAGACGGCGAGTAGTCTATTTGGTGATTAGCCAGGTCATACCAATGATTCCGATGAGAGCTTGTGTGTAGATTAAGTATGGGGGGGAAACCTACCGGCTGGTGGTGCCTTCGGCCTTCTTCCCCGTGCTTCTTGCAGAGCAGACGACGATGACTCTGTTTTGAGACAAGCTGGCTCTGTTGGCGAGGTCAGTCACACAGTCGGACAAGACAATTCTAAGTCATATTCAACTTCAGAGAGCAGCATCATACCTAACAATATCTTTGGCAATCTAGACACTCATATATTAGCAATGCTCACAGAAACAACAGATAATGCCTCTCGGGGAACAACAAACCTTGTCCGGAAACTTGCCCACACTGGTCCCGCCGAATTTCTGGACAACCCAGCCGAGGGACGGCGAATTGCTGTGTGATAGACTTCCCATGATAGCCTTTCTTTTTCCTATGAAAAACCAATATCAAAAGATCAAAGTCTCTTAACGTGGACCCCCTTTCTTTTCTTTTTCTCCAAGTAAGGTTGACGTAGAGAGAGTTGATGGTGGTGGAGTTCTTTTTTTCCGGCTGAGTAACAACGAGGGAAAAAATGAGCTCAATTGAGGCACTAATAAGGTACCGATTCGCACCGTACCCACGGACAACCACCGAGTCACCTCCGGATTCCTTGATTCAGCACCCGCTAAACAGAAGAGGTGAGACGATGTGCAGTATATAATGGTGTAGGTGTCGAGTTATATCGAATTGCTGGCAAAAAGGCGAGTTGAGGAGGTAATAGAGACAGTATTGTCAAGCTTTATCCGTATTTCGCTGCTCCTGTACGATTTGGCCTATAAACTGTGCTTAGATAAATGACAAATTATAATATGTCGTAAATAATGGAAAGGACAGGTTGGACGTTGAAAGCGTGGATGTTATAAATGAGAATGTCCAATTCCAACGACTCGATATGAAATCAGTCATCCGGGAACGGAGCCAAGGTTTCAAGATAATTGGATGCGGGCGACAAAACACCTCGGCAGTAATTGGCAGTATAAGGTGTCAGTACGTTTAGATATGAAGATTCAAACTTTAAGATTTAAGAGGAATCAAAGATGAGAAAAACCTTTATATACAGTTCACTCATGAGCCATACCCATATCCATATCATACCAATGATACCATGGACCTTAGAAGCAGTCATCAAACAGGACCGAACTTGCCTCCGAATAACAGCCCATACAGGGGTACAGCACGTCTATTCGGTATATTTCATTTACTGTGTGGTATGACTCGACTTCACTAGAGGTTCCGTCTTCGGCCTTGTCCCCTTCCCTCCCTTTCTTTAGGTTGACCCAAGATCCATGGGCTCCACTACGCTAATGCTTAAATCCACTCAAAGGCCCCACCAGAGCTATTTTTCGTTGTTACTCACTTACATGCATGATGAACTATTGCAGTATGTAATAGGAGGGCCAATGTGCGTAGCGTAGCCATGCGACGGCTAGTAGGGGGGCCGGGGCATACAAGATAGACTCTATACTGCTCGATTCAAGATCGCGCTGACGAATAATGTCGATCCAAGAAGAACGAAAACTCAGAGTTGGACCAATCAGAGTTTGAGCGCGGTGTTCGGAACTCTCTCCAAAAAGCTGAGCTAGAGCCCATATTTAAGGCTATCCATCCTTAGATACTCATTTATTCTTTGTGTGCTCCTGACATACAAATACTTCTTGTATTCTTCGAAACCAATACGTCCCTTACGGTGCGCCTTACCAAATCCAACACCACTTATACACTCGAAACTCCCAATCCCAGACAGAGCATGTGACAAATGTGTTCACAGAAACCACCCAGCACAACCGTTCTCCTGCAGGTATGTCTTACCAATTCGGACAAGCCCAACGCTCCTCTCTCCTCTCTCCTGCCGCTAGGCAATCATCGTTTCTTCATCCCATCATCCTATCATGCCTGAGAATTAAGATACTCCTCTCCGAGAAACACTGAACACTGTATTGTATTAAAACACCCAAGGGTATAATCGATATCCCGGCCCCAGAACGCCAGTCCCCACATCAGTTCGACACGTACACAGACCTTTCGGCCTTGATTCAAACCTTCAAAGTCCGTCGACAGCAAATTCTGACCCTGTTAATAGGCCATGGTCCTGGCTGTCTGTGCCAGTGAAGCCAAACTTGTCCATCGGAAAGTCTTCCTCGGGTGTCCTAATCCCTATCCCGCTATCATCATGGATGTCACCCCCACCCATACTCATTGAGTTCTGGTTGGGTTTGTTGGCTGGTGGAAATGGCGCACGCTCCCCTTGGTTCTGGGATGTGTTGTCCAGGTTGAGCTCATCGCTGCTGTATCGAGAATTTTGTCGGCTGGTGTCTTTGGCTGCCTGAGGTGGCGTGGGTGTTGTTGACCCTGTTGTCTGGCTACTCTTCTGCTTCATAAATCCGCCTTCCTCCACCATAAAGCACACCATTTCATCCACCCACGTCTTGGTCACCCACCATGCACCGAAGCTCTTGCCTTGGCTCACGGTGATATCTCGCATCACTGCGGTCCCGATACGCTCAACATATAGCATGATATCATACGCTGAAGCGTAAGGGAACCTGGTGGGTAGGCTGTTTATGAACGTAACCCAACGTTCCAGCTGATATGGTTCGCTTTGGCCATCCGCTTCTGCGCTGCCGTCACCACCGTCATCTGGCAGACGATTCTTGCGTGAAAGGACGTCTCCGTAGATGGTGAGACACTCCATCTCCCAAGGCACATCCTTGGGATCGATAAGATCACGAATTTCGTTGAGCAGCAGACTCACAACGTCGTCCATTCCCCGCGTAGGAACGCACTCGGCAATCTTTCGAGGACGGATGGTAGTGATCCAGTCGAGGTACATCTGGCGGCGCTGCTCGGGGTTCGATAGGAAGTTAGCAGCAGCGTGAGCTGTCAAGTTAACTCTCAGTGCCCGGTCGAGAAGCCCAACAAAGAGCACTGCAGGCCCTTCCTTAGCACGTATTACATGCTGGGGTTGGCCCTGAAAGGACTCGCGAATATGGAGCACCAGCTTGTCCGAGATGCTTCTCAGAATATCCAACACAGGTTTTGGAACAACCTGAAGTTTGAGAACTGACACGATCGTCATCATGCGCTGGTAGAGGACAAAATCACATTCCTCAATCCAAGGAGCCAACGCTGGGTTCGCAAATAATTTTTGTACAGGCATGGTGAGTGTTCCCTGAAAAGAAGTGTACAGGTGGAAGAAAGTCTTCTCCCTACAGTACCTGATACACTCAACTAGGGATGTGCAATGGGAGCGGTACAAAGCTGATAAAGATTTGGCAGCGTCGTCATCAGTGCCTGGAGGTAGATATGGTTCGATGTAAGGGAGAGGAAGACGTGTCGTGGGATCATTACTAGGGTCCCCAACTTCGGATGAAAAACCGAGATCGATTTGAGTCTTCGCTGTGGTGGAGCTGAGGTGATCGATACTGGCAATCTGGGGTTGGTTGTATATGCTATGTGATCGGAAGCTGGACTGGTGTGATGTCGGGGTAGGTTTCACTTCGGTACCAATATGAGGCGAAGGTAGGGCACCTTGGCTCAAGTTGACAGTTGACTGGGAAGGAAGAGTGCTAATTCTGTCAGCAGGTGCACACGAGTTACGACCGAGAGAGAAGCCTACTTGAAGCTTTGCGCAAAGCTCGTAGTTTCTGGCAGAGGCCGTGTTGGCTGTACTGAAGGTTCCCGAACCTCAGGTTGGTCTTCCTTTAGTGTGAAGTTGACATAATGATACTTGGACTCTCCGCGGACACCCAGTCTCCGTGTCTTCAATCCGGGAAACAAGACGCGTACGAGCTTGCCGAAGCTGGCAGGATTGAGGACAGTTATTCTTTCGGTAGCACATCTCGACGCGTAGTTGGCGTATACTCGTCCTCGGGGGACAGAACCTTTGCCCTTCTCGCAGACTGAGTTGATCCTTTGGGGGTGGTCAGCACGCACGCAATCGAAAAAGGGGAAGACAGTCCACGACATACCAAAGCATTGCGAACACTTGTCTGGTTCGCTCCGAATGGGGACCTCGTTCATTGCCATGGAGCTCGGTTGCCACCTCCCCTAGTGAGCGGTGTTCATTCTGTCTAAACAGTTGCCTCATTTCAAACTCATTGTTTGCACTCGATCTATTCGACGTGGACTTGGGGGCTCCGGCCATTCCGGCATGCGAATCACCTTCATCATTATCATCCCTTTCCATCATTTGGCTATCTCCCTCGGTGAAGCTGATATTGTTATACTGCTGCTCTCCAGGTAACGGGTGTCGCTGCAGGGGGTGTTTGGGCTGTTGGTGTTGTTGATGTTGTTGATGTTGTTGGTGTTGTTGGTGCTGCTGGTACATCGGATGAGCCATTGGTGCAGTCATGGAAGCGTCCATTGACGAGAAATCTTGGCTGGCCTGGAGCGTTTGGGCAATCATCATTTCCTCTGGAGTAATCTGATGACTGCCCATGTCCTTCACATGGCCATGATTCTGGGGATGAGCATTTGGATGGACTTGTCCATGCTGGGGTGGTATCCATTGCCCGTTGAACATATCTGAGGTGTCGGCAAATCCAGATTGGTCGATGCTATGGATTGAAGCTGTTGATGCACGGGATAGCGGTCGTCTTGCCGATCTGACGGCACCGCGTGTGGTTGGTACGTGGGATTGAGTTGAAGCTGTTACGTCCACTGAGAATGTCAATAATTGTTGGAGGTCTTGTGGTTAATAAGCATGAGAGCAAATAACGGTGCTTTAGTTGAGGAAAAGCTTGTTATGTTTGTGATGTCAGGTGTCGCGTCGGTATCCCAACATCAAGAAGGTTTTGTTTAGGCTCGGGGTTGACGGGGAAGAAAAACAGGGAGAAAGTTAACTTACTTTGCTCCATACTTAGTTGAGGGACGAGACGAGACTGGGCTGGGCTGGACGGGGACAGGGACGTTGTGTTGATTTAGGTGACGGAAGAGAGGAATTTGTGGGCGGGCTCTGCTACCAAACAACAAACATTGGCCGGGCTGGGGTGTTTTCGGGTGCGCCGCCTTCAATAACAAAGAACCCCGGCTGGAATAAAGCCTCGCAGTAGACTCGAGAGAAAAGGAAAAGCACAGCACGAGCTGAGTCTAAAGGAATCAGTTCCAATGATGCCGCGCAGGAAGCTACACGGGTAAGGTTTGGCGCGGCGCTGAGTGTCACAATTTGTCGTTGATAGACCTGTTGTTGTGCTTGTTTTGTCGTTGCGAGGTCAACGAGAGATGGACAGGCAGCATTGGTTCAGTTAGGTAATCTTGCCAAAGCTCCGCTTTATCCACTTGTTCTATTGGCCTGTCTCACTCAATGCTCATTGGAAGCCATTATCTGGCTGGTCTGGTACCATATTCGAGTCCGCTAATTAGCCGAAATTCCTGTTATGACTAGAAACGAGATTTGACTGGCTTCGCGTTATTGCTTCTTTACGATGTGTCTCGATCTGGTGTCTTGGTGCTAGTCCCTGCCCGGCCAAAGTTGTTCACCACAAGCCTTCGGATGTATTCTCAGCTATGAAGGATATGCTGGTTGCCCTTAACAGCCTTTGATCGTCCATTGCAACCTGAATAGCCGCGGGCAAGATAGTGGTTCAGGTCAGATCGACATCCTTGGCAGAGATTCACTTTCATTGTTGTCTAGGAGAGATGTGGGATGTGAAGCACATGCTCCATGTATAATACGTGCACGGGATCACGATCACAGTCACAATCCTCTGCACATGAGAAACAGACGAGACAGGCAAACCTGGACAACCGACGAGACATCTGCCTAACTATGTAAGAGGGGAGGAGAACGTACAGGCTAAAACGTTTGAATCGTGAACTTGAATGTCAAAGTGGTTACTCTGTAGAATATGCTTCTATTCTTGTATCAGTTAGCATTGACATCTTGTTTATATGCATAGTACGGCGAATTGTGGTAGTTGTCGTGCGAACCACTTGCGCACTGCTGATATGGATGCAATCTCTATTGCCCTGTATTTTCGTTACAAGAACCAAATGTGCCTGCCGAGGGCAAATGCAAAGCATACTGCATCCCGATGTATGGTGTTCGCTGCTTGAATGATGTAATTCTTCTCATGTGCTGTCACTGTAGGTTAGTGTAGTGTAGATACTGTACATGTGATAGCGGGCAATAGTGCTACTAAGCAAGGTACCCTGCGTCATACCAAATCATCATGGAAGTCCAAAAACATGGACGGATTTATTTATCAGGAGATAGGTGTTCATGATCAAACTCTACAGATAGCCTCAGTTATACAAGCCCACATAGCATTATGTATAAGTAGCAATATTTCCGAATTATACAAACTAATGAATGCTCATCACCTGCACACCATCATACGCCACAAACCTCTTGCTGATCAGCTTAGCACTTCATCTCGCAAAACCCCCCGGAGTTACAGGGTCACAAGCCACTGACACACACTCACTCTCGGCCACTGACACTGAACGCCGCGTCAATTTTCTTCCCGCTTCCAAGATCCGCTTGGGCTTTTTTCCTGAGTCCGTTCCCCATCTCAGCTAGATCTAGCGCCGCGATAAAAGGTGCCCTCTTCCAGTCCATTCGACTCCTCTTACGTATTGGACGCTAAGTTAGCTATTTCAATACACTACACAACCCAACCCCTCCAACGTCCTTTTTACAACTCTCCTACAGCATCACAACGTCTCTACGATACTACACTACAACATTCAACCATAACCAAAAATGGCCGCTCAAGACAAGGCTCAGCAGTACCTTGGTCAGCTCGACCGCGAGGTATGTCCCCTCACTCTGCGACCGCAACCGCTTTAGCAGTCCAGCACAAATTGCGCAACGTTTCAAATGCTGACGGTGATGCCATTCGTACAGCTCTCCAAGTACCCCGCCCTCGTCAACCTCGAGAAGCAGGCTGGTGTTCCTAAGGCCTATGCCGCTATCGGTTTCGGCGCTCTCTACTTCTTCCTTATCATCTTCAACCTCGGAGGCCAGCTTCTGACCAACTTGGCTGGTTTCGTCATTCCCGGCTACTACTCGCTCGCTGCTCTCTTCACCCACAACAAGGAGGATGATACTCAGTGGTTGACTGTACGTGGCCTCTTTTTCCCTATCGTCGGAGCTAACTCCGGGCTTCGCCGAGTATCTTTATGATCACAAATGGGTGCTAATTGATTGCACAGTATTGGGTCGTCTTCTCCATGTTCACCGTGATTGAGAGCTTCGTCCAGGTTGTCTACTGGTTCCCCTTCTACTTTGTCTTCA
Organism: Fusarium sp. NFCCI 5145; assembly: GCA_033439405.1. Classification (NCBI taxonomy): domain Eukaryota; kingdom Fungi; phylum Ascomycota; class Sordariomycetes; order Hypocreales; family Nectriaceae; genus Fusarium; species Fusarium sp. NFCCI 5145. The sequence continues at coordinate 127,162 of JAWDHB010000074.1, read as the reverse complement.
AGTTTATCTTCCTCCTCTGGCTTTCTCTCCCTGCTTTCCGGTAAGTTGCAATGCGGGTCTTGATGCCCCGCTATCCGGAGGATTTGCTCTAGAAACTGACTTGAATAGGGGTGCTGAGCTCATTTTCCGATCTTTCCTGGCCCCTACCCTCGGCCGATACTTCGTGCAGACCGGCTCGACTGCTTCTGGTCTCCGTGCCAAGGCTGATGGCCTTGACAAGACCGAGTAAACGGTCTCCGAGGTCCAGCTTGATCGCTAAACTAACTTATGCGCATGCCGCATGCCCCGGATCAGGCAATTTCGGTATTATAGGAACGGAAAATGGTTATTTATAGGAACTGAGTAGCTTCAAAAACCTCGCTACGCAAATTGGGAGGGGACGAGAAGGAGGACCAGGATTAGGAATATACAAGCTAGAGATGCTGTATTGGACCATTGGACGTTGCTGAGAAGACTTATGTCGTACGACTCTGTGATGAATGAACGCGTTAGAATTATCTTGCATTGAGAGATGCTCTTTTTGGAGCTTCATGAGAACACGTATTGCGGTTATGCCGTTATGCTTACCCCACCTTCTGGCTTTGGATCTCCAGCTTTGAATGGCCTTTGTTCTCTAAAGATTGTATTTGCAACTGTCGCGTGCTCGATTACTTGATTGTTTTCCATTTACTTGCTTTCTGTGTAGGTTTGTCTATGCCGCTAATCAACACCCTCTTACTGGTGGCTCGAGCTTGCTTGGTCCAACGATCTGACCCGATCTGGCGTGACTTGGCCTACTCTTGACGTAGTGACCACGGAACCTTTCTTTTTAGTATGGTCCAAGCTTTTCGTAACCGTTCGCCCAGACTAACCAGACTAACCAGACTAAAAAGCCTCGAAGCTGAGCTGAGGTATCTGTGGCTGTGCACCCCCGGAAAATCATTGCTGCGCCTCACTTCCCCTTGAACCATCCTTGGCGCATTAATTCACTTGGGATAGGATATGCTTGTCAGCAGTAACTAGTAGCATCTTATCGTGGGCTGAACCTCCCAATTCGTTTTCCATTTCTTCATCTTTTCACTATCAAGACGATAAGCTCTCTTTACCGTTTGGCTTCGGGAGAGCTCACGATGATAGCCCGCCACCAATAACAAGCCTTATGCGACGAAACCCCACGATCATATGCTGATTGCGCGTCGATAACTCGAAAGTTGAACTGAATAAAAAGGCGAACGCCCCTGGAGGGAACGCCTGCCATCATGATACCCAATTCGCCCATATTACGACCCTCTACGTCGACAATTACATACTCATTAACTTTCGTGCTGAGCTTGTTGCTCTGCGCTCCTGGATACACCAATGCAGCGGATCTATTGCGTGGAACCGTATTCGATCTTGAGACACCTGTCGAACGAAGCGATGCCCCGGGCTTGATATATGAACCCGGCTTTGCTGCATTCGATCGAAGTATCATTGGTCGTGCGCCGCCAGAGCAGCCATACTTGAGCAATAATGGCCCGGATAGTAGATCGATAATTCCTGGAGCGACTGTCTGTTATATGGTGGATAGAGAGACCCTGTTTGGTAACGACAAGAGGGACGATGATGTTCATGGATCGAAGGATGTTGACGATGAGTCTGGCCATCAGAGTTCTCGTCGAGCAAACACAAAGACTGTTTACGTTTCTGCCAATACTTGCAGCAGACCAACTTTGAAAACCAAAGACGAAACCAAAAACCTCGACAAGGAAATACAACTCAGCCTTTACACTTCAACGACAAGCAAGATTAAGTGTCCAACGGCAGGCAACTACAACAAGTCCAACCCTGATATCAAAAAGATACCATTCGACGAGGGCGCGGTCATGTTGACCATGAATGCTACCGATGCCATCTACATCAGCGTCGTAGCCGACAACCTCACACAAAAGTACGATGGAAAATGGAATTACGAGATCGCCATTTCTCTTGATGAGTACTACCACAACTACGACGTCAAGAATGGTACCGCTCAACTGTTGCTGATGGACTTTGACTCAACATCAGCCCTCCTTGCCACTAGTGATCTTACTCATGACTTAAGTGAGACCCAGCAAATCATGAAGGCCCCGCCCCCTTATCAGATATTTGTTGGTGACGATAACACAATTGATGGATTGCGACACTCGAGTTGTGGTCTTGCCTTGCACGCGGAAATCTGGGCCAATAGTGGGAAGACAGGACGACACAGCGATATGGTTACCACTGGTGTCACAACACGTGGACAAGGAGGACTGCCCAAGCAGCAATTCATGATTACAGGGCTAAAACACAATACTTCATACTCAGGGATTCTACGTAAGATGCCCGACAGTAGCAGCAAGAGAGATCTAAAAAACGGGCGCGTGATAGGTGGTGGAGGCACTGTCTACAATGCCACCTCATTTATGACTTCATCCAGTAAGAGCGATGATTTACTTGTTTCTCTGAATATAATCTAATTTTTCACCAGGCAAAAATTGCAAGATGGTCACAAACCTCGAATTCTGCAACGAGACACAATATGCCGTTCCCGGCAACGACAAAAAGTTCAACAATACAGCCCTGGCTAAACACTATGATGATTATGCCAGGAAGATGTATGCCAATTTTGAGAAGGTGATGATGCAGATGCCCTGCGAGGCACCCCCCGAGTCGCGCTACTCGTTAGCGCGAGACTGTGATCAGTGTCGCGAAGCCTACAAACGTTGGCTCTGCACAGTTACAATCCCTCGCTGCGAGGACGTTATGGGAGGAAGCAGGTTCAGCGTTGTTCGCAACGGGTTTCAGGCCTTCCCCGACGGAACTAGACTCCCCGACAACTTCGTCAAAGGTCTCAAGTCTGCCGCGAACAATTCTTCCCGCAACGCTTGGATTGACAAGACCGTCAATCCTGGCCCGTACAAGGAGCTGTTGCCTTGTGACGATGTTTGCTATGAGGTTGTTCAGGCATGTCCCGCTGCTACAGGCTTTACCTGCCCACAGCCTGGGTTTCCAAGCTTTGACATGAGCTACGCAGAACGGGATCCAGATGCTAATAGTATAACATGTAACTACCCTGGTGAGGCAAGGACAAGAACCAGCGCGGCAGATGTTGTTCGTCCGGGGGTCCTTGTCCTGAGTGCCGTGTCATTGATGATTTGGCTGGCACTTTAAGATATTTGTTTCTTGGGCATCCAGTCTGGCGTTTTCTTGTTAGAGGGCACTAGCGGATATGCATCTGAGAATAGTTGTATCTGTGACTTTCAATTTTAGACTTGATATCAGAGACCCAATGAGTGGCTTTTTGTTTTGAGCAACGTGAATTTGGTGTAAACAACCCTGGGCAGTCAAAATGCTGCCTCATTGTCTCCCCTCACAACAGAGATTCAGGCCTTTTTTGCCTTTGTCGCAGCATCATACTCCTTAATCGTCGTCTCAAGCTTCTCAATCGTTGCTGCAAATACATCAGATTAGCTTCCCTGCTTCGTAGCACATCTCACGTCAGAACCAACCTTCTCGTTCCGCGCGGATCTCGTCCGTCTCAAGCTTCATCCATCCCCAGTAAACCAACTGGTACGTAAAGACAGCGATCAGAAGAGTCTTTGCAATAGGTCGTGTGAAAGTGCGATAGAACTGAGACTGTAGCACCGTCAATATAAGCCTGACAAGTGGGTTTTCATGCGTACCACTGGGCTGGGCTGTGTCTTGCTTGCATAAGTTCTCCTAACCAGATTTCTGCTATATGCATTCCTTGGCGCAATTATAGGCCGTAGCCTCATCAATGTTGTCGAAATCATGATGCTGATACTTGTGGTAGAATGAATCAACGCAAGGCACCTAATCAATAAAGCTTCATGGCACCAGCCACATGTGGCAGGGCAACTAAGTGGGGGCGGGGCCGGTGGGGGGAAGGTGATAGTTTCTAGGAGGTACAGTAGTTTCCCCTGTCACCTTCCCTTGTCTGTCTTTAAGGGGAAAGGAACACATGTCCATAAAATTGTTAGCAGCCTGTCCATTTAACTTCCCTTCCTCACAGCCTGTGAAATCTGTCCCTTAGACAATTCCGAGTACTTGAACGCGACAAGGTCTAATTTCATATCGCAACTATCCGCTCTTCAATTTCTCCTATATATTCCTTCTCCAATCTTGCTTGTATAGGTACTTTGTCACAACTAGTCACAATGGTAAGTCGCAAACTAGGACCCTTACAATCCACTGTCGATCTTATCATGGAGCTAACATGATACTCCCTTCTAGGCGCAAACTCCCCAGCAGCGACGACGAAACGAGGCCTTTGCCAAGGGCAATGAGTCCAGGATGGGCAAGTCGGATGACCAGATTAAGAAGCGTGTTGAGAAGGTCCAGAAGTCGCCTATCTCCATGTTTTGGATTGGTATGTATTCGGAAGTTAAGATGGCTTCATCGTGACAAGGAGCCTCCACATACTAATACCATTTCCTCTCCAGCTATTCTCGGCTTCGTCATCTTTGGCGGCCTCGTTTTCGAGGGCCTTTCCCGATTCTTCGGTTAAGCTTTGCTCTGATTGAATCGCTCTATACAACAACAAATAACACAAAATAAATAACACGAATACCCCGAGCAAGCCTCGCTCTGGGCGACGGCGCTACGATTTCTTAAGATCTAGGAGGAGCACATGGTCCTGAGATCACATAGGAGATATGGATGAGCGTGGGTACCAGTCCACAGAAGCTGAAAAGGGGCAAGGACATATAACTGTATTTCGCTGCTGGAGAACCTGTCTTGAGATATATCACTGGAACTTCTGGAACTTGACTTGAGGAGAATAGGCGCAATCTGGAATCAGCATAAATCGACTTCTTTTCGAAGAACAAAACAAGAGGGTTTATTTCTTTGCTTTTTGTCTACCCGACGCCATGCCATGAACCGTGAAATAAAAATAACAGTCCTTTGTTCAAGGGAGCTTTTGCGAAGCCTTGGGCCTCGAGTCAAATGCCAGCGGAAACCAACTACTACACACTGAACAACTATGCGCCAAGACCGCGTCGCTTGCTGCCACCATCGTTCTTCATCTTCATGCCAGCCTCAAATTGCTTCTGGATATCCGCTTCGGCCTTGGTAGAATCGGATGCACCACCCTTGGAGGTGTGTGATGGGGCGACACTAGTACCCGCCTTCTTACCACCCAAGAGTCGAAGGAACTTAGCCTGTCGAGCAGAACCACCTTCGAGGTTGTCAACGTGCCATTGTTCAGCCTGGGCTGCGGCTTCGGGCTCCTTTTCCTTCTTGTCTTTGGTCTCAGCCGCTCGCTTTCGCTTCTTCTCAGCCTTCTTCGCTTTCTTGTCGGACGCCTTGGGCTCCTCGGCCTCAACCTCAACCTCGGCCTCGGATTCGATAGCCTCTTCCTCGACCTTCTCAGGCTCGACGATCTTCACTTTCTTTGCCTTCTTGTCCTTCTTGCCCTTCTTTGATTTCTTAGGTTCTTCCTCTACTTCCATGGGGATGTCGGCGGCGGAAACATGGCTTCGCTCTGAAGTTGCGTTGCTCAATCGACGGTGTTTCATCACGATCTCATCGGCTGGGATGTTTGTGGGAACTTCGGTAGGCTGCGTGGTCACAGGAGCGCCCCCTTCACCGTCAGAGGAGCTATCAGAAGTGGCCTCTGAAGCTCCTGATTCAGAAGAGGTTTCGTCATCGTCTTCTTGTTCAGACTTGGACTCGTTGGCGTTTTTCTAGTTGGTCGGTCAGTATAGGGTTGCACAACGAAAGGTGGATCGGCTTGCCTCGGCATCAAGAAGTGCTTGGTACTGAGCAGCAGCTTTTTTGGCCTCGGCCAACACATGGTTTGCTTTCTCCTGGAGCTTCTCGGCGCGAGCCTTCAGCTTCTCCTTCCGCTTTGGATCCTTGACGGTTTTCTTCGCTGCGGTCTTCGACTTGCGAGGCTTGCCACCTACAACCTCCTTGGGCTCGGCATTGACAGCTTTCAGGGCTCGCTTCTCTGCTTTAGCAGAGCGCTTCTTCATACGTTGCTCAAGCTTGGTTGGCTTGTCTTGTTTGCGCTTGAGGTTCTTGTCTGCACGGCGCAAACGTTAGTTAGGCCCAGAGCGTGTAATGAGGGATAAAATCCCAAGGTAAAGAGATAGGTAGAAGGGGAAGTAGTAAGAAACTTACCCTTCTTGGACTTGACCTCAGGGTTGAGAGACACTCCGCCGGTAGTAGACGACATGATGATGATGATTGCTGAGTGACGAGATACGAATTAGACAGAGAATTCGAGGGAGAGGAATCTTTGGATTCTCAATGAGACAATTGATTGTTGTCAGGAAACCAACGAGAGCTCCAATCACTTATTGTTGAATGTTTAGCGGCGAATGGCGCAAAGAAGATTTGACGATCGCTTCATCGGATGCGCATGACAGAGGGCAGAATCACCACTTTTTCTGCCAGGCGGTGAGAAAATGTAACAGGGGACCAAGCGTTTAACTGCATGTGGGGCAGGAACCACATTACGTTCCGTGCCTTCCATCGGGGTGGAGTGCATGATTGCCTATTTGGGTAATCGCCGATTTACACGCCAGCAACTTGCGAGTCGACAGATGCGAGTTATTCAGTACAGACTTTTGGATAAAACATTAAAGCGATATTGCTAAGAGAGCTAAAAGAAGACAGAACTGGAAGTTTCTATTCATAAAGCTCACAAGTTCAGAAATAGCAACAGAATTTACCTAGATATAACCGTGATGTGCTCACGTATTAAGCTTCGGTATTCAGGCTCAAGGCTCACTTCTCTGGTCGCATATTTTAGAATTATCCAACCACTTGGTATTATATAATCTTTATTACATCCTCAATCATGTATGGTAGCCATGACTTGTCAAGAGTTTTTCTTCTACCATTTCTATTTAACAAGATGCACATATGTAATACATATCTTGATCAAGGAAATATACTCCTATACATGAATATAGCCTTAGGTAGGATCCTATTTTTCAGATGAGGTTCGTCATAATTTACTGGAACATCCAATGTTTACTGACAGAATCATCTGGCTTCAGCATCCCTCGGGAAGCGAGAGGTGAAACCATGCTAAACTGTCTACGGGAAGCATTGGAAAGTGCTCAATTCGCCAAGAGTTGTGGCCTACATGCGTTTCAAACTTCAATGGTGGGTTTTACACGGTGTATAGGCCTATTTTTGGGCTTCCAACGCCGCCTTTATGATTATCGTATAGACCGTTGACGAGTAGAAGTGGAAAATGCGGTCATTGTGCCATTTCTTGCAAAATTGAGCAAGGTTGACTCAAGGCACAATTCTAATCCAGGACTATCTAACACCTGTCATAGTACATGATACTATATATATATATCCCGTATTCTCGTATATAGGACTTGAAGTACGTATATCGCTCGACCCAGATGTGATAGGAGGGTCATTCTCTCTCAGAGAAAAAGACTTTTGGCCTCTCAGTGATCGGCATCATAGCATATCTGGGTGAGACATCACCGAAGAGTTTCCCATGCAGCGAGTGGGATCAGAATGCTTGTCTGCTTATAGCGAAGCCATCCCCCCAGCCGCCGTTTTAACGCCAACCAGTAGAGTAGAGGAGTATGTTAAAACAGGTTCTATGAACAGAAAAGAAAAGAAAGAGAAAAGAGAGGCCTTCCTTTCCCTCAAAATTAGCTTCTTCACCCTCCCATACCCCTTGTTTGACCGCCTCAAATGATATCGTCTCAAGTCTCAGCCGCATCCAAGAATAGAAATCCGGCCCAAAAACGCCAACCTTGTGTGAGCGAGCGGGGTATTGCAAATCCAGAAGAGGGTGTGTGATAAGTTGTACAGTGGCATTAATCGTGACATATCCGTTCAATTTCTTCCATGTTCCCAGATACGAAAATAACTGCATCTAATGTTAGTTGGAAGAGCCTGGAGTAACAGGGAAGTGCATGATCTTACAATAGCATCATCTCAACTTATTGCCCTAGATTTGGGTCGTACAGATAAGAGTCATCGTAATACATCTCGTCTACTCCACTGCTTTCACCGTAACTTGGTTGTTGCGTCCATTGCGTGCCGTAGGACGGTGAAGCCCCGTAAGTCGCTGTCGCAAAGCTATCGTCTGCGCTGTGTGTTCCTCTTCTGCTGCTACTATGTCGACTCTCGGCTTCCTGACTCCGTCCAACAAGGTGGCCGATATTCATGCTGCCCCAGGGGAGACCTGAGGGATCTGAATGAGAGCTGAAATCGCTGACAGAGGGGATTCGATAGCTGTTGCCTGCATACTCCTGGTTTCGAGAATCTCGCTCGGCTCTCTCCTTGTTCTCTCGAGCCTTTTCTCCTGAAAGATACAATTAGCTATCTATATAAGTATTTGATCAGATTATGGAGTCTTACGGAACTTGCGTTGAGCAATTCGGTTTTGGATTCTTCGTCTCTCTTCAGGATCCGTGATCTCTGACCAGTCGAGATCATCAACTGGATTTGACTTTGACTTTTTGGAAGAATGTGATGAAGAGCTTCCCTTGTGGGAGCTGTGAGAGCTATATCTTGAGCTTCCGCCCATTTTGCTCTTCTCAGAGGATTGAGAATGTGATTTAGAAGAAGATCCTCCCTTCTTCTTGTCTTTGTGCGTTTTTGAGGAATGTGACCTTGTTCGATGTGAAGTTGTAAGTTTGGAAGGAGATTGAGAGCGTTTATCGCTGGATTTCTCCCTTCTTTCTATCTCTTCGTCTGCAACTTCAGGGGAAGCACTCTGGATTCGAATTTCTGGAGTTTGTAGATCTGATGGCGACTGGTTCGACAAGGACATCTACTCGCAGAAAATCATAAAAAGAAAAATCCAGAAAAAAAAGAGATTTGGTTTGTTGACACAATAGTGGGAAACCATCTAAGTTGTAGGGTTTTAATGTAGAGATTTGGTGGATTTGAAAGGGCCAAGTTGTAGTAGTCCAATGACAACTGAAACAGATTACACACTGGGACTTGGACTGAGGTTGATAATCAAACAATAAACAGGCAGAAACAATAGTATGTCTTTGATGTCGGTTAAAGTTTGATGTACTAGAATATGGTATAAGATGAAACTCGAAAACAAGGGACGAGGCCACATACATGTAAGGCAACGACTTTTAAACCCTGGGCCATGATTTGTAGCACACTAGTACCTGAAGGACCCAGTACGTTAACTTAGTGAACTAACACCCATGCGACAGCGGGCGGGATGATTGAGTCGGCCAGGACCGGGGATCTTTGACAGTGACTGTGTCTTGGTGTATGGAGATGGAGGGTCAAGATCAACGCGGAGCCAGGTAGGGCAGAATTGACGTATGAAGATTACGAGGAGGGCACGAGGCGAATGCGTAAGGAAGAGGTTTTTGGGAAATCAAGCAATTGGAGGTGAGTCTCTACTACAGATACATGCATACATGTAAGTTGAGTATGATAGGCGGTGCTCGCCATTCGCTTGACGAGGAGGATTCGCATCAGCCCTGGTAGCCATGTTAGGAATTGCAGGGGGCGGAGGGAACAGGTAAAACGGTGCAGATTGGACAAAGTGCACTAAACAAACAACCTTGTTAAGGCACATATGATGCCCATAAGATGCGTGGAATGGCGTGTAAGACAAGCCAAGTACATGGGTGTGCGCAAACAACGGCCGCCTTATCAAGCGATATCAGATCCGAAATCATGTTCGATGGCTGAGGCCTCTCTTCTCTAGGTCGCGTGGTGCATTAACACACGCATCGCATGAAGAGGAATTGCAACATACCGTACGTAAGGTACATGCAGCTATCTTGGACCCATGACGGCGAAGAGTCATACTCGAGAAACCTTGTAATCACTGACTTACAAACGTCCCCATGGGACTAATCTAAAAGCAATTCAGGCAATACGTATGTGCCCACGTACAGTGACGACGTCACAGCTGAAACTCGACATACCGACCCTCAAAGAAATGAGTTGATCGGATGTTAGTGAGGTTCACTAATAAAACCAATTAGAGGACTACGTATGTACTTCCTGCACGCGTCTCCTCTGTAAGCCCCCTGTTCTTGTGAATTCGCAACATGCCACATGGGCGAAGTCAAACCGCTGTCAGTGCAACTTACAGAAAAAGTATTGGGCACTAACTTCACTAAAATGTGAAAAAGTCGCGCTGCTAAGCCACCCGCCCTGAACCTGAAGAGAGGAGCAGAACGGGAATGCGAGATATACGACGGGGAGCAGGGCCTTGACCACGAGGGAATTAAAGAGTGGGACCGTTTAGACTGCGTTAAAAAGGGCCCTGTAAGGCGGATGCTCTTGTCAAAAAAGGTACGTATTCCTCTGTAGTGACTTACACGTTCCCTACCACAACCAACTTCCATTGTCTGTTGTGTAGTTCTCAACATCTCAGCTCTACGTTCTGTAAAAAAATACTCCACACACATCAATTGAATTACTTGATCAAAGAAACCCATCTTATCAATCCTGGTTCTAAGATATAGAACCCATGATCCCGTCATCCCGGATCTTGCGTGCCGGATAATCATGGACAGGGATTCGGAAGAGTCATCGCATTTGGAGCCATCCTGTTAGTACGTAGAGCCAAATTTTATTTAGGATCGGGGCCGGGAACTTGGACACTCCGACAGGTTTAGCTGAGGCCATTGCACAGTACATCATCAAGTATATTGGTGGCACATACGGACACCACACTGTACGTTATGCTTGAGTGTTATGGATGTTTAACTCCCGAATCCCGTTTTATTAATTACCGGGATCTGTTCTAAGGGCTGCCTTGCGTAGTGAAGTTGTTGCCTCAAGGCTTCCACATCATGGCCTGTCTAGCACGTACGTACGCTATATGGATGTGAGGACACGTTGTAGATATCATAACTCCTATGTGCGATGCACCTGAACTTTAACTCCGAGCCAAGTACGGAGTATGCCATTCCATCAGCCCTACAAGAGTTCGCACTCGCACAACATCCCGGAATGGGATTGTAGAGGGCCAATGCATCACCAACCCAAGCACTCGGTGTGCATTGAGAGGAACAAAGTTATGCTACTCACTTGTCTCGAGACACAAAAAGAGTTATAGCCATTGGCAGGATGACTGACTACGAGAAAACCCTCACGCTAGGTACATATACTCAATACTGTATGTCTCGTAAAGGGCGTGCGTGACCAAGTCGACCTGCCGTGGCTAGGGAAGTTCAGGAACCTGTGTTATTGTCGGAAAATGAAAAGGATTATCAATCATAAAGTGACTCTGGCCTCACCTCTTCTTGGCTGGCTTGAATGGCAAGGATGGATAGTATCCATCATGTCGGATGATCGACGCCATATGCTTGGAATACAACCTTCCTCGAAGCCAAAATTAGGCAGCCTCTGTAATGTTGCATCGCGTTGATCGTGCTGTTGGAGTGTTGGTTCACTTAGACATGAGATGGGTGACTAATCTGATTTCATTCGTCATAATTACTTTTTGGCTCTTCAGCGAGAGAACCTGCCAAACAAAGGTCCCCTGCTCAAGCGGCATTAGCTAAAACTCTAACACCGCAAGTTGGGGTCATTCCTAACAACTCATCCGCCAATCAGTAGGCGAACAGCGTAAGATTCGCCTATCTGTGTGATCTTTGAATAGATATTTAAGACTGCCACTGGTAGCAAAAACCGAGAATACGGTAGAAGAAAGTTTCCAGTTTGGTCGAAACTCATCCCGAGTAAATATTCGTTGAGCCACAGTAAATGGCGTGTAAGTGGACAACACAAGCAGGACCAGGTAAACGATGCCTTTTACAATACACCACATGGGCACAGCAAAATAATACATGTGAATGGTAGAATTCACTAGCGATTTTGCATCCATTTCACGTCCAGCTAGGATTGGATGGCTGAGATGGCGATTTCTATTTCTGAATCTTAGGCACATCGTGAAAGTGGCTGCATGCATATAGTGTAACATCCTCTTTTCAATCAACATTAAGCCGGTCAACCGACCGGGGCAGAACAAATTGGAAGCCAGTCTTGCATGTGCCGTGACAGCTTCAGAATAAGTCGGAAAAGATGTCATCTGACATGCAACTCAAAATTAACCCACCGTGACGACACCTCAACATGAGGCACCGAGTAAGGGTACGGGTATCGTACCCCAGCCTCACAACCTCGTCTTTTCTCTCCCTGTGGAGATAGACTCTTTGCGCTTGAAGTTGACCAAGCTTAAATCCCAAGTTGGGTATTTATGCCCACGGTGTTTGAGCATACACGAATTTGCATTGCAAATTGACACAGACCTATAAAACAAGGACTAATCGTAGCTGAAAGCAAACATATCGCAATGGTCTTCGCACAACATGCTTCTTCTGTCAGGTGCATTGTGGGTAGGGGTTTGTCGTACACCTGGGGCAGTGCAGTGCCAGAACACCACTTTCAACAAATTCTAGATGCATGTTCACCCAGAAGAAGAAACCTCTGCAACACCAGTCCCTTGTGATCCCTTTTGTGGCGTCAAGAGAGCACAATCGATCACTTAGTTGGCAGAGCCTTCTGCAGCCAGCCCGATGTATTGATTAAGAAGACGTTGATGAAATGATGACTCAGTTGGTGAACAAGTGTATAGTAGCTTAAGCGGTATTTACAACATTCATCTTAACATAGTTGAGATTCAGCTGAGACCTTCATTATTATGTTGCAAACGTGAGGAGCTGAGTGAGATCCTAACTCAAGACGTTGATTCTGGGTGGAGAGTGCAATCATAATTGGTTTAAGAATAGCATTGAATTTCTCTGCCAAACTGGTTTCATGGTGCTCTCCGTCAAGAAAGAGTGGCCTGACTGCAGCTATGGCATTTGTTTACCATAATATTGCACCACTTACAACAAACACCCTAGCGTAGGTAATCCAAAAGAGACCCCAGATGACGTTGAAATAAGCTCATGCATTACCGAGGACAAGGTCTGGGTCTGATTAACATGACTTCTCTTTCTGCCTGCCAAGAACTCTAAACACACCAGGCAGTAAGGTGTCGGTTCTAATACCATTTCGGCATGAGGTAGTCAGCGATGATGATAGCTTCACCAACTGTGGATGGCATGTTGTTCATCAGACCCTTTCCAAGTGTATTTGACGTGCTAACAGACCATAAAGATACCCATTCGACACTATTGCGTCAAGTTTCCTTCATCACAGCATAGAGATACCCCAGAACAACACTTGCGTGAAACATGCTTTTGCTCAGCCGTGCATAATCCTCAGTCATATCTGCTAAAACTACAGTTGTAAATGTACATGTTGCGTCTTTGTCTCTTACACAACTATTACATATTGGCCAACAACTCGGCCTCACGTTCAGCTCTTCGCTCTGCAGACCTCCTCTTGAACCGGGTTTCGGCCCTTCTGCGCTCACCACCGTCAATCTTGCGACCCTGACGGTCCTCCCACATTCCTTCTGTGACTTTAACAATAGCTCCTGACGTTCCAGCAACGGGTTGGGCGAAAGGTCCAGTAATCGTTTCGTGACCCACGACTCGGTATCCGTTTGGTCGTACTAGATATGAACCATCATCTTTTTTGCCAGCAGCCTTCTTAGGAGCTGCCTTAGGAATAGGGGTTTCAGGTGTGAAATCGTGGGGCACGTTAACAACCCATTTCGTAGGAGTGAGGGCCGAAGGAGGCGGCGTTGCAACTTTCAAAAGAGCCTGTCCGTCCTTGACATACTCGAAATCTCCACCAGGACCCAAAGAGCCCTTTCTATATCGCTGCATCCAATGCAAAAGGTACCGCCGGTTTCGTGGTGGCTCGATGCCCAGCTCCTTGAGTTCCGGCGAGGTGAGGGAGAAGAGTGCGTTCCATGATGGGAACTTGTTGGCGTATTTGTTGAGGCCGCGGCCGATCAGAGTCAGAAAAGTCGGAACATCGGGGACGAAGGGTCGAGGCTTGGGGATTGGGTGCGCAGGCCGTGTCTTGTGGAGTTGTCGAATTTGTCCTGTCCTTGAAAAAGCGCTGCTGCTCTGCATGAGCAGGCCAAATGTTGACCTGAGTCGTTCGCCCTTCATTTTCCTAAACAAACCATGTTAGATATGATGATTAAAGTCCGTGAAGTAATACTGTAAGCTTACGCGGTTCAATGAGTCGGATGGCACCAATTCAGCCGCTGCCTCAGAGTCAACGAAGTCTCACAAGCCGAACGTTGATCTCGAAATTTGACGATGGGTCTCATTATGTCAGCGAGGCTGTGGATGGCTGCCAGTGGCGCACTCAATTGTGGCGCTAGATCGCAGGCCGTCTATTGGTGGTGGCCCACTAACACCCGGCCAGGTTGACATCCCGGGTACCTCAAATAGTCTACCTTCCTCCTCTTACTCCTTCCCTCTTACATCCTACAATTCCATGTCAAGTCATCTATAATATCTTGCGGCCTCAACTTGGGGGCATCTCCATCTACCAGTCATCAAAGGTAAATAATAAGCACCAGCATATATTAAACATGTACCCCATGCGCCGCGCCCAGACTGGTGACTTACATGTTGGGCTGGATGGTGAGTTGACTTCGTCTCATATTTTGTATCTACGCTCACACGCTTCAACCTAGATCTGATACCAACCTCACTTGTTGAAGGGCTCATTAGTCTTGCCAGCGCTGAAAATGAAACTTCTGATCAGCCAGTATCACCAAATGAGAATGGACCGCCTACAAAGCGGCGCAAGACCGATTCTTCATCAGTCTTATTTTCTATACCCGTCGCACAGAAAAGCTTCACAATTTCACGTCCTTGTGCGGGGTCTTCTCCAAAAAGTCGCTCAGTCTTTTGTAAGGAGGTAGATCGATATGTGAATATTGCCTTTTACCCAAACCGGCTTTGCATCTCGTCAAAAAAGGATTGTCCGATCGATTCATTCCTCGCAACACTCAGCTTGCGACGAGGAGAAGAAGATGATGAAATGGCGAAGCTTCGCGCCGAAGACCGCACCTCGCGGCGATCGTCCCAGCCAAATGAGCTATGGAGTACTGTCGACATGGAACTTGAGTGGCGGGGAAGGCAGGTGAAGATATCATTCTCCCACAGCTTCCACTGGAACGAATCTCCGTCACCGTACTCACAATACAAATCAACATCAAATCGTAAAACTAGCCAACCATTTGTCAACCTTTTACTTCGTGGCTCAGCCTCAGCTCATTCCTCACAGAAATATTCGACATGGTCACCCATGGACTTTTACGACGCTACTTTTGTTCCTTCAAAAGATGACCAGGTCCCTGAGACTATCCACGTCGATACCCTAGAAACAACATTATTTCCATTCCAAAAAAGAACATTGCAATGGTTGCTACAGCATGAAGGCGTGCAGTGGTCAGACGATAGCCAAGGCATTGTGCCATACGCAGTCGAAGATAAGGACACCGTATATGACTTCAAGAAGTTGACTGATCTGAATGGGGAGGAATACTACTTGAGCGAACTATTCCATACTGTCACAAGAGATATAACGCAATTTCGACAAGCGGAGACCTCGACCAAAGGGGGTATTCTGGCTGAGGAGATGGGTTTGGGCAAAACTTTGGAGGTTCTTGGCCTGATACTACTACATCAAAGGTCAAGACCCGTGATTCAGAGTGACTACGAGTCCCAAACCAACCTTACGCCAAGTGGTGCCACATTAATTGTGACGCCCCCATCATTGAGAGACCAATGGGTCTCTGAGATTACTCGTCACGCACCTAGCTTGGGTGTTAAAGTTTACGAGGGTCGGAAAAAGATAGTAGACGTCAACGAGAAACAGGCTATCGACGAACTCGCTGGCTACGATATCATCATCACAACCTATCCAGTACTTTCTGCTGAGCTTCACTATACAACGACACCCCCAGAGCGATCACGACGCCATGCAAGAGTTTATGAGCGACCGAAATCTCCGCTCGTGCAAATATCGTGGTGGAGGATATGTCTAGACGAAGCACAGATGATTGAAAATGGCTACAGTCAAGCAGCGAAAGTGGCTCGTGTTCTTCCTCGGGTCAACGCTTGGGGAATCACCGGAACCCCCGTGAAGGACGACGTTGAAGATCTCCAGGGCTTGCTTCTTTTCCTCCGATACGAGCCATACTGCTCAGTGAATCACATCTGGTTAGATTTGATCCGTAACCACAAACCCGCTTTTCAGCGTTTATTCAACAGCATTACTCTGCGACACACGAAATCGTTGGTTCGAGATGAGCTGGTTTTACCACCTCAGAAACGCTTTGTCCTCAGTATGCCGTTCACAGCCGTTGAGGAACAACACTACCAGTCCCTTTATCGAGAAATGGCGGAAGCGTGCGAGCTTAGTCTCGAGGGAGCACCGCTGGTGGACGATTGGAAACCTGAAAACCATGCCGAGGACATGAAAACTTGGTTGGTTCGACTAAGACAGACCGCGCTGCACCCTGAAATCGCAGGCTACGCCCGCCGAATGCTCGGCAATAACAAGAACCGGCCGATGAGGACTGTGGAGGAGGTTCTCGATGCTATGCTTGAACAGAGCGAGAGTGCGATCCGAGCGGACGAGAGAGCCTATCTGTCGAGCAAACTGACTCGAGGCCAATTATATGAAAACAGCCCGCGTGTGAAAGAGGCTCTGAAAATATGGACATCAGTTCGGGAACAGACTCGCAAAATTGTCTCTGAAGCCCGAGACGAACTCAAAGCTTTAACTACCAGTCAGGCAGGTGTAAGATCTACACTTGCCAATGACGAGGACTCCTTTTCCGAATCCGATGATGATTCTGAAGTGGGGGAAAAGGGGCAACTGAATGAAAGTCGGCGACGGCTGCGCGGAGCATTGGAGATGGATCACAAGGCCGTCTTCTTTTGTGCCAACGCTTACTTCCAGATTCGTGAAAATCCGGAGATGACCGACCCGGATTCCGCTGAGTTTCACCGCGTAAAGAAATTAGAGGATGAGGGTTATGAAGAAGCGAAGGTTATCCGAAGGGAGATTTTGCGTGAGTCCCACCGCAAGGCGACTCGTTTGATGTTGAAAGTCGCACAAAAAGCATCCGAACAATCATTCGTGGAAATTCCGGAGCTCACTGTTAGCGAGGAACGAGGCATTGAGAGCGGCCGCATTGTCGATGATCTAGAAGCATTGTACGGCGAGCTAAACGATCAAGCCAATGTCATTGATGAGTGGAGAGAGCGTCTTGTCAGCCTGATTCTGAAACCTCTAATCGATGAGGAAGACGATAATGAAACAACTGGAGAGGAATATGGCGAGTCAGCCAAAATACAGGACGAACTTGTAGTTTATGTTCAGGCTCTTCGCGCTGCCATTGCTGATCGACAGGATGCTTTGACTGGTCAGACCAACGAGCTCATCAAGCACGAAGCTCAGACGTCGCTCAGACTGGCAGCCAACGAGGAAGGACCTGCTCCTGAGAAGCTTATTGAGCTTTTGACATTGCGAGATCAAATCAAGCCAAGATCAACCTCAATGCGGAAGGTTATCGGTGAATTTAGAGCGTTGACGTCGAGACTCTCAAGAGATACCACCCGAAGCACTATCGAAGGCAGAATCGCAGATCGACAACTCAAAGCAACGCAAGTAACCTTGAACGCACAGAGCAAGTTGGCTACTGCTCTGGAAGCAGAGGTCGACAAATTCAAGACCATAATGAACCTTCGCTTGGAGTATTATCGCCAACTGCAGATGGTGTCTGACAGTGTTCTTCCATACGAGGGGCCTGTGAATGAAGAAGTCATGAAGAAGATGAAGGAGACCGAGGATAACCTGCGTCAGAAACTCTCTGCAGCCGAAGCAAAACACAGATATCGTATGTGAACTCCCTTTAGTGACTAGACATGAAACTAACTGTCCAGTCCTTCACCTCAAGGAAGCAGGAAACAAATCCAACGAGCCGCGGATGTGTGTTATCTGCCAGACACCTTTCACGATTGGTGTGCTCACCGTGTGTGGCCATCAATTCTGTAAAGAATGCATGATGCTGTGGTTCAAAGCTCATCACAATTGCCCTGTGTGTAAGAAGAAACTCAAGTCATCCAACTTGCACGACATTACCATCAATCCCCAACAACTCACGGTGCATAGCGACAACCCAGACCAAGTCCAAGATGGCACCGGGACCAGCCCTCGGCAAAAGCAAGGCGATTTACCAAAGACGACTGGCATTTATTCTGAGTTCAACTCAGATAAGCTAGCAGAGATACAGAAGATTGAGCTGGATGGACCTTCTTTTACTACCAAGGTTGATACGCTGGTCAAACATCTGATGTGGTTACGAGAATCCGACCCCGGCGCAAAATCAATCGTATTCTCACAGTATAAAGGCTTTCTTGGGATTTTGCGCAATGCTTTCTCGAGATTCAGGATCGGATTTGCCTCCATTGATGATCCAGATGGCATCAGACGGTTCAAAGAAGACGCCTCAGCTGAATGTTTCCTCCTTCATGCTAGGGCACATTCCAGCGGCCTCAACCTTGTCAATGCAAGTCATGTCTTTCTCTGCGAACCTCTCCTCAATACAGCGCTCGAGCTCCAGGCAATTGCACGCGTGGATCGTATCGGTCAAATGCATGAGACAACCGTATGGCTTTACCTAGTGTCTGGCACGGTTGAAGAGTCGATCTACAATCTTTCGGTGCAGCGACGCATGGAACACATGGGTCGCACGAATAAAGGCAAATCAAAGGAGCCAACACCTGAACTACTGGACACGAGTATTGAGGCGGCAAACACACTTGAGCTTGAACAAGCATCATTATCGCGCTTGATGAGCAAAGACCGATCGGCTGGTGAGAACGTGGAAGAGAACGATTTGTGGGAATGCTTGTTTGGGCACGTTGCCCGTAAGGGCAATCAACCCGAGAGGGACACCAGGCTACAGGAACAGGCTGTCAAGGGGTACCTGGCAGCAGAAGCAGCTGAAGGAAGGATGAACACAACCGACTTAACATGATGATTATGATATTCACGAACAGGATTCAGCGCAAGGGGTTTGCGAAGAATGGGGGGGTGATCCACGATAAACGATGGAGGACTTGCTATTATGTAGACTTTATCACGATTTGCATGAACAATCTTTCAACATGAAAGCAATTGCAGTGCTCGGCATACTGGGTCGAAATCCGGACTCAAGTTAGAATGTGCAGGAAAAGCATGTCATTTATTCAATGCTCGTTTTGGTACACGTAATATTAATACAACAGATACTTTTGGCCTGGTATCTCTTGATCTATTGCCATGCGACGAGTTAGATCGTTCCTCATGACACCATCAATCCCAGTCTACCCAGGCATTTGCGCCCGTGGCCCTTGGAACTCAATACATGGTTTCGTCACACAATACAGCACGTATGAGCGCAAGATGTCGAAAAGAAGATATTTCACTTCCTTACTCGGCTCGCTTACTCTTGGCGCTTGCGCCAGACTTGACGCGACGGGCAACAGGGCGGTTGATGTGGTGGTCAGGGATCCAGCTCTCGTCGTAGTCCTTGCCAGAGGTGGTAGCAACGGGGGTCGCCTCGGACCCAGAGAGGGGCTCAGCAACGTCGACGGCCTTCTTGGCCTTCTTGGTGGTACGGGCGCGCTTAGCCTGGGGGAAAAGGGCCTCGATCCAGGTCTTGTAAACGAAGTAGAGAGTGCCGGCGAAGGCAGCAGAGAGGAAGAGGTAGAGGAAGATGCTACCGACATTATTAGTTTACTATTGATGAAGATTTTGTAGCGGACATACATCTGGGGGTCAAGGAAGCTGGTAGGAGCCTCAACAATGGAGGCAGGGCCGACATGAGCCAGAACCTGGTGAAGGTTCCCGGCAGAGTCGGCGACGACAGCGGAGAGCTCAACGCGAACTTCCTGGGGTTGCATGTCCTGAGCGAAAGAGAAAGGGAGTTCCTTCTTCTCGCCGGCAGGGACCTCGAGGTTGTACTGGACGGCAGTCAAGTTGCGCAAGATGCCGGCGTAGCTAGGGCTATCCTCAGGGAGCTCCTTCATAGTGTTGAGAGAGCCCGAGACGAAAGCGACGGTGATAGGATTGGCGTCATTGTTGTTAATCTCGAGAACAGCCTTGGTGGGACGACCGTTGACGAGCTTCACGCCGAGAATATCAGCCTCGGGGAAGCTGGCCTTGACAGTGGCCTTGAGGGGAGCCTTAGGAGCAGCATTGGTATCAGGGGCGTCCTGTATGAAACGTTAATATGTAAAGACGCTTAGGTGTCGCGCGACACGAACCTGGGCGACAGCGCCAAAGATCTGAGCGGCCACGAGGGCGAGCAGAGAAGCCTTGAAGAACATGACGGCGAGAAGATGGAACCTTTAGAGAAAACCCAATGGAGAGATGAGAAGATGAGGAAGGGAAAGAGGAGAAGAAGAATAGAAGCTGGTGGAGATGATGGAATATGGGGGAAAACAGGTTGGTCTGTGGGTGACAATCTGGCCTCTCACTCTGAAGGCGACCTGGGAACAAGGGGAGGGGTGCTAGGTACTGTGGAGAATCGATTCAGATTGGGGCGAGACCTGTCGGTTTGGTTTTAGGGGAGGATAGTGGGGAAGGTTTTGAAGCTGGAGCTGTTTTAGTGATTGCGATGGGAGCTGAAGCTAGCTGGAGGGGAGCTTGGACCAATGGCGTTGTTAAAGGTTGCAGCTGTGACGTTTTAAGTTGAGCCTATCAGCGTCATTGCAGACTTGAATTCTTGAAACCAGTTGTGATACATATCAGTCAAGTTAACCAATGTTACAGCATCAATTAGATTATCCGATGAGAGATCGAGAATCGGCTGGAATGTGGGGGTCTCCGGCGTCTCCTCCGGCCGGCCTTCCATACGATTCGGCCCCGCTCCGCGTTGTTATCATATCGTTATCAGATATCTTTGACTTCAATGGTGGTTTATAAGTTCCAGTGTAAGTGAAATAGGTGGGATATACAGTAAATGCATGAGCTATGCGGCAGAACAGATGTCATTGTGAGAATAGAAACTGCTTTAAATCTATCAAACGCTATAATGTGTGTATATGACTATGGTCGTGCGCGATGTGTATGTGTATGTGTGTGCTCTGGATGTAACCTCTAAGCTTTCTAAACTTGAGAGTCTCCAAGCTTTTCAGACTCCTCAACCTCCTTGGCTCTCTTCTCCCACGCCTCCAGCGGTGGAAGCTGGAAGAGTCGACCATCCATGCTCGCCTTAATAGTTCCACAAGCTACCATGATCCATAGCAAAGTCTCAGCAATGGAAAAGATAGTGCCGAGTACTTTGAAGAATCTCGACGGAAGTTCTTGAGCAAGAGTCGTGGTCGCAACTGAAAACACTCCTAGGGGGAAAGTGAATGCCCACCAGGTCAGATTGAATGTGAGTTTGCGTCGGATGATAGTGGCGATGGCAAAGAAGAGCCATACCACAGCAAACCCCCACAAGATGAGGGCAGTGAGAATTCCAGTGAGATAGAAGAATTGGCCCGCAATGGGAGCCATAGGGATAAACTCATTTCTGGCGAAGACTTTCAGTGCGACTTGGCCGAGGAGTTGAATTGATGCAGCGCCCATGCCAAGAGGGCCAATGGCTATGAAGGATGCTACGGCGGCTTGGCCGGGGAGAATGTCGTGAACCATGAGTCGGTTGTAATACATGGCTAGAATCACAATTGCCATTGGCACGCTAGTTCCCCAGAGAATATAGCTGGCGATAACGGTCCAGATTGCGTGTTGGTCGTTGGGCAGAACGCTGGCGACAATGGCTCCAGAGCTGGATGCGACGATGTCGGATATGACCGGAAGAAGCCATGATGGGTTTACTTGGTCAAGTGTAATCTTTCCTTAATGTCAGTACGTTTTCATAGAAAAAGAATTTGTGTAAATAACCTACACCTTCTGTGCGCATAATGCAATGGGGTATGTAAAGGTTGCAAGCTACGGCCATGACAACATCTATCCACCAAAGAGACCAAGCAAAGTTGGCAGCCCAGTTGCCCCAAGCCGGAACACAGGCAAAGACAATCATGTTGATTATTGTAGCGAAACCAACAGGGATTGTTCCTTTTTCGATTGTTAGTCTCAATTGGAGCCAATTGGTCATATCATGAGAAGGCGTACCTAGAAAAACAGCCTGAGCAGGATGCCGCAGCGTTGAAGACCATAACCCTTTGAAGTAGGTATATCTTGTAACCGAGATAAGGCTAAACAGCGTGAATAGCACAATATTTAGGCAAAATATTATGACAGAAACGTAGAATAGCCATCGACCGTGATAGGGGAGGTTGTGAAGCAAAATAGACGTAATTCCAGTGCCCATCGTTACTGTGAACCACGCTGGCGTAAAGTTGGCAACTATTCGGCGCCATCCTCTTCGACTTTTGTCATATTTTCCGTGCTTGAGTTCTACTGAATCCGCAGGAGCCACGGGCGGTGCCATTTCTGAACCTGGGTATGTGACCTCGCTCGAGTCTAGGTCTGGTAGACCTAAAGGCGTAGGCGTGGGACTCATGATGAGAACAATTGAGTCAGGAAACTTGGAGTGCAGAACCGTCTATTCTGATAAAAGAAAAAACCAGTTTTATTTAAATAAAGTAAGTGTATTAATGAAGGTGCTGGCCTGACATCGCGGAATCGGCAACTCGGCCAATTTTCGACCCACGATGAGTCGTCATGTTATGTTTTGGTACGGGACAGGCGAACACTTAGGTTAAGGGATTCACTATGCTCGTGCCATTGCCACGGAGTGGACGCACTCGATTTATAGGAAATCCGCGGAGACGTGTAAACTCGCTTGGCAGTCGTTCAATGCCTAGTCCACAACCGTATGATGCTCAATTGGTTTATATCCAAAGAGTTGACGCCTGGGTTGCTTAGCCTATGGGACGTTGTACTTGTTAGTCATAGGAATTCAACGTCAGTCCATGGGTAAGAGTTGGACATTAGCAGATGACTATACAGTTATATTGATCCTTCTAAACTCAAGAGTACTATCGTATGGAAAGATAGTAGTAGTATGCTAATGCATCATTGGGCAACGTTTGCTGCATTGTCGGAGAAATAGATCTCTCCTTCACGTCAAACAAGCCACCCGCCTAGACTACCACTACCGAAGAGCAACAACATCTACTACCTCACCAATTGCACGTTATTTATGGCGGAAATTTTCACGTAATCCAAGATCTCATCTGGATCGGGTCTAAACCATCCTATTTTGTTATAAATCCCGAAACGCCGCAATCATAGCCGTACGTATAAAAAGAACAACGATTGTAGGGCCAAACTTCGCTTATACCAATCCCCTTTTTTCATATCCTGGTTCGCTTCAAAATCGATCAACTAACCCCATAACAAAACAATAAACCAAACAAATTCAACATGATCTGATCAACTCTACTTGGAATGATCAGAAGCCATGACCTCCAATGTGACCATTATACTTGGGCGTCACGTAGCCAGGCATAGTCTCCCTCTCCTCCACTGCCAAGTGAGCACCTGCGATGCGCAGCAGCTGTGCACAAGGCTCCTGGCCTGACTTGACAGCGACAAACAGCGGCGAGTGGTTGGCCTTGTTGCGCTCGTGGACGCTCGCACCACGCTGCAGCAGCTCCAAGAGGATCTCGGTGCTGCCCGCCACCGCTGCAAGATGTACCGCCGTGTTACCTACGTAGTCGGACTGCTTAAGAAGCTGTGCCCCCTCGCCTTGTAGAAGCTCTTTAACAAGGCCCAACTCGCCGTTCTCGATCGCGTAGCCGAGCGCTGAGAATGCTGTTTCGCTTGGCGTGAGATGGGATGCGGCAAAGTCGAGTGAGCCTGCAGGGTGTGAGAAGCTCTGGTGGGCGATCTCTGTCATCTCGCCACGCAGCGACCGAGAGAGCTTCTCTTGAATTTCCTTGGTTGATAGGTTTGGGTGGGCGAGGAGGTAAGAAACTTTGGTCAGAGCCGCCTCGGCAGTGAGATCAAGACCAAAGATGACGCCGGCGCGGCCGAGGACAGTGCCAGGAGCATAAACGGGGGAAACAAAGCCATTAACACATTGACTAACATTTACAACGACAATACCACGCTCTACAGCCGCCTTGATGATCTGTGTAAGGCGACCGTCAGCACCGCCAGGGATGTTACCCATACCAAAAGTCTCAAGAACAAGACCCCGGATATCGGGCAAATGGAGAACAGCGTCGATCATCTCAGGTTTAATGCCAGGGAAGACACGCAAACAAGCAACGTGAGTCGTGTCCAGGCTCTTTGTGATGTGAAACTTGGCGATCGACGTAGGACGGAGAACAAGAGGCCAATTAACGCTGATGCCGAGACCGTTAACCTTGGCAATAGGTTCACAGTTGGGACTGGCAAATGCCTCGAACTCGGTTGCTGAGACCTTTGCGCTGCGATTGCCGCGATAGAGTCGGTGGTGGAAGAAGAGGCAGACTTCGGGGATGGTGAATGTTCCGGCGATGATGAGCGAGCCCAAGAGGTTATCGACTCCGTCAGACTGGAGGGCAAAGATAGGTGCTTGAGAACCAGTGAGGATGACAGGCTTGCCGAGATTCTCCATCATAAAGGAGAGAGCAGAGGCCGTGTAAGCGAGAGAGTCTGTTCCGTGGAGAATGACGAAGCCATCAAACAAATGATAATTCTCTTGAACGCATGAAGCCATGGCATCCCAGTCGTGGGCAGAGATAGAGCTTGAGTCGAGCAGAGGACTGAACTCGATGATGCCATAGCGGACATGGCGGTTGTATGCTGTAGCAGGAGTGCGAAGGCTATCAATCTCGATCTTTTCTCCATTGCGGATAGCGGGCAGGGTACCTAGACGTATGTTAATATACGTCAAAAATGCCTGAGATGATGCATTCCATACCTGGGTTAGAAAAGTCGTTAAACGATTGGCGAGGAGCCATGGCATTTTCCAAGAAGTTGTCGGTTGGCTGAAGACCATCAGGACCTTGTTGCATACAAATGGTTCCGCCAGTGCCGATGATAAGAACCCGAGACTCAGGATAGCTGGTCTCGGGAACCTTCAAGGCGGGTGAGTCACGAGAACCTGTCTCGCTCATGTTGAGAGTGAGTGTAGGTGAAATAAGGTCTCTGAGGAGTCTTGACGGTCTATCTATCAATTGATATCGGTGGTTGAGATAAGAGCTGGGGTTAAGATAACACCAGTGTAAGTGGCTTCTTAGGACGATTATCCTTTAACGAGAACAATTTTTCCCAGATAAAGAAGGGAAGAAGATCAATTCACTGCTGAAATGAGGAGAAGTGAAAATTTATCTACGGCACGCGCAACGTAAACCTTGTGGACAAAGAAGCCATCAAGTGGATCCATGAGAGGTTATGAAG
Organism: Fusarium sp. NFCCI 5145; assembly: GCA_033439405.1. Classification (NCBI taxonomy): domain Eukaryota; kingdom Fungi; phylum Ascomycota; class Sordariomycetes; order Hypocreales; family Nectriaceae; genus Fusarium; species Fusarium sp. NFCCI 5145. The sequence goes on along the minus strand of JAWDHB010000074.1, from coordinate 101,923 downwards.
GGGTAACAGAAACTCGATATCTCGCGGGGACTGGCGAGTAAGATGGTTGTAGTCTAGCAGGAGTGCGAGCTAAGTATCAGGGAGGAAATCATTGGTGAGAAAACAAGGTCAGAAGTTACAGTGCTTGGTTGTCCTAAGGATTTAATGACTGAAAGAGGGAAATGGCATGTTGTGCATGGTGTTTTGAGGATTGATAGATGATCAAGGGAGATTACTGTAGAGACGGTGAATAAATAGAGATGGATGATTCCTCACACGATCCCTAGTACACGGTATATCAGTTATTTGCCTATGTTCTGTGAAAAAGGTTAGACGACATATTTATAATTCTCAGTAACTAGAAGAACAGCAGGCTCTTTACCTACTCTTTACCCCAGAGAATCCATATCTCCAAGACGCGGGGGAGAATGAATAATAATTACTGGCACGACACTCAAATCTGGGACTGAACGTGCGTTGGGCTGCATTTCTACACTTCTTCCATCGGCAAAGGCTAGAACAAAGTGGATTCTCTCCTAGTTATTTGGTGGTAGTCAAGCCTCCGATTACGGGGTATCATTAACCAATCAAAGCAGCTGGTCTTCTTGGTGGTTATTCATCCAACCTAGGTAGGTAACAATGAAAGATTTTGATATCTCCGGGGCATTCTCTAATACTGGCTACAAACAGAGATAAATTTAAACTTGTCATTTCAAAAGACTATGACATGCTGCGGGGATGCAGATAGAGTCAATGTAGACAGCGATCTGGATGATTTTTTAAGGTTCAAGAGTGAGAGACGTCCGGTGTAGTTTGTGCCAACGGCGAATACTAGGTACGGGTAGTTAGTAGTTTGATCTAGGTATAAACGCACAGATACAAGGATGACGTACACACCAAGATCACAATCAGTCATGTCTTGAAAGACAATCGCGCAAAAAGTAAGCGAATCTTGACAAAGACGATCATGACCTGGATATAAAATGGAGCCAACAAACGCAAACGGGCAAGGGTCTGCCGGTACGTATAGGTCGAATGTCCATCCTTTCGTCCCGCTAAACCTCCCCTGGTCATTCTGCCACCTTATCGATTTCACCGCCCTCGTGCGTCTCTAAACTCTCGCCTGGGCTTTATTGAAAGTGCATTGACAATCAGGTCGATCAACCAACAAAACATCTCTAATCACACACGCACACTCTCCTTTTCAACACTGCGCCCATTCTTTGATTCCTCACTACTTATCAGCCCATCATAGTAAATTATTGTTCGAACTCTTCCCGATGATCTACAATTAAGAGGCGATGCGAATCTTGTGAGAAACCTCCTAGTCTTGACGCGCGCATCGTCGACTCTTAAGCAACAACGACATGGATAAAATGTCAGACTCAACACCCGATGGCACATCGCCTCGGACATTTGCGCTCAACCACCTAAGACCCCGATCGAGTTTCAAGGGTTGCTCGCGCATTTCCGACTATGAATTGCTGGGCAAACTGGGAGAGGGAACCTTTGGGTACGAAAAACCCCTTGGTCGGCGCATCCCTCGTCGATCGCCGGAATCAAACGCAGCCGCAAATGCTAACATATATCCAGTGAGGTTCACCGCGCCCGCTTGCGCAAGACCGGTACCCTTGTCGCTTTGAAGAAGATTATCATGCATCATGAAAAGGATGGCGTATGTCTCAACAAACACCACCGAAGAGTTGCACTGACGATCCCAAGTTTCCTATCACCGCCCTTCGCGAGATCAAGCTTCTCAAGCTCTTATCACACAAGAATGTCCTGAGACTAGAGGACATGGCTATCGAACACCCTACAAGGCAGAGTGAGTTGATACGATCGCTCTCTAGTCGATCAAGCTAACCAGCCCATTCAGCGGATAAGCGCAAAAAGCCTATCGTATACATGGCCACTCCCTACATGGATCACGATCTCTCTGGTCTTCTCGATAACCCATCAGTTCATTTTAAGGAACCTCAAATTAAATGTTACATGCTGCAACTACTCGAGGGTCTACGATACCTCCACGACAGCCACATTCTGCACCGAGATATGAAAGCCGCCAACCTGCTTATCAACAACCAAGGTATTCTACAGATTGCTGATTTTGGTCTCGCCCGGCACTACGATGGACGAACACCACAGGCCGGAAAGGCTATGGGCGAGGGGAAACGAGATTATACTGGTCTGGTAGTCACCAGATGGTACCGCCCACCGGAGCTTTTGCTACAGCTGCGGCAATACACCCCCGCTATTGACGTTTGGGGAGTAGGGTAAGCATGAATTTGGAAGTTTGATGTCATTTTGATTCTGACGATTGATGTAGCTGTGTCTTGGGCGAGATGCTCGTCGGAAAGCCTATTCTGGCGGGTGAAAGCGACGCGCATCAGTTGGAGATGATCTGGGATTTGATGGGCTCACCTACCGAGGAGAGTATGCCTGGGTGGAAATCACTGCCTGGTGGTGAGCATTTAGCCCCGCGACAACGAACAGGGAACCTCCAGAACCGATTTAGAGAGTATGTTTACATGAAACTTGGAAGTCGAGAATCAATCACTAACACTGTCTTCAGGTACGGTTCAGGGGCAGTTTCACTACTGCAGGAGCTTCTCAGACTGGACTGGCGGACACGAATCAACGCGGTCGATGCTTTACAGCACGCGTGGTTCAAGATGCAGCCTCTACCTCTCCAGCCCCATGAGATCCCTGTGTACGAAGAGAGTCACGAGTTGGATCGAAGAAAGTTCCATGATCGCAAGGCTGCTCTGCCTCCTGCCCCTAAAGGTGGGACTGTGGGCATTGGCCCTGATGCGAATGGCGCTACTGCAGGTTTCAACAGCAATGAACCCTATGGGAATGGTCGTAACGGTGTGAATGGGGGCAGATACCGCAACGGACCTGAGGAAAGACGCCCTGCCTGGCAACGAGAACGAGGTGCTGGGCTACCACCACGACCACCTCCGAACGACGATGCGGACTATCGTGAGCGTGGACTCCCTCGCGGAAGAGGACCACCTGGGCAAAGGGCTCAAGATGTCGACACGTACATTCCGGCCTATAATCGGGATGATCCAGGCAGACGGAGAGACGATCGCCCACCACCACCCAGAGATGATCGTCGACGCCGTAATAGCAGGGACGATCGACGCTATGACAGAGACCGTGGCACTATGAGCCGCAGCAGGTCACCTAGGCACGAGCGATCAAGAGATAGAGAAAGGTCAGACCGTGATATGTACCGGAGATAGGATCATCCGCCAGCGATATCACGCGAGTCTACGGGCTACAGATGCGTGCAAGGACAAGAGTCAGTACCGCTGCCGGGACAATGGGTGGTCGGACAATCCAGGCGTTCGAAGGAGGAATGAACAAGAATCTAATCACATGTCGAGTCGGGCATAGCAGGAACATGGCGCAACGGAATGATATGATCGAGCAAACAAGTGTGGAAGAAGAACATTCTTGGAAAGACCGAATGTCTAGCATTACTACATGAAGCGGCGCTTGATAAGCGACGTATTAAGAGGTTTCTAACAAATCAATCCTCTGATTAAAGAGCGTATAATATGGAATTATCCATAGCATATGAATTCTGCAGCTGAGTCTTGATGACCATAGCTTACACGATCAATACTCTGAATCATCGTCCTCCTCATGAATCGTTTGTGATAGTAAACCACCGGCCGGTCTACGTCTTTGGCTGGATGAGTCGAGCCATTGCCAGTCAAGTTCAGTACCTGAAGATTGCGAATCCCGTCGACTACTGTTTTCGAACAAGCTCTCCTTGGAAGATGACCGTCCTGAGTTGAAGTCGTCGCGTTGCATTCCAAGATATGATGTGATAATAGATGAAAAGATGGCCAGGCCAACGCCAGCTAAAATGCCAACGCCAGCTGCAGCGCCAAACTAAAAGAATGTTAGGATATAAGATGGTGATTTGAGTACCGGTCTTACAAAGGTGTACAGTGGCTATGAATGTTAGCTTGATCTCATCTTGAGGGTCATCGGCAACATACCTCTAGACTGGCTAAAAACGCCCAGACAGAACGCACACCAGCAACCGTGTAAGAGAAGAGGTAAATAGCTGGAGCAAATACGACGAGAAGAAGATTCGCAATGAACGACAACGGCAAGAGAATAAGACGAAAGGGAAAGCCGATGATTTGAAAGAGGCGTGAGAAGAAACCAGACCAGTTGAAGGAGAAGAGGAAGCTGAAGATGGCGACAATAGCGTCGAAGGCGAGTATAAAGGGCGAGACTGTTGGTGAAGGTTGGTCGGCGGATGTAGCTGCCACGATTGTGGATGCTGGGAGCGATGATTCGGACATCTTGGTTGAGATGTGAGGTTGTGGTGTTGTTGATGGTATGGAAGTTATGTGAGGTGAGGTTGCTTAGGTAGGGAGGGAGAATTACATCATTAGGGATATGGGATAGGAGTTGTTGAGTAACTCGATATTACAGAGACTGCAGTAAAGAAGTTTCTTCTATACCTAGGTTTGATATTTTTGGGGGGTTATGGGTTAAGTTATTTTAATAGCTCGTAGAAAATAAAAGTGCAGTCGTCTAAGAGCTCCCTTGAGCTGTTGTAACCTCCGGGAAGCCAAGTCTATCGAGATTGGGCGACTGACTTGGAGAGCTCTTGGTGGATACCTTATAGCTCAAATGGTTGTGTTAGTGATATCCACCCAGTGACATTCAACGGTCGGCAGGAAATACACAAAAGGCATGTACTGGCAGACTGTCACCTATCAGGCTCCCCACCACGATTTCAAAATCCCACCCGTTCTCTTCCCTTCATCCATTTCCATCATCAATCTCTCTCAGGTTGATCTCCACCCCCGCGACTAACGACGAGCAAACGAACTAAACGACAAAGGCCACACACGCCTGAGAATAAATTACGAAACCATATCCGACGACATTTTGGTACATCGTCTTATAAATCAAGCGCCAACATCTTATTACAAACACCAAATCTTGCATCTGAATCATCATCACGCTACACAAAACCCCGGATTTCACACCAGCCCTGCCGTGCCGCGTCAGGCCGTTTCTCGCTCATCTGCCTCTTCTGACTTCGATGCCCAATTGGCGCTGAGAGCGCACGAAAAACATTCCTTTCTATCATCAATATAACCGAGAAGCTCTTCGTCGTTGATCTTGACATGCGGTTGTCATTGACCCGATAAGATACCGACACCCCGACCCTCCCCAACGCCATCACCATCACTTCTCAACATCCGCTCAAGAACCTAAGGACATCCCATTAAAGGGAGTAGGGGGTAGCAAACATGGGTAACAACCCGTCTTCATCCTCTAAGCCGACCACGCCGACGACTTCGGCTCCTGGCTCGGCACACGGCCATCATCATGGCCATGAATCTCCCCGACATCATCTTCGAAAAGATGCCCGCAATATCATCACCGGACACGCGCATCGATCTGCCGCGCCGCCAGAGCCTTCTATGGCACAGGCTCAAGGCTCGACTGTCATAAATCGACCAAAGAGCTTGCCTCCTACCGCTGTCTCGTCGCTGAGCGGATCTCCGCATAACAACTTTGCCGCTGTTCACAAGACTGCTTCGTCCTCCGATGCTAAGGGCATCACTGAGAAACATGGAACCGGAACCCCTGAGTCTAAGCCTGCTGAGAGCAAGCCCGCCGATTCCAAATCGCATTATCGTGATGTGCCTACCAAGCCTGTGGACGTTCCGATGGAGTCTTCTTCTCTTCGATCACACCAGTCTGCACATGTCAATGACACAGCGCTTGTTCCCAATAGTAGCATCACAGATATGTATCTGACTCGACCCCCACGCTTACCCCTCCCCATCGATGAAGAGGTTCACACCCCTGGATCTCCCATTCTAGCACCAGAGTCGGATCAGCCGGTGCCTGATATCGAGCCTATTGACACTTTAGATAGCATCACCCGCAAGAGCTCTGCTCTTAGCGCTACGACCGTTGATGAGGAGGATGGCGAAGAGCTGCGGGTCGACAAGACGAGACCAGTTGTTCAGACTAAGTTGGAGTGGCTGAGCGGAGGCGATAAGGTTTATGTGACAGGTACCATCTTTCAATGGAATCGCAAGCAACGATTGCATCCCATGTAAGTGCCATGATGCTATTTATTGTTCTTCTGCTCTGAGACATGGTTCGATCAATACGTTGTCTGTGTTTCTGTGGCTGCTTGACGGTCTCAGATGACTGTTGCACACGGTTCATTTGGCCCACGATAAGGAAATGCCGGTATGGATTCAGGATGCGATCGCTAACATGATATCTAGCGAGGGTCGTCCTGGTTGCTTTTCGACGACAGTCTATGTCCTCCCGGGCACACACCATGTCCGCTTCCTAGTGGACGGCATCATGCAGACATCCCCTGATCTGCCAACTACCGTCGACTTTGGCAACAACCTCGTCAACTATATCGAAGTGAGCCCCGACGATGCTCACAAGAAGCAGGTTCCTGCACCTTCTGCAGGTCCTCAGGCCGAGGTTCAGGCCGCTGCCGCTGCACAGGCGGTCTCGCAAGCTCACGAGAAAGCCCCGAAGCCGCCCCCTCAGCCAAAGGGCAAAGCCGTGCCCCCTCCAGAAGCGTACCGCAGCCAGATTCCAAAGTATCTTGTGGACTTTGACCAAGCCGAGGACTCACAAGCTTACCAGTACGCTGTCAATGCCATTGAAAGACTACCAAATCCTCCTGCACTGCCAGGTTTCCTAAGCAAGCCCATCCTCAATGCGGCAACCCTCATGAAGGACGACAACAGTGTGCTCAATATGCCCAATCATACAATTCTAAATCATCTTGCCACCAGCAGCATTAAGAATAATATTCTTGCTGTTTCAGCCACGACTAGATACAGAAATAAGGTATGTAGACTATGCGTAGTACTAGAAAGGATGATACTTACTTGACGCAGTACGTGACAACAATCGTCTACAAGCCAACATCTTCGGATTAAGGTTAAGAGAGGATGGATGGCATGACGACCGGGTTTTGATTCAGAGGCCCCTATGTCTTGAGCATGTATTCTAAGATGCTAGCTCAGGCTACGATGTGATGTTGAACGCATGCTATGTATTAGAGGTCTAAGAGACAATGAGGGTAGGGTTTCAGTGTTTTTATTATAGCTGGAGGACAAGAGATTATTCGTAACATAGTGACGGCAGAATGGGCCGAGAACAGCTAGGGGTGTCAAGTGTACTTGACATGATGATATGGAGATACGAGGATGTTCATTTCTCAGCTCCAACAAATACGCACAACCGTATTTTACGATGATATTATTTTGTTTCATTGTTATTTTTATTTTTTTCATTCTTTCTGAAGAGCCTCAGTCTCTCCATTTGATAAAGACCTCGTCGGTTCTGAATCGTTGTGTACATGTACTTTCCTCCAACGACGTCCTGAACCCGGTCTCGTACGCCAACAATCCCGCATGCGCAATCATGATTCCATTGTCAATACAGAATCTCTCATCGGTCGCATACACGGATCCTCCGCGTTCTCGCGCCATGTGTCCCATCATCTCTTGCAACCTCTCATTGCAGCCCACTCCTCCCACGATAAGAACCTGCGACGATCCAACATGCGCCATAGCTCGCTCTGTGATCTCGACTAACATAGCGAATACCGTCTCCTGCAGCGAGAAGCACAGATCTTCAGGCGTGAAATCTGCGCCTTCTTTCATCTGTGCTGCCAGGGCATCGGCGGACGCTAAGATGCCTGAAAATGAACAATCCATGCCCTTCACAGCGTAGGGAATATCGAGAAGTTTGCTTCCCTTCTTGGCGAGCTGCTCGATGTTATAGCCTGGTGCTGGATCGTTACTGATCTCGAGTGTGCGAGCAAAACGATCAAGACAGTTTCCAACAGCTATATCAAGCGTTTCGCCAAATATCCTGTATCGCTGTTCCGCGTACGCAATGACCTGGGAGTTGCCTCCGGAAACGTACAACACCACAGGATTATCAGCGCCAGTAATATATCGTCCCATCTCAATATGTCCCACACAGTGATTGACACCCACAAGCGGTCTATCCCAAAGTAAACTCAACGCCCTCGCCGCAACAGCAACAGAATTCAGCGGAGCGCCCATACCAGGCCCCTTGGTATAGCAGATACAGTCGACATCTTTAGGAGTGATTTTCGCTTCGGCAAGAGCTTCGCGCACGAGGCGGACGAAGTAGGCGCGGTGATGGGCGGCTGTGTCTTTTGGAAGAAAACCGGTGCCGGGAGGAGAGACGAATGTGTCGCGGAGGTTAGAAAGGATTTTTGTCTCGGTTGGTGTGTGAAGAATGACGCCGATTCCGAGCTTGTTGGCGGAGCCTTCGCAGCCGAGGGCGATATAGGAGGATTTGTCTTTGAAAGCCATTGTGAGGCCGGTTGAAGATGGGAAGTTAAAAGGTGGGGTTTAAGGTGTGGTCGTGTTGAGGTCTGATAGCTTTCTAGGCAAGTCGCATGTCAAATTTGTATCGAGACTCAAACAAGTCCAAATGGATAAATTAGAAAGATAACCGTTATTATTAAAAAAATATCGCTCAAAGCGCAAGATGCTCGAATGTTGACGTTGTTGGTGATGTCAAGCATGCGATAAGAGTCTAATCGATAGAGGGGCAGCTCAGATCTGATCTCCAACTTTTTACAAGGGCGGACAGGTTTACCAAGCCCCTCGCTTAGTACCTGTAATCCCACAGTAAGCCCATACAGACAAGCGTCATCACCAGCCACAATTTCTCTCGTTTCCGGAGCTGACGGGATGGAGGCTCCGATTTCCAATTTTCAGGGTCCAGCTAACGATGAACGGGACGACCATCCGTAGATAAAAATTCCTTAAATTGATAGCAGATCTTTCTGTGTTGTAGCACTGGTTAAAACAGCGAGATGAGATATCCACAGCTTATGATCAAACTTCTATGTCTTGCAGATATGCAATACCTGGGTATTATAGTGGTCAAGAGTATTAGTATTAATATACAAGTATGCAAAACGCATTATCATAATATGAGGTACTTTAAACCATCATGCAAGTTTTTTTCTGCATCTTCACTGGCACCGCCACATCGTCTAGCAAAGCTTCTGCTGTGGCTAAAGGTTGTGTAAATCCACAACACCCGGTTCGCCGGCCACTTTTCCTTCACCTGCAGCCTGCCCTCCACTCCAAAGCCTCCTCTGTCACTCGCATTTCGCACTCAGTAGCTTTTTTCGACTATTTCGTACCACTAGATCCTCATTCTGCGAGCTCTACGCTTGTATCACCATAATTTTCATAGGTATACCGCTTTTTGTTATCCCTTTCTTTCTGCTTGCACATGAAAAGGCCCCTGTTAACATATCAGCCAGGTCCCCTCGTCCAAGCTTGGTCACCTTTTACCACATGGCACCTTGATCATGCAACATCTCCTCTTCTACGGCTCGGGCAATACAACCATGCACTCTCCTTTCTCTACCCAGCAGTCTTATTATCACGCTCACAGCATCAGGAATTCGCATTCGATGAGTCGGCCCATCATATCCCGATACTCCAGAGCTTCCCCTCAGCCTCCCGCATGATACTCGCATGACCACCTCGCGATATCATTACAATCTCTTCCGCTACGATCAAAGACAAAGTATTTACGGCAAGCAAATATGGCCAAAGGCTTTTTTGGGTCTAAACTTGACCGTTGTTCTTTTTTCATTTTTATCGACCTGGGCCGCAGATTAGGCTCTCTCACGTCCAAACCCGAATACCGACCACCCGCTCCGAAACTCCTTGCAATGCCCTGGTCAACGACTAAATAATACATGACGTCTTCTTCTGGCCGTTGAGCCTTCATCGAATTTGCCCAACAGTCCGCCGTCCGTCCTTTCAATATGGGTATAAAACAAACATTCACCATAGTCATACAAATCACCCCGCCCTAAGCCTATGATACTGTTTGGGCTGCTTGAGCTTGGGCTTGTGCAACCGCTGCCGCTTTGGCCTGTGCTTTCATTGCCAGATGCGCTTGTGCTGCTGCTTGAGCGTGCGCTTGAGCGTGCGCATGCGCCGCCACATGTGCTGCCGCTGGCGATGGCAATACTCTATTTCCTGCCTGTGCTTGCGCCGCCGCCGCAGCTTCTGGCGGGACGGCTGGTCGTCCTCTGAACATGTATGGATTCAGCGGAATTGTCGCCCGGAACTTCAGTGCTCGAGTATCGAACGGATCCACCTCATACACAGGCGGCTCATCGTCGTCAGAGTCCGAGTCATACTTCCACCGATCTGACTTATCCTCACCAAGTTCCCGCGGTGGCGTCACCATACCTCTTCGGTCAATCCACAATCGGTTCAGTCGACCGATGCGTCGACGGAACGACGGTTGACTGCTCTTACAAGGCTCACTTGATCCAGCAGAAAACTGGAAAACAGGTGGATCATGTTTGTCCACTTGCATAGCATCAGGTATGTGTGTGTCCACTTCCATTTCTGACGACGTGGACGCTGGGGGCGTCATCAGGTACTGTGTCTTGGCCTGTCGGAACTTGAGCTCTGTGCCTTGTTCCTTGACCGGCGAGAGTGGCTCCCGAGTGAGATCAATATGGTTGTGGTTCCACTTCCGGTGGTTCTGAACCTTCATTTCTATATCTTGTCGAAGTTCATTCTCCTTCTCCGCCAGCTTGTCTGACAACAGGACAAGATCGGCATCAAGCGTTCTACCATCAGACCGTACAGGTTGCCGCAAATGGGCACCAGTTGGCTGTCGAATAATTGGGGGTTCCGCAGGTTTGCGTTTCTGAGGCTACAAAGCAAGTCAGCATCTAGAAGGGAAAATCGACTTCTGGAATGGAGAGCATTGGTGTGGCATACCTTCTGGTTGACGAGGTCCTCGTCCTCGCCTTTGATCCCCAGTCGGAGTTTGATATCTTTCAATCTTGCCCTTTCCTCAAACAGAGCACGATCCATAGTCATGAGCTCTCGTTTCACCATTTCACGTTCATAAGCCACAAGAACCAATTGCCGACCGTCCTCAAGTTCGCGTCGCAATTTCTTGAGTGTTTCTGCTATCTTGTTATCACGAGCTCTCGTCTTTCGAGTCTGACGGGCCTCGCGTCGTCTGAAGCAAACGAAAGGGTCAGTGTCATCAGTCTCTTGATGGGTCTCGAATTTGAGGGTAGGATGCAATGGCTTGTTGCCAGCCTCCTGTCGTCTTGATTTCCAGTACTCATACACAGGCTTAGCATGTTGAAGGATAGCCGGCGACCCAAGGTGGTTCAGTGCAGGCACCATCATGTCATAGGCGGCAACGGTATTGTCGACTGCGGCAAATGGAGTCTGCTCTGCTGCGGTGTCCTCGAACACCTCCATGATGCGCTCAAAGTCATCTTCGGAAAGTGCGCCGGCAGCAGGTGGTTTACTATTGTACTGCTTGAGGAACTCATCGTCCTCAGTGGTCATATCATAGAGACACGTTATGCACTCCTCGACTGTTTGTGAGAACCGGATGTAAGAGGAGGGCTTGTGGAAAGGAACAGGATAGAGTTCATCGTAGTTGATGGCACTCTCCTGGGGAGGTGGGACAGGAATTTCTTGATCATTGCTGGTCCCCGCCTCCTTGAGAATGGTCTGAAGATGGTATTCCTGTTTGAATTGTAAGTATGAGGCCTGGGTTGGTCATGGACTGCTGGTTGTTGGATGATAGTACCCATCCAATCAAAGCGATGCAGGGATTGTGTGCCAAGACATATCACGTGAACCAACACGTGATATCGTGATATGTGGCAGGAAGAGGATGACTCACGTTTTCTTCGGCCTGCTCGACACCTGTCGCGATTTGGTTATCAGTCGTAAGGGCTTCGTACTCGTTCGGATCGATCTGGTCCTCGCGAAGGACTGGAAGCGTCGTCTTGACGTTCAACTTCTTGACGCGGACCTTGCGTGATGACATGTTGGCAGGGGGTTAAAGGGAGGTCGGGAGAGAGGCGGTCAGGCGGCGGAAAACCCGCGAAAAAAAGCGATCAAGTCATAAAACGAAGACTTTTGAGTTGAAATCAGGCAGAAACTCGATGCAAAAGGGGCTGTTGTAGACTGTTTTTGATGGCAGCGTAGTCGGCTCGATGGGGTGACGTTGGGGTTTGTTTTGGCGCGTAAAGATTTTTCTCGCTGCCCGGAGTTTTTGGCAAGGGAGAATGGCCAAATGCCTGGCAGAGAATTGACGGTAGAGTTTGATGACGGTGTGCTGATGGGAGGGGTCGAGGTCACTCTACAGCGCGCCTTTGCGGGTGAGGTACTTTGGGCGCTTGGGCCACTGCCTCCTTTTTTTTGGGGCTGCACTTTGTTACCGTATGATACGGAGGTGCCTGGTTTGCCCAGCCAAGTTGGCAAGTTTTAGTGGTATGAGTTGCCAAATAGCGCTTGCTTTTAGTGAGGTGAGCGCTAAAGACTTGAGGAATGTTTGTTGCTGGCTAGACGACCACGTATCAGACGGAGTTAGGAAAACGGTGAGTACCATAAGTGTTTCCTTTATGTATTTTCTTGAATCCCTATGTTGTTCTCATATATTCCATCCATAGTATAGATGAGATCCATTTGATTGTAAAAGAGCTGCCTCTTTTCATTGCATCTCAAATCATTAATCCAGTCTGGTTACGTACCGTAACACACAAAGATCAAAAACGGAAGGAGCCGTAAACATAACGGAAGGTGTGCTCTTCCCCCGCCCCGCAAAGCAATTACCCCTCTGCGCACTTGCCCCTTTGCGCAGAGGATCGGTCTAGAATTACTAAACTTAGCGACAGTGACAGTGAGACCTCAATTCAGCCTTATCACCAACATTTGGACAACAGCACAAGACAGCTTATTTATACCATCCCACGCCCCCAACGAAAGCTTAACTCAACCGAACCAAACCCTTTCTCTACTCTACGATATTCCACGTTGCCACGATGGGCAACACCACCAGTGCAGTCCTGGACAACCTCGTCCAAGGATCCAACTGTGAGCCTTGCCTTGGCCCCTTCAAAAGCCCCCTCCCTTAACGCGAACGCATGGCCGGGGGAGGGGGTGATGGAGTGATACATATGCTGAGATGTACGGTTTCTAGTCGATAGAGAGGAAGTTGATCGTCTGCGAAAGCGATTCATGAAGCTGGACAAGGTGCGCAAACTTCCCGACTTTTTGGTCCTTCGTGATGGTGGATGCGCCAGGCTGGAGCATATCATAAGCATAGTAGACACAATTGGCTGACCTATATTTGTTCTCCAGGACAATTCCGGTACGATCGAGCGCGATGAATTCCTCAGCCTTCCTCAAATCTCGTCCAACCCTCTGGCAACACGGTCCGTTCAATACTTCTCACTGCATCTCTGCAAGCTAACATAGCTACCTCAGAATGATCGCCATCTTTGATGAGGATGGCGGCGGCGATGTCGACTTCCAAGAATTTGTTACAGGTCTTTCGGCGTTCAGCAGCAAGGGAAACAAAGAACAGAAGCTCCAGTTCGCCTTCAAGGTTTACGACATTGACCGTGATGGTTACATTAGCAACGGCGAGCTATTCATCGTCCTCAAAATGATGGTTGGCAGCAACCTTAAGGATCAGCAGCTACAGCAGATTGTGGACAAGACTATCATGGAGGCTGATCTTGACAAGGACGGCAAGATTAGCTTTGAGGAGTTCACCAAGATGGTTGAGTCTACTGACATCAGCATGAGCATGACTGTTGGTAAGTTGTCCCAAGCTCTACATACGTGCTCGGCAGCCATGGCACTTGCTTTCATGATTCGCATCAGGGCCTTTGGTGGGTTACAGACGCTGACATGATATACAGACCAGTTCTAAGCAATCACCGGGAAAGGTGCTATGGATTAAAGGGGTCCAGTGTCCTCCAGACGACAAGAAGTGGAAATGGATAAGGGGAGAGGGGACCGGAACACCTAGCGAATTTACATACCATTACGATCATGAATTCACGCATTCTGTTACGCTTCTCTACGCCTGTTGATGTCAGCAGGTGTGTGAAACACTCTCATCAAACAACTATAGGCCTTGAAGGAATTTGAATGTTTTCAAGCTCTCGGCTGTACATGGTATCTTGTCAAAGTCAGAGTGTTACTACGAGCATGGCACTGCAAAACGATAGTCACCCATTAGTTTGAATTCATTGAACCAAGCTGCTCCCGTTCATGGTCAACCCCGTCAAGAATGTCTCGATTGTTTGATGCCAACTTCGAGCATATGAGTCCAAGTAACAAGGTAACGCCAATATGCTTTGCGAGTTTGGGTGGACGATGAGGATTGAATGCCTTCTTCTGCTTCTTCATGAATCATAAGGCTGGCACGCCATCATTATATAGCTTAAGTTCCATCACTTATCATTTTGCACGCTCTTATCAGCCTCATGTTGAAGTGCAGCATACCATATTGAACGGCCATCGATTCATCCTCATACCAGCCTCCAAACCACGCCTATTCTGATGAACGCCCGTACGTTACTCTTGCTTAAGTTTGACTTACAAGAAGTCTACTTCTGATCCCACCTGAATATAATTGCCGCCATCGCCTGATCATGTATTTTTATTCCGGGCAGCAATATGTAGTCACAATGAAACTATAGAACCTATCGTCTATCCATGTATTCCAACACTACGCAATACATAGCCTCAAAATCTACCAGGGGCCAGCATTAAGTTTAAGAGGACTCGACTAGCAAACCTTCAACTGGCCTGTTTCACGTTTCTGTTGTAAAGTCTGTTCAGCTAGTGGTATCAACCAACTCTCGTTTAGGCGGAGATACACAACGGTAATTGCATCAATAAACACTAATTACATGGCGCCCTTAAATAAGGTTAATAGATAAACGTGCAGTCGCGGTTGAAACTTGAAACTTGAAACGGGTATCAAAACCTGTCGGACGCGTGGCTAAGGCCGCTTTGTCGGTGTTCCCGGACGCTTACAACAGATTATGCACAGTGCTATGCTTTACAGGGGCTAGACGTTATGAAACTTAAAACATGCGCCTCCTAGCCTTGACGAAAGACTATGACAAAGAGCAAGTCTTATGCTCATATGCATAGAGCATGGCGAAGCATTTGGTGACGATGTCAATGCGACGCTCGTGCGAAGGGTTTGGGGGTATGTCATACTTGAAAAGACTTACATCACGATGTTTCTCACGCTGAACATCTTCCATGATGAAACGCGGCGCATTGCGGCCAGCTACACACCCTTTTGGGTAACATCCAACGCCTCATGTTTTAGACCGAGTCAAGGAGCGGACGTTGCCGGTCGATCCCCCGGCATCGGGTCCGGGCGACATCAGAAGCCGGAGCGGCACCCCCACGCCTCAGCCCCGGATAGTGTGGAATTGAGCATATCAGTAGCCCGATAATTGTCGGGTCTCACTTACTAATGTGTATGGATCCGAACATCAAGAATGCTATAGATGGCTTGGGATATCAGCCCTGGCAAAAGCAAAGGGTTCCATGTCATGTCTCACAGCGCCCCAGAAATCTCGGGAGATATCAAGAGACCGGGACCGGGGTCACCGAAGAGTCGGTATAGCATCACGGCTGACGAAGATCCGGGGGCTTACTTTTTAAGCCCAGGATACCTCAACACACGGGCGCACAAACAAGCCTTCGGCAACTGTCTCCGGGTTACACGAAACCGTGGCTGCATGTTTCGTACGTCAGTCAGAGTTTGCTGGAGTGTATAATTGTGTTGTCGGAGTCATGATGATGAGGATAATGAAACAAATTCGTTTTTGGCTAGAATTAGTCTCACTTGTCGGTCAGGATGTAACCTCATCTCTGGAGCAACATGGATATATCTCGCATGTCCAAAGTGGCTTAGGTTGTCTTTTGCTGTATTGTATCATTGGCTTTGTTTCCTCTTCGCTTCTCCCTTTTTGATCTCCAGGAGAAAGAGGGGTGTAAGTTGTGGTTGGTACAAAATGACCTGTCATATTCGGTATTTGATATCGTCGAATTTCCGGCAGGCTGGAACGGCCAACAGATGTCCCAGTTTGTGTTAGGGCGTTAGAAATCCGATTGACGAGCCGCGGGAGACAAATACCAGGATTTGATTCGCAATTTGTCGCGCGGTGTGGACGGTGTGTAGGTATCGAGCCGATCAGATCTGATAATCCCGCCACACTAGATGACATTATTGGCATGATCGACGAGGGAGAGATCTCAGACGTGTCTTTGACACTTTGGTGGTTCCATTCTTGGAGCATGGCGCACGTCAGGATTGTGTATGCATAGTTCAGCCACTGTCTCAAGTCTCAAAAGAAAACCCAAGCAAGCCAAGATTGTGGAATCATTGAGCTGGACAGTCTACAAATTCGCCTATTGGTTACCAGCCACCGCCGCTCGGCTGGAGCACCAAACACAGAATCACCCCACAAATTTGCGGCACAGGCACACCAGCAGTACGGTGTAGTCAATAGATTACATGGGTAACATCTATGGTGTTTTCTTTTTGTTCGCCAATGATCTGGCTGACTCCATGTGTTAGTAGCCAAGAAAGCTGCTGGAGGGTGACGAGAGAGTGAGCTAATGCCCAACAATTCAGCGGTCAGGCGAAGTATTGTGGAGTTGGTCTTGATATACGGAGCAAAATCTCGGTTGCTTTCATCCGCAGTGTGTATGCGGAACAGGCGGAACAGAAACATCATGACAGCTGGAAAATGAGGCGGAACATGGACGCCAATGTTTCAAGAAGGGGCAAACAGATTAGGCTCAGCCAAGTTTAGCTGCTTGGGATGGATGCATCGAAGAGTCAGATCATATGATGCACATGACGACGGCGAGTTGATGCCCGATGCATGATATTTCATGTTGAACGGCTCGGTCTGAGGGATACATATGGTATAGCTCAAACCTGATCAAGTAAGAAGCACTGAATGTCTGAAGTCGACGTCAAAATGGAGGAGCTGTACGTTAGGCGTCGATGTAGTTGGGCTCTAACGTGAGGGCATTCATGCTTCTGTCGATGCGATTCTTGTTGTTGCGATCTGCTTCCTCTTTAGAGAGTTTCTGGGTCAGAGCGTCAGCTGCGATTCGACAATTCTGTTTCAGCCTCATTTAGTTGCGTTGCATCGCATCAGTGAGGGGCAACGTGATCGACGTTTGGGGCGTTCAGAGCCGTTGGACCTCAAGCCCTGCGAGATCTTTCCATGATTGTGGCGAGTGCATGATCAATCAGTTGGGCTGATATTGGGTAGGACGGCATGAAGATAGCGACAGTTCTGCGCCCTTTGCGTGTCTTTAGGCATCGGTCAAGTCAAGTTACTCGAGGCGCAATTTTTCGGTGACGGTTCATGAACAAAGTCAGGCGGAACAACAATTGGCTAGAAGATTCGGACGAACGAGGGATGCAGCTAGAGAGTGACAGTGACGAAAAGAAACGATTCGTGTTGTCAATGCGGATGCACCTCCACGCTTTGGGTGTACTAGAATCAATTGCGTTAAGAAGGATAAAAAAGTTGGATGTAAAGAAGCAAAGGAAGCGAGGGTATCCCAGTTCTTAAAATGCCGAGTATAGGTAGGAGGGGTCCCTCCAGTCTCCTCAACTTCACTAAACCCGGCTGAGTCTGAACAGCACGAAAGGGTCTGAGAGCCTGTAAAAAGAAAATGGCCGTCCGCGACCATGATGCTAGCTAGTCTAACAAAGTTAGTGAAACATCTAAAACACGTCAGTGACTAAATCGAGATTCAAATCATCTGATCCTTATTCTTACAGTACAGTACTTTGCTTGGTTGTGTCGCTATTAATAGCCCTTCTGGATGGAGAGTCTGAGAGCTCACTGCAGATAGGCTGGAGTCAACTCGAAGAACTAGTAGATTTGAAACAAAAGGTTTATTTTGGTTGGTAAAATACAACTGCCGAAGCCTTGTTCCAACTGACCAGTCATCTATCATTGTAACTGCAACCAACTGTATCATTTACATACTAACTATGTAAGCCCCCTATAGCCCTGCCCTGCCAAAATGCCATTGCCAATCGTCCATCTCTGGCATACACAAATCGAAACCCCGTGTGGGATTTGTGGCTCTGTTTTAGCAAGGATATGCTTGATATTCTAGCTGAGCGGAAACAAACTCCTCAGTTGCAGTAACATCGAGGAATGGGATGTGCGGTGCCGTGGAAATCAGCCTCCACTGAGGATAACCTAAACTTCCTAGAGAAAATCTGGATATCCGGGAATCTCCCGAATGTAACTGAGCAAATATGCCGACTCGTTTTCGAACAAATGATGATTACTGCTGTTGCTTTTTATGTTTCTTTCTTTTTTCTCACTTTCTTGTCAGCCACAGTGGATTATCCAAGTTGTCAAGCGGGCTTTGATACCTACCCCCACTTGACTCGCGTATTGCTTCCAACTCACACCCCCCAAGCCACAGACGATTCATTGGCTCAGAGTGAATGGGTAGGGCAGACGCCTTTTTGCAGTGCTTGTACCTGCATAAAAAGCCACTTTGCGGGAAGTCAACCGACTCGGCTTGTATCTGTACGTATCGTTTTGCTATGACACTTATGCATGCGCCTCTCTCTTGCAGCTCAGCTCAGCGTAGCAAGGCGCCCAACTTTGACAGGCCGTGCACTTTCTACTACTAGTAGAGAGAATTGGGTTTGAATGGCTGATGTCGTTTCTACTTTTGTTTCAGAGACCGAAGAGGAAGTACCACTACTGCATGCGCGTGTAAGAGCTGCATTAAGAGAAGCTGTGCCTCTGTGTAACCAACCTCTTCTTTCATAATGCGGCCTCTTATTAACCAGCGCCGCACGGGACATGTCGGTGAATATACAAAGTCACCGAAAGTCACCGACTTGTGTCGGTGAGTCGATGTGTTGTCTGTGTAAACATAACATGAAGCCAGGGAGCCATGGGCGTTTTAAGAAGAGGACAACGTAGGTTAGTAGCTGTCAAATTACTTAGCGCGGCCGATACACGAACTCAACCTCCACAGTCACAGCCGCCAGCCACTCCCGTCTACCAATAGCGTTCGAAACAGGTAACAAACAGAGATAATATAACAAAATATCCACATGTTCAGAAAATTCATATTCAGTAAAGGTCATTAACATTACACACTTGTAAATCTTTCGATATCCCACTTGAACATAAAGCTCATGTACTAAATAACTCGCCTAAACATCATAAACCTCAGCCATCATCTTTTTTTTATAAAATGTCACCCAGGAATAACAAACCTATACTATTCGCAGGGATCAGACTCAGCCCGCCTTCTCTCGCAAGCAATACCCTTCATGTGGAATAACCCCGATGGCAACTCCCGTCTTTTACCCCCCCTGGCACTACTAATAATCCCCCTGTCTTGTCGCTTGTCTCGTCTCTGACTTACATGGGTCTCTTGTCACTTTTTCAAACGAGGCGCCATCACATCCACATCCATCTATTGATCTGTTGTCAATCCTCGCCTTGGTAGGGAGTTAACAATGTTGCGGGGGCCAAGCTCCAAGCACCTAGCTCCCCGATACGTACTGACTTTACAACTACATACCTCCATACTAACGCTACTCCATCCAAGTGTAAGTTGGATACGTTGGGCACAAATCATCACACCGTCAATTCACCTATCCCATGTCAGTCATGATCATGCCAATTCATCCACAGTCACAATGTCAGCCAGCGTTGGTGCCAGATAATGAATGGCATTTGTCAGTAATAGTACAATTCTATCAGCTTCTATTCAAACATGCGCCTCATCCTGGTATTCCCATCTAACGCAGCTGGCAAGCCCGCGAGGTCTTCCAGTTCCACTATTTTTGCCCACCCTCCCAAATGCTGTAACCCATCCATGACCAGAACCTTTCTAACTCAAAGCAAGGCTCGGTAATAATAATACAGTGCAACCAAGTCTATCTTGGGAGCCTGATAAGAAAGGAAAAAGAAGGAGGAAAAAACAACCCAACCCGACCTGACCTGGCCTTCGTCCTAACCACAGGAAGGCAACTTAATGCAAGTCTGAACGCCTTATCCCCAAAATCATTGACCACGCGCCCTTCGCTGCCCATCCTTCATCTTTCATCCGTTTCCTTCTGCTATGACCAACCATGTATCCCATATCCATGCCACAGAGTAGTAAACATACCCTCCTTTTCCGTTGTCCCCGCCATGCAATCATGATTGTAGTTATCCTGTGCCTTGGTACACTGCAAGCGCTACTAGGCTTGACAAACATAACAACAAAAGAAAATCGTGAAACAGCCCACTGGGCTTACCATACATGACATCAGCCCAAGTCCCAAGGTGCGGGAGTAAGCATAATAAGCAACAAAACATCAGTACCGAAATGCGAAAATAGAATGGTTGCAACGTGCAACAAAATCCGGTATGAGGACAACAATATTTCCAAGATCTTGACCTTCGACTTGCTGACCGGTCCAGCTGCTGGACAGTATTCTAGTCGCAGCTGTCGAGAATAGAGTGGCGCAGTGCGGCCTGGGCCGCGATGCCTGATGCAGATGTAGAAGGGCATAAATCCAAAAATAGCCATGTGTAGTAATGCGTGTGTTTGAGTCCTTGCACAGAGTCAATAATTTTCATTATCGATTGCCGCTGTCACTGGCTTCTTCCGAAGCTTCGTATAGATCTAGACAGTCTTCGAGGACTACATGGTTCTGTTAGCGATTTTGGCCATGGCATTAGAGCAGAGTTGCATATGCTCACCAGCAGTTATTTGGTCTTCCCACACTCCATAATGATAGTCTACAAGACCATGGCGTTCGATACCGTCGCATAGTCGTATTAGCTCGTTGCCCATCTTTTTTATCATGGCCTTGGAAATAAGACTTTGTGATCTCGAAAGGTGTTGGGATGAAGTCATAAGATCGATTTGGCGTTGGCCTAATCCCAGCCAGGCGTGGTTGAAGTCGTTCCACAACTGAATGCGATCAGCATGAAGGTTGGTGTCGTCGAGATTGAGACCTGCACAAGTAGTCAGTCCTGTACTTCCTACTATTCTCCGCTCTGGTTCCAAAGAGCGCCTGCGATACGTACCTAGATCCGCGACTTGAGACAATAGCCAACTAGTTACGCTAAGTAATGTCTCGGATGCACTTTCAAGCGATCCATTGACGATCTCTTGAAATATGCTCCCTAATTGTCGCTGGTAACTGACCCATTTCTCCTCAAGGGCGCCTTCCGCATAGTCGTGATCGTCCGTCATGGAAACGTCGGCGCTGGCCGTTGCCTGTGGCATTGCACTCACGCTTGACATGCTGTTACTCGCATAATTCATGGCATTGCTTTGTTGATAGACGCTCGTGGATCCGCCTGGGCCATGCGTTGGTTGCTGCAGGCTTGGGCCACCTGAGGTGCCCGTCTCGGACCCAAAGTAGGTCGAGGCGACGTCTGGTGGCATCATCTGCATAGGTGCAGGCTGCCGTGAACTGAATTGTTGCGCATCGTAGACAGTATTTTGGGCGCTCGGCTGGGCAACGTTGTACATCATCGTAGCTGCAGGGCCGTAACCACCAAAGCTATGCGCCTGGCGGGAGTCGTGGCCATATTCAGAGCCATAGGCTATAGCTGTTCCAGGCATGTTTGCTGTAGAGAATGATGCACTGGGTTCCGGATAGTAGCTGCTGTAGTTACCCGCAGCTCCCATACCTCGCCCTGACGACGAAGGGCCAGCAAGGGATGCAGGGCGATATCTGTCGTTGGAGATTCCAGCGAGCGAACGGCGCTGTTGTGACGGATCGTTAAGTGAATATCTCTGATTGGGGTTTGAATGTACCGGCGGTTCATTCTGCCTCCTCATCCGGTTCGGGTCGTCCATACCCCGAAGACCTTCAATGCCACACGACCCTGCTGTCGGTCCCAGCTGGTGGGTGGTCGGTAACGCTGGAGACTGTAGGGCAGCCAGTTTCGATAACACGGAATAGTTGCACAATACAGGAAACTATATCGGTGGAAAGGAGTAAAGATTTCTTGAAAGTAAAAATATGTGCTTGAGGATGTGTGACGAGTGAAGCGCAGGTGAGCCGTTGATAGTGCTGGAGGGGTTACCGCGGGGTCGTTGAATAGATGAAGTCCACACAGTTGGAGTAGTCGCGATGATCGATAGTCGGGGGGTGTGGTGAGGCAGGGAATGGATGGCTAGCTAGGCGAGATAGTAGTCGAGTTGAGAGAGATCAAACAACTCTGCAAGCAGGGTGCCGCTGGCCTATTATTCGCAAACAAAACCCAACGCCGTTTACTGATCAGGTAAGAGAGCTGATGGCTCAGCCGGGGATCTGGGTAGCAACGTAGTTTATCAAGTCGAGTCCCAATCGTAAGCTAGAGCTTAGCGCGTTCATGCCCGGTAGAGGCTGGACGTCGAAGAGATGACGAGGAGCAAGGCGTTAGGCCTAAGTAGCTTTGTCTGGGGCTTTGGGGCCCAGGGCTGATTTGCGGATGAGTTGTCAAACGGCTGTCTCGCCGTCAACTAGGAGGATCCTGGCGAAGACCCCATGTAAGAGACCTTGAGCATGACAAGCTCGAGCCCACTACGATCTGCTGGGGCCACTACAACGCACCAGGGTCTCAATGAGGGACCAAGAAGATGCTCTAAGAAAAAAAGCTTTCACTAAGCCGGTACGGGCGTCCGAATCCGCCGAGTTGTCGGTGTGGTGACAGTCTTCTGGTCACGCTGAGGAGGATATGACCGAGAGCAACTAACAAAGACGGTGATGTATGATCGAAGGGTCGACAGTGGGGCGCGGGAATAGACGTGAGTCGCGGAGATGACGAAACTCATAAATGGCAGGCAGAGGATAGCAAAGGGATCTATATAGCGTATTGTAGGGAAAGCATTGCACTCACTGCAGTGCCCTATGATATGCTTAGGGTCCACCATTGGAGGCAGGGGCGATGTGACTGATGAGACTGGGCTGTGGACGCAGCAGAAGGGGTTGCGATGAGAGAAGGGAGGGGGGTGTACAGGAGATGTGAGGGACAGGCAGGGTAAGGTGAGGCGTATTGTTTTAGACTACCAACTAAAGACGTTGCGTGAATGGCGTCAGGGCAGCCGACATACATATATCCATATTGAGCTCTCAAAGATTGTTAGCATTGAGGCAAGATAGATAGACGTATGTGTTACCTGAATATTGACGTGAATGGCTCAGAAGCAGTGTGTGCTTCAGCATCATGTGCAGAAGGGGAAACGATCTAAGAAAAAAAGGTGAGGCAAGGTTGGAAATGGATCTGAATGGGCCAGAACATCATGAGAGAAGTCCAACAAAAAACACTGACAATTACGGCTATGGTACGTAGCACGTAGCAAGAGAAACCCAATTCAAGCAAACAGAGGGCTCATGAAAACGGCTTTGGAAATTGTGAAAGGATCGGCGTCGTCTTTCTCCATCCACCACGTAACCAGCACCCCTGGACCAGTACCTTGGTAAAGAGGCGCCAGGAAGATTAGAGGGGATGGCCCTCATCGACGTGGCTTGCCTGGGGGTGAATTGAACGGCTGGAGGGTGTGGCACCTCGGATCCTGGGGCGCCATGGGTGCGCTGCGCAAGTACCGGACCACACTCTGAGCCGTGAACCTAGTAAACATCCGGTAGTCAAACTGCAATTGCTCGTGCTGGGCGCTGAACAGCGGCTTCCTTTGCTTTCCATCCAGTGAGTGATAGCTGTTCAAATCTGGTTCTGCTTTTTTCACAGTTAATGTCTGGGTACCAATGCATTGGACAAGAAAAGCGCTTGTTCTAAGATCGATAGACGTCCTCTGCCATGGTTTTGTTTCCATCTCGTCTCATTGCATCCTCAACTTTTGAGTACTGACCTTCATGTCTGTGTTTCACTCTCATCAATGCCCACGTGCCCTGCGCATTGTCACTATGCATTGTATAGCTCCAGAGTGAGCGCTGAAAGAATAAGCAGGACTCAATTGGAGTTTTTGGCTCGTTCTTTGTAAAAGCGTTAAGTGGGCTATCGTCAGAAAAACTTGACACAGGACCCGCCATCCACGAATGTGACTGGCACGAACACACGCCGCGATGTTTCCGTTTCTCCCAGACGCTTATCTCTTTGCTCTTGCAGGACTTTTCATTATTTGTCATGTCAATGCCACGTCTAGGTGTAGATGCTCCGTGAGATATCATGTCCTTCGTGGACGAAAGCTATACTCACCACACAGATGAATACAGCGACAATTGTCGGATGTGTAGGCAAAACCAAGCGGATAAACTAGGATAGGAAAATGATCCCAAGCACATCTGATCGTGTGAGAAATGGTCGGCGTAGTCTGACACGGTCAAGCGGTTTACCAGAGCCCGCTTGTCAAAGATGAAGTGCTGCTTCCCCGGTGAAGGACGGGGAAGGAAAGTTGACACTGTCATTCCAAGTCAGTGCGTCGATCAGTGTCTTGGAGGGTACCGAAGATGATCGCGCTGTCTGCAGGGAATGGTCCGCAACCGTGACCAGAAAAAGAAAGAGGCATCTTTTACTGATCCTAGGTAGCAAGCATTGTCAGTTAGGTTTTTCTCCTGTCTCCGCCCTCCCGCTGCGAATCAAGAGAGGCTTGTAGGCTGTCTCTTGTCTGTGGTAACCGAGGGAAGCCAGGGAATCGAGAAAAGCAACGCCAGAACATGGGCTCAAAAGTTGCAGGAAAAGAAAAGAAAAGTAACACTGTCCCAAATTGAGGCATGGCGCTGGTCCACAATCCACATATGGAGGTGGTTCCAAGAGAGGAAGCCGAAAATGAACGCTGACCAATCGATGAAGGAGGGCGATATCAACTAGCATCCTTGCTGGAGTTGAGATGCTCGTGCTTTGGACAACGCGCGCTTGTTGTTTAGATTGAAGGCAGCTTGGCCCTCGCGTCAGCCGTCCGGAGAGGGCGATATTGGGATGGAACGTGCCAATAATGCTGGAACTCAGCCTGCTCAGGTTCAATTTGATGCTTCAGGTCATTCCGGCAGCAAATACGAACCCCTTATGAGGATGTTGTCAATAGGGGCTGGCGGTGAATTGTCGGGAAAGCTTTTCGGTGGTCGAGTACATCTTGAAGCCGGAACAAGACGGACTTAGAGCGGGTTTTAGAATGGCACATGTCGTGAGTGAGGAACACTTCGGACCTTGATCCTGGTTGACTTGTGAGAAGTTAAAAGCCCGACAATGTCGATTCACTGAAAAAGTCAAGGCACTTCCATAGGTGGTTAATGGTCTCGAGGAAGGGAAGGCGGAAATTTTCTGGTAGGGACTAGGGTGAATGCGGGCCAGGGCAGCTGCCAGTGAGTGACAGATACCTGAGATACAGTGGGTAGGTGAGAGCACTTTCGAATTGGGACAAAAATAGCCTTCAACGCGATCTAAGGGTCTGTTAGACTCATATCGATCGGTCTGTGGCACAGCGAAGCAAAATCGTAATAATGCTAGTTATTGTATCTGATCTCAGTGGTTGAGAATGCTTGAATTGAGTGGCAATTCCAATTGACGAGGAGAAGGGCAGGTGCATGTGACGCACTTGAATGGAAGTCATTAATGAAGGTCAGCCTCAAATATTTTGCCTTGATTTTCTGCAGTCTTGGATTGATTTTGAGGGGTAAGGTACCCCAGTAGGTCTCGGTTGCTCCCTGTTGGCCAGTTACGCTTTCTGTCAACAAACTCTTTTTTACTTCAGAAACATCAAAAAGCCATCTTCAACATCAACAACGTCATCCATTGGGCAACAGTAATTGATTTTGAATTATTGGATAACTCAAACCCGGGTTTCATCACTGACGCTTCAATATCGAAATTGACAAATATGCCCATTAGTTAAGTACTATCTTCGTCAAAAGGTCAACATGAGATCGTTAGCTACCCTGCAGCAACATCTTCAACGGCTGCAGGTGCTCTGATAATACTGTCGCCCAGGGGTGGTCACCGAGATCTCCCATCATCCACTCATCCCCACAGCAAGTACCGGTACCTGGATGACCAGGGCTATTGCTGAAGCGCACTAGCTGACGCGCATATCGGATCATGTTTCACGCGTCTAGCACTGCAAATGGTAACGCGCATCAGCCATGCATGAGAATCTGTCTCTAGTCTGGCTAGGCAGCTGGGGTTTGAGGGGCGAGGATAGTGATGCTCAACTGGAAGCCCAATCATGGAACTGCCCGCAGTTAAACTGACAAAAAGAGGTCGCTCCTCGTTCCATGGATTGTGGTCCTGCTCGCCTTGCATATTCGACCTTGCAAGCTTAACAGCCAGCCGCCTGGAGGAGGAGCGTTCTTATGAATGTTGTGCATGTGCTACTAGTCGGTTATGCTCGATCAACACGCACATCTGTACTCTAACTTGGTTGGATCGAGGAATTAAGGACAATCTCAGCCTCGCCTAAGAGCCGTTGGCCATTGAACTCTCCTCACCTCTTTTAACAAGATGAGATTGGAGAATCTCAAGATACACCAGATGTATATAGTACAGAGTGCCGCAACGGGACCGATTCTAAAGTAGCAGGGGTATTTATCCACTCGTGGCCGCGTCCGCCCCAAATGCCTCCGACCTCAAACCGCCGTCTGTCCCTGCTCAACGCTCCACCTCCACCATGATGAGAACGATTTCTGGACGTTATTCATAAAAGGGCTAACTCTAGCTGGAACCTGGACCCGCGTTGGCACGGGCTAAACGACGGCCTCAATCTTGAGTCCAAGAGGAGTGCTACGCGTGATGTGATTGTCAACCATCACACCGACGACTTCGGTTCTCGATGCCGTCATTGTGCTTAGATTCTATCAGTTACTGAAGGTTCGCCTAGCGCGTCCCTATGGTAAGTTTATCTTAACTTTCTCAACGTTTGTGGATCTTTATTACCAGGCTTAAGAGCGAAAAAAACAAACCAAAAAAAAACCAAAACCAAAACTAAACCACTCTATTACCTTGAACCCGAGACCCTTATCATGAATTCCCATGATGATTACTCACTATTGTTTGATTTTAGATGCCACCCGAGACTCTCAGTTTCTGATCTTTCAGGGGGTCGACTGAATGATTTTCGGAGGATTCCCCGTACCGTTGTGCCGTTGGATCTTGAAAATTTAGACCAACCGCTTCTCTTCCTGAGCATGCATGAGCTGAAACGCTTCAAGCCACCCCACTGAAACTGTTCTAGAAACCTTCTTATTCCACAACAATCCACTCTACAGCTCAACAGCTGATGTAATAACATGGCGGTGATATTAGTAGTTAATATCGGGTTGTCCGTTTATTATTCATATTAGTGAACTGGTTACCCCAAGAGTCGCTAGGACATAAGTATTTATGAACGGTTCATTGCTTGCCACCTCCCTATATACGCGCGCACTTAATGCATATTTTGCGCGTCAAAGCAACGACCTCACCGAGACGCTACTACCACCAGGCTGCGGAAGAGTGACCGCAATTACAATGCACAGCTGGATACGAAGCTCTCTCCTGCCTGGCCAACCGGAGGTACCTTTTTCTTCAGCATTTGTTAAGTTGATAGTGTCAGTCTACCAGGGGTATTCAGCACTTCGCCGACAACTATCCGCTCCATTCCGATTCAATGTCAACAAGTGTTGTTCCATTGAGGTCTAGGGTTCATGTACCATGACGTTCCTGCTGCACCAGCGATTACGATATGATTATTCAACTTGACGGCACGGCAGCATAGCCGATTGCGGTATAAACTCATGAGACGAGCGGATAGCGGGAGCTCCCAGCGACTTTGTGGCTTGCTAATTATCGTAAGGGAGCACCATGCAGGGTTCAATGGACGGGTCTATATCCATTTGCTATAATCCGGTTCGGCCGGTAGGTGCTTGACATCCTTAGTATGTCAGAAAATGTCTTACATCGTACCGACCTGAAGAGGTTGGGGTCATTGCGTCCACGGAACCCCTGCATGTCATTACATCCTGTTCAGGAACGCGAAAGAAGCGGTTGGACATCTTGATCAAGGATCTCTATGCGAGGAACAGGCAAGAGTTATCCAAAGTCCTGAGAGCCATGATGTATAACACCATGTGTTATCTGAGATCTATGGTTGTAGTACTGTCAGCTCATCAGCTGATATTCACAACGAACACGATATCACTCGATGCAAAGAACAACAATGCGCTGTGGATACAAGTCGCAGTCGCCTGTCCATATGATCACAAGTCAGAGACAGCAATATCTGACCCCATCTCTGAGCCCAGATGTGGGTTTCTAAAACTACAAAGTATTGTTTATACATGGAGGCCGGATGAGCGAACAGGTGTATAGGATCCCGCTCACTATCCTTCTCATCATCATCACCACAACCGCAGGCTGAATCCAAAGTCGTGCAACAAGAAACATTTGCATAATTTGCTTATCGCTTGACCCAGGCAGGCATCTTGCGTGCCTTGACATGGCCGTGCTTCTTCCTCTCCACAGTTCTTGGATCTCTTGTAATACATCCAGCTTTGAGTACGAGTATCAGTTATTGACCAAAAATTCATCATGATGGTGATTATCAAGCACATACCTTTTCGAAGAGCAGTCTTGAGCGCTGGCTCGTGAACGATCAGAGCTTTGGCAACTGCCAACGTAAGAGCCTCGGCTTGGCCGGTTGTTCCACCTCCCTCCACCAACGCCCAAACATTGTACTTGTCTAGGCGTTCAGTAGCCTGAAGAGCCCATACGGCACTCTCACGATCGTGAACACGACCAAAAGCCTGGCTGAGGGTCTTGCCATTGATCAAGACCTCTCCCGTGCCCTCCACAACCCAAGCCCGAGCAGTAGATTCCTTTCGCTTGCCAACACCAACAGCTCGGCCGTACTTATCGATTGTCACCTCATGAGGTACGTTCATGAATGGGTTGATGTCTCGCTTGAAATCGTCAAGAGCAACCCGGACTTCCTCGGGGAAGAGTGTAGGCTCAATTTGGTTCAGACGCTTGGCAACTCGAATCACCTTGGCGTAATGTGAGGCCTTAATCGGTTCACCAAGTTTCGATCGCATTTCCTGGAGTTTAACCCAAGCTGTCGGGGGAGAACTGCTCGGAGGTAGTGTAGGAAGGGCGTGATATTTGGTGAGGAGACGAGCGATTCGGAGATACATCTCGTTAAATTGAGGCTCCCGTGAGAAGTACGAGGCCGAAATCGGAATGGTTCGCGCATGCTCAACACCTTGGAAAGGTAGCGAGATCTTCGTTTTGGAGTCTATAACGGCGAAAGGGTCGGGCTTGGGTTCGACGATCGTTGTGGAGGTTTCATTGGTGATGCTTCGTACGCCAAGCGGAAAAGTCGGTCGTTGCAATGCGGGCTGAGGCCATGGTGAACGGAAAACCCTGCCTTGACATCTCAGTTGCCGGAGGCTCTGTGTAAATTTCGACATGATGGCCAATTGAGGAGGGCCCCGTCGGTTTCGTATCGGACCTCGAGGTTCACTGCTGTCAGTCGAAAAACTTCACCAGAATTCGAGATCCAGCAACGGCTAGGTCAGTCACGTGGAGAAGATGCTCAACTGGATTTATATGTACGCCACAGCTCCAATCAGCCACTTTTGCCCAGCCACCCGTTGCTCGGGCAGGAAGACGGGACCCCACCAGCGCGGGGCAAGCAATTTGACACACTTTAAAAAAAACTTCCCCTCCTTGTTTTTCTTCTCCTCAATCCTCCTTTGCTCTTTGTCTGTCAAATTGTTCTCAGCTGCCTCAGCAAAGCATTCAAGATGGCTTTCGGAACTCTCTTCACCCGCGAGGTACATACTCTCGAGCCCTGAACTTGAACTTGAATTTGTTGTAGACGCAAATTCATTCATAGCTTCTTCAAAGAGCGTCGTTACTGACCAGTCTTGGTTCTTCCAGGGCAACTGCCGCTCTACCGCCATCCGCGCAGTCGCGAAGGCGAACGACATCGAGCTCAACATCGTCGAGGCCGAGAAGGGCAACGCTACCGCCGAGCACCTCAAGGCCAACGGTCTTGGCAAGATCCCTGCTTTCGTTGGTGAGGATGGCTTCGCTCTCTCTGAGTGCATTGCCATCGCCATTTACAGTAAGTGAAGCTGTTCGTGCAAGATGCGAAATGTGGCACCACTTTTCTTTTTTCTTACCCTCCCTTGCGAATGATGACCTAGCATTTTATACAGTTATCCCTATCTGAAATGTCTTTTTTCAAGATTTATTGTGTGGATACCGTCTAACTTCTGACCCTGCAACCCAAATCAATTTTTGTTCATGTTGTCAGCTTAGTTGGGAGCTTCGCTAACCCCGCTATAGTCACCTCCCAGAACGAGAAGACCACCCTTCTCGGCAAGACCAAGCAGGAGTATGTCCAATCATGGCCTTTGAATCGTTCTCGTGCTAATAAGTCAAAGCTATGCTTCTATCCTGAAGTGGATGTCCTTCTTCAACACCGAGGTCCTTGGCAGCCTCGTTGGTTGGTTCGGTCCCCTCAAGGGCGACGCTCCCTACAACAAGAAGAGCGTCGACGAGGCCTCCAAGGCTGCCCTGAAGGCTTTCTCCGTGGTTGAGGAGCACCTCCTCCACAACACCTTCCTCGTTGGCGAGCGCATTACCCTTGCCGATCTCTTCGCTGCCGCCATTGCTACCCGTGGTTTCCAGTACTTCTTCGACAAGCAGTGGCGCTCCGAGAACGTCGCCGTCTACCGATGGTTCGAGACTGTCCGCAGCCAGCCCATCTTCGCCGAGGTTGCTGAGAAGATTGAGCTCCTTGACACTCCTGCTCTCACCAACACTCCTCCCAAGAAGCCTGAGCAGCCCAAGAAGGAGTCTAAGAAGGAGGCCAAGAAGGAGGCTGCTCCTGCTGCCGCCGCCCCTGCCGCCGCCGCCGAGGAGCCCTCGGAGGCTCCCGCTGCCCCCAAGCCCAAGCATCCTCTTGAGGCTCTTGGCCGCCCGTCTTTCCCTCTCGATGAGTGGAAGCGCCAGTACTCCAACATCAAGGACCACAACGAGGCCATGAAGTTCTTCTGGGAGAACTTCAACTTCGAGGAGTGGTCCCTCTGGAAGGTTGACTACAAGTACAACGATGAGCTCACCCTCACCTTCATGTCCAACAACCTGATTGGTGGCTTCAACAACCGTCTTGAGGGTTCCCGCAAGTACATCTTCGGATGTGCTGCCGTTTACGGCGAGAACAACGACTCCGTCATCCAGGGTGCTTTCGTTATCCGAGGCCAGGAGCACATCCCCGCCTTCGATGTCGCCCCTGACTGGGAGAGCTACAACTTCGAGAAGCTCGACCCTACCAACACCGAGCACAAGCAGTTCGTCGAGGATGCATGGGGCTGGGAGAAGCCTATCACCGTCGATGGCAAGGAGTACAAGCTTGCTGACGGTAAGGTCTTCAAGTAAACAATTAAAAAAAAAGAAAAAGAAAACAAGAGCGATGATGATAATGGCTTATGGTTAAATGGCTGGGGAGGGTAAATGAGTTAATGATATTTTATGCCTCATGAAGGCCCTGCCGGCCAGCAATTCCCTATGTAGTGCCCAAAAGAACAAAAAGCTGTCTGCTACCAATAGACGATTGATATAAAGCATTTTGCAGGTGTCAATACCTTGGTTGATATCGCTTTTGGTGATGGTATTAGTCTATAAACATCGCAATGAAAGTTCAGGCTGTATAATGTATGAGGACCAATACCTCGGGTATCTCTGAAATGAATCCGAACCATCTATGGCATGATATCATATGATTCACCTCGACTCCCAATAACCTCGCACCTTAACGTACAAGCCTGAGGCTTGTTAGGCTGGCAGATCTGGTAGAACGTAACCTGGGTCCAGCTTGAAAGGCGACTGTCGCACGAAGCGACTGATATCCGTTTGGTAAGCCAGCTCATTGAGGTAATCATGCACCTGAGGTAACACATTGGGGGTCTCCGTAGATAGACCAGAGAACTCAGGGAGTGTGAGCAGATTGAAGGGTTCACTTCGACCCTTTTCGAACGAGTCGTCAACCAGAATGGTGTTGCTCTGATCCCAAAGACCGCCCTTATGAGCCTGAGGATGAGCAGCAATTACACGCGGGTTTGTCCACACGGTCGTCAAACGCTTGTAGACTTGAACTTTCGAATTATAGTCTCCCTCTGAGAGGCCAAAATAATCGCGGCCCCAGATCACGAGGCATTGCTCGCGCTGTTCAGGTGTGAGAAGTTGCTCAACCATCCTGTTCACATTCTCAGGACGTGCTGAGGACCAGATAGCGACGTGGAAAGCGTCGAGGCAGTATTTGAGAAATGTCTTTGCGTGGGGTCGTTCGACAAAGTTGAAGGGGCGTCGCTTATTGGGACGGTAGAGGAGAGTGCCATTGAGGTCCATTATAATGAGGATGCGGCGCGGTTGAGGGAGTCGTTCTGGGCTGAGCTTCGCTTGAGCGATGTAATGGGGCGTGGGATCTGGGACACCTCCTGAAGCTTTGGTGGGTGTTCTGGGAGGAGATTGAGAACGGCGCACGTCTTCTTGAGTGGAAGGGGCCTTGGTGCCGGCCTTTGGGCCTGCGGGAGTCCTAATAACATAGTCAGTATGAGTTTATTGAGAGGTTTCATCTCGAAATATGTCTCAAAGCTATGAGGGTATATCTAAGATCTAGTCTAATCTTAGACCATAATCCTCATTATTAGGCTTCTTGTTTACTAAGTCCCTCAAAAACAATAAAACACTTCTGGAGCCTTATGGAATTATATGAGATAGACCTTGCTGAACATACCTTGGGTTAGGGGGAAGCGATTTGGAAGTCAGTTGGCTGTTCTTAGGGTTCTTAGGAACCTTGGGCGTACTCTTAGGCGCATGACTTGTTTTTGACTGCGCCAAGGTGAGGCCCGGTATGCTTATCGATGTCGATTTCGATGTTGGTGCCGCGGGGAGGGCGTCGCGGTCTCTATATCCTTTCATTGCTGCAGCTGGATAAAGTAAAGAAGCATATTGCAATGAGGATTCGTGGTTAGTCTGTGATGGTCTAGAGTTGAATTGTGGTAAATAGAGCGATGGTCGATAGTCGAAGAAGTTATGCGTGATTGACGTTCTAGAGGCGAAAGTGTCGAGCGAGCGACCTTTTACAAAAGAAAGAACTCTGCCCAACATGGGGATGAAAATGAAGGGAGGCGCATGAAGGAAGAATGCGATTTGCGACAAAATGCCATTGACTTTTCTTAGTTTTAGCGCCCGATATCGCGGGGCAGCGAGGGTGAGTTATGCACGTCATGAATGCTAATACATGGACGATGTGCACTCGCTACCATTACCAAATGTTCTAATGGCAATTAAAGACTATAAACCACCACAGATAGCCATATATTATAGGTGGAGGTTCCTCCTCCAAAGTTCCCAACCTTTCCTTTGAGAGATCTTGCCTCGTGCGAATCGATGTCTTTATTCATTTAGCGGGGCTCCAAGATAAGACTTTTCATGGGGCTTATCAGAGCTTGACAGGAAAAAAGTTCCCAGCGCTGCATCGCATCAACTACTGAGGAGTGTTTATTTCATTTTCCGCAACAGCACAACATGGCCCTTAAGCGAAAACCGTCGTCCTCATTAGCACTTGAGAGAAGAGTGCGACCAAGAAGGGAAGACGAGTGGGTGGAAGAGTCAGAGAGTCAGATTTCCTCAAGTGAAGAAGACGATGATGAGGTTAAGGAGGAGGGCATTAGAGGTGTATCTGACGACGATGAAGATGACGAGGAGGAAGACGAAGACCAAGAAACTAAAGATGCCTCAGAAGATGAATCAGAGGTTAGATCGTTCTATTCCTCTTTTGAAGCGCAGTGCTAACCATGCCACAGCCTGAACAAGAGGCCCCAAAATTAGATCTCTCATCAGTCTCATTTGGAGCTCTCGCAAAAGCGCAGGCATCTCTGCCATCTGCTGGTAGAAAATCAAAACTCAAGAAATCCACCGAAGATGAAACCCCCAAAACAGAAACACCAGCGCCCAGGAAATCCACCAAGTCAAAGGATGAGCCGAAACCCAAACGATCCTCCAAACACGCCCCCCAAGAACAAACCTCCAAGAAACCCGTATCTCGCCGCCGCGAAATTCTCCCAGATAACCGACGCCAATACCGTGACCCGCGTTTCGATCCCCTCGTCGGCCGCGTCGACGAAGAAAAGGCCAGTAAAGCCTACGCCTTCCTAGATGAGTACCGCGACAAGGAGATGGCCGACCTTCGCGCCCAGATCAAGAAGACCAAAGACTCCTACGAGAAGGACAATCTCAAGCGCCAGCTTCAATCCATGGAGTCTCGCAAGAAGGCTAATCAGCGCAGAAAGGAGGAGGAAGACTTGCTCAAGGAGCACCGCAATAAGGAGAAGGAGCTTGTGTCGCAGGGCAAGACGCCGTTCTATCTGAAGAAGAGCGAGCAGAAGAAGCAGCTGCTTGTGAATAGGTTCGAGGGTATGAGTAAGGGACAAGTTGATAGGGCGATTGAGAGAAAGAGGAAGAAGGTTGCGGGTAAAGAGAAGAAGGAGCTGGACTTTTTGCAGAGGAGAAGAGCGTGAGGATGAGCGTTTCAAGATGATGCTTTACAGAATAATGGCTAGATTCTCACCGAATAGTTGCATTTATTTCAACATTCAGAGGAGCAAGCGAGACCTCACACCTAAGTCCCCATGTCCCATACACAACAACTCAATGACCTCTTGGCACGCAAAAAGAGTATAATTGTAGCAACAGGCAAAACATACAACAGCGAGGATTCGCTGGTCGTCACCGACCCAACTACTAATTCGCCCCTTATCAGCTTATCTATGGGAGAGCGGACGGGATCCCGAGTTCTCTGATAGGTATGGTCGTATGTGCTTTACATAGCAGCAAGTCTCACTGATATAGGAAGACCGTTGAAGCATCTAACCAGCATCGAGAAACTACCAGGAAAATTCCAAGTACCAAAGCATCATCATAAGGAACAAGTAAGTACCTACACTTGCAAATGAGCAGGTGGGTCAGAGAATAACCAGCACACTTTACATCTCCTTCAACCACATTAGATAAGAACTACCTATCTTACCTAAATCTCTACATAACTTTAGGTACTCTTTAACAGATATTAGCCTATAAGTCCTCTCAGTGTGCTGGTTATTTTCTGGCCCACCTGATGAGATAAAAAAGATGTGAGGTTGGTGGAGAAAAGGATCTAAGTTGATCTTTGCCAAAACACCAAAAAACATACAACAGCGGGGATTCGCTGGTCGTCACCGACCCAACTACTAATCCGCCGGTTAGTGGCTTGACTATGGGAGAGCGGACGGGATCCCGTATTTTCCACTACCTTTGGTCGTATGTGATTGTTCACAGAGCAGTTGGGATATACAGATGACTTTCCGCAACTGGCCTTCAAGTTCCAGGAACAAGCCAAGCTACCTAATGTTTCAATGACCGAGGAGTTCATAAGAATATCGACTCAATCGCTACCAATCCTATTCTCGACCCCATCTATGATTTGTGACAGAGCGCACCCCCCTAATCTGTCTGTCATACCAGGAGTAGGCCAGCCCGGTCAACGTCAACTGCTGGCACAACCCTGATAGCTCTATGGGTTTCTTCCAGATCATATAGGTTCCTCCTCAACTCAAATGCTTGATCTGTCGTTCAACGTTACTGTTATTTGTCTTATCGGCATTGCCAAATCGTTACTCCCTATATTCGCGAGTCTCCAAGCCTCCAACACTGGGGAGGTAACAACATTACCTAGCCAAGACCGATGAAAACGGTGCTGGTGAATGAAAGATAGTTGCACAGGTTTCACTCGGTCAGTCAAATAGTCACAGCAGGTAAAACAAGCCACTTAATTCTCCACACCGTTATGAGCACAATGCTCTTACAGCAGACAGCAAGTGTTCACCACCAACGTGGACGAAGGTGGCATTTTCCTCACATTGCACGGTCTAACAGACCAGGTAAAAACCGATGAAATATGTAGCCAAGTTCAAATGGAGTCGTTATGTCGCATGCATGGAAGCAGGAAGCATTTTTGTTAAATACCATGAGATGCTATTCAATTTCTCCCGTTTTCGTTACTGAGCTCAATAAACCTCTGTTGTATCCCGATTTCTCCAAAATGTCACTACCTCCTATCTCAACAGTCAATGAAACCTTCATGGCAACAAGCAGTGAAGATGAGGGTAAGGCCCAAGCTTTTTTTAGTCGAGTTATTGAACTTGGTATTGCCTTCAAGAGCTCAGGTCGCGTCTTTCCCAAAGAGGAGAACGTTTCACGAAGTCAAATTAGCTTTGACTGTATGCCTGGATCCGGTCTCTCGCATGAACAGCTTATACAGCAATTCCAGTCCATCGCCATGAAGAGCAGTAATTGGGGGTCTCCAAATTTTCTTGGGTTTCCTGACGCAGCTAATAACATTGCTGGTCTCGCAGCTGCCTTACTCATCCCTTTACTAAACCAAAACATGGCGAATCAAGAGATTTGCTCACCAGAGGCGACTTTCGTTGAAATGGAAGTTATTCACTGGTTACGTGAGATACTTGGATACCCCGTATCTGAGACCTACACCCGGGCCAGCGAAATTGGCGGAGTTCTAACTCTTGGGGGGTGCCTCTCAAATACTATCGCGCTTTTGGCTGCAAGAGAAAAGTGTTTCCCCGGCTCAGGACTGAGAGGCATCCCAGTATTGCCCAGCAAAATTCGGGTGCTGGTGCCGAACATCATTGAGCATTACTCCATACGTTCAGCTATGGCCTGGATATCTTTGGGTGAACAGAATGTTGTTCGCGTCCCTGTTGATGCAGAATTCCGTATGGATCAGGAAGCATTGAAGCGAATCATTGATCATGAAAGGGATATAGGAAATAACATTCTAGCTTGTGTTGCATATGCAGGGGATTCTAGGAGTATGCAAATCGATGATCTAGATGCCTTATCGCGGATTCTCGATGAAAAGGATATATGGTTCCACGTTGATGCTTGTCATGGGAGCCAACTCGCCTTTTCAGAACAACACAGCCATAAGCTGCGAGGTATCGAAAAAGCAGATTCGATCACAATTGACCCTCACAAGACAATGCTTATCCCCTACAACTGCTCTTTCGTTCTATTTCGACGGCCAAGTACCCAGATCGCTCTCTCAACCCATTCGGATTTGATTCTCAACACGCAGTGGTCCCTCGGCAAAATATCGCCCTTTATCGGCTCCAAGGCCTTTGATGCGCTGAAAATCTGGTCGACCATCAAATATTTTGGGAAGAAACAACTAGGTCAACTGATTGATGAGCGATTAGAACTTACCAACGCGATCCAGTTGGATGTTATGCGACGGCAAAACCTCGTTCTTTTGAACAAGACCGACATCAATTCCTGCATGATGGTATTTATCCCCGCCAATGTACAGAAATACTGTCTTGACAATAGCATCCGTCTTTCGGATGCAGACTTGGAGAAGATCAACAATTTGAATCTTTGTATCAAAGACACCATCCGCCAAGACGGCACGTACTACATTCATGGATTCCCTCTTCAAAGCTGCCCAAACGAGTATTTTGTCGAGCCTGACAAACCCCTTTTTGTTCTGCGGACATTAAATGGAAACCCACTATCAACTATGAGTAACGTCAAGGGGTTACTTGACAGGATAGAGAAACTGGGAGGAACTTTCTTCAAGGAAAGCGCCTACGCTTGCATGGGAGATAGTCCATCACCGAGTCGCCTACAGAGAGCTGAAGAAAGACTCAACCAAAGTTTTCCTGCTATTCTTGGAAACCGCGATTTTGTAGCGGTTCTCTATGGTTCCTCTGCGTTGCCCAACAACGCTATACTATCCGATATTGACCTCATGATATTCACCCACGGTCATGAGACTTCGCTCCTCCAAGAGGTTGTATCAACTTTCCGCTCCATCATGGATGAGGAAGGTATCTTTATCGACAGTGAGGTCCCCTTACACCGGAAGCTCCCGGTAACATTTGAATTTGCCACTCAAGCAGCCGAGGCCGGACCTCCCTTGGACGAAGCGGGGCACGTGGTAAGCATCTGTAAAACGCCAGAGTACTTGGCCTCTGACCAGATGCTGCAACGACTGATTTTCAACGTGTTTACGACACCGAACAGAATTATCGCTGCCGCGGGTAGTGGTATCGGCTTATTCAAGAGCCTGGAGACGAAGGCAGCCGAAAAGCTGGTGATAGTGATCAGCGACCTCGGGCAGCCTCAAGTGAATACGGTCAACGAATTCGTCAAGCTCGCAATTTCAGATGGTATTCGCAGCGGGGAGCAATACCTTGGATATAAGTCACGTTCTGAGGTAACAGAGAAGCTCTCTCGGATTTTTCAAGGTGTACGCAGCTTTTTACATGAGTAACTCTTATATTTTATTATTATTTATGGCCAACTCGTTGGATCTTTTCCTATTTTATTCTGAAAAGGGGTGTTTATTTATCGACGAGCTTTCTGGATCAGGTTTTGCATCCCATCTTTCTTGTGTTCTAAATAGTCTTTTCAAGTATCACTAGCCATCATTCATCAAACCATACCTACGTTATAGCAGTCATGCGCAACACGGACGGTGGGTGGCTCAAAGTCCATATGCACTGGCAACGCACAGTCAGTAGAATTATGAGATTCGTAGCAAGAAAGAATTAACACTGCCCTAAAATTATTTTAATTATTATTCCCATTAATGAGGCACGGCGCCTATTTAAAAATGTCCATCAAACGACGCGCAGATGATTCCACTGAGCCGCTTGCATCCATTTCCTCGAAAACCAGCATTGTATCACCGTATTCTATTGCGATAGGCTCGATAAGTCGATTGAGTCTCGCTAGATCACGGGCGATACGCACGTCTGTGAGCTTCGTCTTGCTGCTCTGTTGACGCTCAGGGGTAGAGACTCGCTGTTCTAGGATGTCGAGATCACATTGTAGGTTGACCCAGTAGACTATGGTGTGGCTTTTACGAGCAATGTCAAGGTACTCTTGAAAGAAGGCAGCATCCCTCTCGCTGTCAGCGGCGAGACATGCTGTCATGAGTATAGTGTGACCCTCCTCTGCTTTGCTCGCGAGTTCTTCAAAAATGGGAGCACGGACTAATCGACGTAATTCATGATGCCGATCGCTTCTATCAGGAATGACTGCTACCACAGGGTCGATAAGTAGATGGTTATCAAGCAGGCAGGTTGTGTTGGTAGGGAGGAGCTTCTTGAGGTGTTCAAGGATAGTGAGCTTTCCTGTGCCTGGGAAGCCATTCAGAATAACAATCTTGCCGGTGGAAATTTTCTCGGATATCAAATGGTTTCGCACGCGAGGCTGTTGCAGATCTGTAACATCTCTGAGTGCTGTCCTAGTTGAGAGCGAGGAGTGGTTTGGAGGTGGCATTGTGGAAGTTGGTGGTGTTGATGAAAAAGGAGAAAACTGAATGAGAGAAGTGATGGCTCAATATTTGAGGAGCACGTTACGAGGAGGTATTGTAGTTGTGACTCACTGATAAGGTTTAATTGTGATGCATAAGTTTCACATACATACCTATCTTCGTTTGGGATGTTACTGCCAGTTTGAAATCAACCTTGACCAAAACTGAAATTCTTACAAACTTCCGATTTTGAAAGACAATTTTCGCACAGTATTCATCTGTTAAACTTCTGCAGTAATGTAAATGTTAGTAAAGTAGGTTGCCAACAGGCTTGGTTTTAATCACCAGTTTCTGTCGTGCTATCTCAGGACCTTATGTATGTATGTTTGGTTCCACTTGACCTGCTTCCTGGTAAATACCTAGCCACGACGGCATATCGAGTAACTTCTCAGAACCGAGCATGAAAATCGTGTGATCCGGATGGTTTAATGCATCCTGTTTGCAACATTAGTACACTTCGCGAAATTGCACCAACATATTGTCCATCTCGCCAACTGAGCCTTTCCATTATCACTTGTCAAGAAACTCTTTGGCAGCTTGGTGCAATCTTGTAACAACCTCACGCACTCTGGTCGTGACACTGCCAGAAGCTCATCCACGCCATCCCCAGTCACCGACTTAATTATACACTCGGAGCATAAATCTCGCTGGATATCATACATTGCACCAAGACAAAGCACATGCCTAAAATCTGTGATGATATTCAGACCGATATCGGGATCTGGGCTTGCTAACTCATCATCAATACAGATAGTCCTGTGCCGACGGAAGGGTCGTTGCGAAATACTTAGCAGAATGTGGCTTCTTAATACCCGGCTGGAAAGAATGTTCTTCTTCTCCGCAAGCGTTTATGAGATTAGCAGCAGATTGCTTGAGAGGAGAGCGACATGGCTTTGAGCAATATGAGGCTCCTTCTGGACCGTCGGGACGCGCATTGTTGCTTGGTTGATAACAATGAGAATATGTGAAAGAAGAATAACTCAAGACAAAACTCGCACTACCTAGGTAGTCAAGTGTGCAGGTAATGGGATATCAAGATTGTTGGACTGGTCCACTCTTTATCTAAAATCTACTACAGGCTCACACTCAAGTCAGAGATACTAACGACTGACTCCACGCTGATAAAAAACATTAGAACCTCCCGATATCACGCTCTGAATTAGAACAAGAAGCAAACAGCTTAATCACCACCACCACCTCCTCCTCCACCACCATCTCCTCCACTGCTCCCTCCACCACTGTCACCTCCTCCGCTCCCTCCTCCGTCACTACTACAAGCTCCTCCATTGCTACCATCTCCATGATGGCCATGACCTCCATGACCACCGTAATCATAGCCGCCATTACCCGTGCCATCTTCTACTCCTCCCCATCCCCAATGACCTCTATCTCTGTGGCCATGACCGTGACCATCTGTAACTCCTCCGTAGATGCTTCCCCCATCAGTGGCAGGCGGGACATGGTATTTCCCCAATGGGGGACCTGCGGAGCCAACCTTGCTCACATGCGTCTTCTGTACAGGTGCTGGAATTGTAGGGATGCTTCTTGCGGTAGATTCGGCGGGCGTTGTCTTTGGATTCTTAGATTCCTTTTGCTTTTTTCGTCGAGGAAAGTATTTAGAAAAGAGATCTTTAGGAGACATTTTGCGTGTGATCTTTTTTATAAGTGCTGAAAACAAAAACGCTACATGAAC
This sequence comes from Fusarium sp. NFCCI 5145, assembly GCA_033439405.1. NCBI lineage: Eukaryota > Fungi > Ascomycota > Sordariomycetes > Hypocreales > Nectriaceae > Fusarium > Fusarium sp. NFCCI 5145. The sequence goes on along the minus strand of JAWDHB010000074.1, from coordinate 60,976 downwards.
TTGGAGTGAGACTTGCGGCTTTATATTATATCTCTTAGCACTCGTTCATTAAAACTGCCTCGGCTGTGATCAGGCTAACGGAAATCGTGTCTATGGCGCGATAGTGTTTAGTCCCTGCCAAGTCGGGCGTTTTCTAGCCCAGCTGACTCGGCCGTAACCGAAGCGTCTTACGAGCTTCGAACAATGCAACCAAATGGAAGCTGTGGCCTTTGACATTTACCAGTACCTAACTTGCATAGACCCTGCCCGGGTTATCACCACCCCACTTACAACCGCCAGGTGATGGCCGTTTCTTGCTCAGCCCCAGGCACCACGATAATATCAGTGACACATGATGGTTTAGTCGCAAGGCAGATTTTCGACTCTGCGACTGGTGTGAAGGGAATGACGTGCAATGATACAGCGTAGCCCGGAGGCTTTGTATTTGCCTTTCTGGATGAGTTCAGACTAAAATAAAGCGATGCTATCGCAGCCGTGGATGACCAACCCCCAAAGCTGCACACTCTTTATTTAAGGATCCTCCTTACACTTGTAATATTACACACGGATGCGGGGCATTTCGCTGCGCTCCGGGAACTTGTAGGCGAATTGAGCTTGTATTCCATATACTTGATCGTATGCCCAAGAGTTATTGTTCCTGGGGGTTTACATCCACGACCAACTCTCTACACTAAACACCGATTTTCATAATGGTTTCATTCGATTAGACAAAGCGGAAAATCAGCCTAGCAGTACGAGTCTCGACGCCATCAAGACTTGTGCCAACTCTTGTGCTCGGGACTGCCGAACTCTGCTCTTGGCTGTCAAAATAAATACCACAAACAAGACTGAGCGTTTGGACCACGATGAACAGTTCTTGAAATGGCTAGACAAGCTAGAAGGCCTCAAGAAAAATATCATTGAGAAAGTGCGCCCCGACACTCATCGTTTGGCCTGGCCTAGTATGTCAAGTCAAATATCAACCTCGATCAATTTACTAACATCAATAGCGACATCATACAGCATGCGCATACTCAGCTAGAAGACATCGAACAAAGTTCTAAGTCATTCAGTATTTCAGAATCTCCCGCACTAGAAGCCCTCCAAGAATTGACGACCGTCTTGGAAGATGGACTCCTCTTCAACTCATGTGGATCAAGCAGTTGGGGCCAATTCTGCGAAGGCATGACACAACTCTTGTCCAATCTTGAAGACCTACAATATGCGATACCAGCATTGCAGCCTGTCGACTGTAATGAGAGAGAACCACGCCATGATCAAATTTCGGTAGCCTATGAAGGAACATTCGCATGGATGGTTGATCGTACCCCATTTCATACATATAATGAATCGCTCAAGATTGTGGCCGTTCCAATCAATATACGTCTCTTCATTGGTGGCCTAGACGAATATGGAGGCGAACACTCAGATGTCTGTCAGACTATACAGGCCCTCGTCAGTTTCTCTCACATCAGTGTCTGTGTCTCTAGCAGATTTTGGGATATGTTTGAGTACTCTACGAATCCAACCGTTGTGATATCCACAAATAGTTCAGATCTGGCATAGTTTAAGACAAGACATGTCAGGAATCTCCATCTATGAGCGGATTGTCCTCAGACCTACTGGCGTAGGTTTCCGATAAATCCCAGGGGAGCTTCTTCTGGGCAGTTCTGACCGAGCATTTCCTGCACAAAGATGTTTTTCCACTTTTCGGCGCCTTCGACCGTGTTCAAAAGATCCACGAGATCCCTGGCAGCTTAGACGACCTATTGGCATTCATTTTGAGGCCTACGGGCTCTTTATATTATGACAAGCAGGCGAGAATTCTGACAATAGCTCGAAATGCAGGGCAATGCTCACCTGCAGAGATTTATTTCTTCCATGAGATGGAGTATGGTGACGAAAGTTTTGCCAACAACCTGCAGAACTCCTATCGTCAGGCACCGAAGAAGTTGAGAGGCTGCACCGTAGATAACGGTTTCAAGCAGTCATGCAATGGTCTGCTAGAGGTCAATAAGGGCAGATCAGTGTTCATGCATCGAGTAATCTTTAATTTGATGCATATTCAACATACCTAGTTCTGAGTTTTTACTCACCGCAGTGGGATCTGTTCCTATGACTATGAAGAGACGACTTGATGAAGATATTCATTTGACTACGTAGATATAAATGTCGCTGCAGAAACCGAAGAAAATGCTATTCTTATGAAGGGCAGAGAATCAGACCATCATTTCATTCTATAAAAATAAAATATCAGTTTCTACGCCTTCTGATTTCGTCTATAGCTGGCATTCCTGAAGTTACAAACTCACTTATAGAGTTGCTCGACTTCTCAAGTATCACAAAAGAAACCATCGACTTTGGCAAATGGTTTCGGCTTGGAAGAGGTAACTCATTCGTAACAAATCATCTTCAGACATCAATAAGATCAGGCCGCGTGGCCTAATGGCTAAGGCGCTAGATTTCGGTCCTCAGCAACTGATCCCTCTAGAGATTCCAGGTTCGACTCCTGGCGTGGTCGATTGAGATAGCTGATTGATTTTTTGCTGTGTTTTGTTTCAATTTTGACCTGGCTGGTGATATATTGCGTGCGATGTTATTTTCGGTATTTATCAACTTCCTTTTTTGTCGATGTATGTATGGGACGGGCCGCTGCATGACGTTATGTGTATATTTATGCTTACTGGAATATTTAATTGGCAGGTCTGTTTAAACAACCGGCTTCCTTAAAAATATATAAATAAAAAATTTTTTAAGGTACCTAGTTTTACAATATCTAGATCTACCAACTTATTACCTCGTTGCTATTATTGCCTTAACCGCTCATGTACTTCTTCTTCCCTTCTTTAATACATATAGTATTAATAGCAAAATAATAAACTGGTTAGATATGCAAAAATGTGGTTCCGCCCGGGATCGAACCGGGGACCTTCTCGGTGTTAACGAGATGCCATAACCAACTAGACCACGGAACCTGAAGTTTCGAGATATGATCTTCTTGGTAATTGCTGTTCAAGCTCTTGCTATTGGGGTCCAAGTTCGCCATCTTCGAGCCAAGCAGTATCCCCAGGACATGCCAGTCTACTTCTTCATGACAATTGGTCATTAAGCTGTATTGAAGAAACAAATATGTATATGCATATACCAACGCCAGCCCATGATACAAGACGCCGTCCTCTTATCCCTAATTAAACGAGTTACCAATGTCGTCCCAATCAAAGTTATCCATATCTTGCGTGTCAAAACCTTCAAACATGGCAGCATCTCCTGATGGATCCAGGTTTCCTCCATCATTGGCAGACCCCAGTCCCAGATCAGATGGGACACCACCCATGCTAACATCAAGAGTCAGGTTATCAACCGACATAGTATCGCCCTGAACACCTGAAGCTGCTGCAGCCATGGCATCTCCAAGGGCAGCGGTATCACCATCGAGGTTAAGTGACATATCAGCTGGCTGAAGCATTCCTTGAGGTTGAGGAATGACCATCTGTGCCTCAACACGACGATGCAGACGGACAACGATCTCGGCAAGTGGCGGATCTTTCTTCTGAATTTTCTTACAGCCTTCAGCTTCGACTTTGAGAAGGTCGCGAAGAGTACGCTGGCGCTGTACCGGGGGGAGCATGTTTCCGTTTGCATCGAGAACTGCAGGGGCATCTTTCACAGCGTCAGGAGCGCAAATCAACGATGTAGCCACGTCATAGACAATATTGGCACTTCCAGACTCTGTGTGTTGTCTGACTTCCTCCAAGATGACGTGTAGCAATCGTTTGGGTCCCATGATCTTCAGTCCGGCTAATATTTGTCGATGGGTATAAGAAGTTGGCATGCTGTTCATGGCCGGATGAATACTCCAGTGGACAAGGCCTTGTATGGTGAGTTTGACAGCACTGGAGAGACCAGTAGGAGGTGTCGCCGTCCAAGACTCAAGTTCATTCAGATCAGTTCCCCCTGTTCGACGCGATAAGGGGATGCTGTCCTTGAGAGTTCGGAGAAGAGGCTCAATGTCCTGGTTCTTAGGGTCTCGGCGTTGGTATGTTCGTAGAGCATGCTCCAACGGCTTTGCGATAAGATTTTTGACAGACGAAAGCATCGTGCTTGCTTCTCCAGATATAGAGCTTGGAAGGAGAATTAATTGCAGGATTTTTATGATGGACTTTTGTTCCCTTTGATCGATCCACAGATAATCTGCCAGAAATCGGATCGCTGGTACGAGTGATGGCAGCAGGAAGGTATCCACGAGATCTGTCTGGTCAGCATGGTACACCGTAATTGACAATAAAACTCACATTCTATGCCTCCCTTAAGACTTTCATCATTAAGGTAACCGTGCGTGTAGGCAACCACGATGCTCTGGAAAAGGGGTGCCACAACGAGGTAGAACTCTTGTGGAGGGCAAGATGACATTAATTCATCACCAAGACCGCCAGCTTCGGTGTCGAACAGGCCATGAATCCACCCATTGAGGTGATCATTTTCCCGTTGTGTGAGCTCATCACCTTGCCGTCCAATATGTCCTCGGCCAATAATCTTGGCTACCCATGAATCAGGGCTCGTAATGCCAATATCCATTGCGTTAAGGTTGTACCGATAGGTAAAAGCCAGTACCAGTAGAAGAATAGCACCAAACTCTTCATACACCGGCTGATACTCTTCTTGGTCATCTTCATACCGCCAGTTGTCGAGTAGTTGACATAGAGGCTCTAGTATTGTGGGCAACTTCTCAAATAATAGAATGACGTCCAATGACTGAGGCTTTGCGGCAAGTTGACTGCATAGTAGTTTCAATGACATTGCCTCTTTGTTGTGGCATGATTGCCGTAACACCTAAATCAGTGTTAGATTGGACAACAGACGAACAAACCTAAACTTACCTCAACAAGTGCCTGGCAAACAGCACCGACATTGCCATCCATTTTATCAAGCTCTCGAACCAAACCCTGGATCTTCTCCGTATCAGACAAGCAGTCTTGCACGAGCTTATCCTTGGAGTGCTTCTGCAAAGATGGCTCGTATGAAAGAGAAATTTCTCCCAGAATCCTTTCCACATGCTCTCGTTGTACAAGACCATGCAGCACGCATGCAGCACAGAATTCCTCTCTGATGCTTTCAGTATAGGGATTGTTATTTCGAGACTCGTCGAACATGAGTGAGGCTGTAGGAAACAGGCTGGTGTCAACGTGAGTCAAAGCTTCTGTGATGCAATACTCAGCTGATGTGCCTGGAAAGCCAGGAGGCAATAGCTGGTAAAGAAGCAGAGGGACTTTGTTGATCAAGAATGATCGTAAGAGGTGGGCATCCTTCTGACCCTCGTTGCGGAATACAGCGTTGGCTAAAATATCAAAGGATGCCAAAATCAGATCGATGGCACTTGATTGAATGTCTCCTTGATACTTATTACTCATGTAGGAAAACAACGCGTGGTCATCCAAGAGAGGGCGCGCAATGAGCTGAAAAGTTAGTGCAGTTACGATATAAAGACAACCAAGCTTACCGCAGCATTCAGATAGATGTACAATCCTGCTCGAGTGTTACTGGTGGGAATGTCTGCTACAACAAAGCTGTCCAGACCAACAGTGGAGTCAAGAAGTTCATCCATAGCAGCATTGGCAACCTGCTTCTTCTTATCGGCAGGGTCAGAGCTAGCGAGGATTTCCGTTCGAAACAGTTCGAGCTTGTCTGTTATTTGTGGCACGAGCTGTAACGTCGGTACAAAGCTTGCCAGGCTAGCAGACATCTCTCTTCGAACGTCTAAATGGTCAGCACAAGTATAGCAGAAGTTCAAGTATCGGTTACCTTTGGCAAACGGTTTGCTCACGGCTCCAACAAGGATATCGTTCTCGCATAATCGCAATAATAATGCGACCAGTGCTGCTCTTGATGACTCCATCTCGTCCCGTACTTGAGCTGTATGCAACTGCTCAAGCATATCAGCCGCAAAAGCAGTAGATGCAGTTGTGAATAATTCCATCCATTTGGAGATTATTCTAGCCACATCCAATGCCGTCCTTGAATCTCGTATCGCCTTGCCTTCAACGACAGACTTGGTGATTCCATAGAAGAGGACCTCTTCAGCCCAGTAGGAGCTCTTCCATCGCGTGATTTTCTTCTTTTTTGCGTCTTTGTCTTTATCTTTGTCCTTTTCATTTTCGTTCTCGTTCTCTTTGCCTTCGTTGACAATGGGTTGTTGTGCATACGCATGTGAAGACGAGTATTTGTACAGCGCTTTTAGTATTGACGGTGTATTGACATAGTTGAGTTTCGTAAGAACTTGGAGGTACGGTGGAACTCGAGGATCGAGACTATTATCGTTTGACGGTTGAGGGCGAAGGAAGAAATCAGCGACGAGAGGTGGAGGGAGAGGATGTTGAACATAAACAAGTTGAACGTAGGCTTCGAATTTTTCTGTCTCGAGACGTTGTGAGATGCAGCGGGCGACGAACTGCGACCAATAATCTATGGCCGCGCGCATAGTCTCCCCAGCTGTTGCGCGATTGTCCATGGCGGAGGAGATTGAACCGTTGGATGGAAGATGGTTGTCGCGAGATGTATTGATGGACAAAGGAGCTTTGGATCGCGTCCATGGAGTGGTCGCACTAGAAATGCCCTCAGGCTGTTCTATAAACTTTCAAAACACCAAAATGCATAAATAAGATTTTTATCGTGGTGGAGAATTCCTGACCCGACGTGAGCGCATAACTTTTGCCGGAGTGAAGCTTAAGCTGTCGCGCAGTTGATCTTGGTCCTTGAGGCTTTGATGATGGTTGACATTGGTGGGACTCATTTAGTGCGGCTTTAATTCCGCGCTGATTAACATCAGTACCCAGTTAGGTCGGCTTAGACGAACCTACCTAGGTACCCAACTTCCATGAGATTTACCAAAAAGCTAAATACGAGGAGCAGTGTTTGGATTTATTCATTATCATCATTGCTTCACGGATTTGACAAACTTGAACGCGAGGGTTGGTCGTCGTTGAGTGCTTGTTAGTCTAACAAACCTTCTCATAACTCACAAGTCATGACTGATAATGGTCATAAACTCCCACATTTTGAACTACAGCAATTCCTAGTATTTAAAACATATTGATACTCATCCTAAATCCACTTCGATACACCAGGCTCAATCCCTTCCACAATCTCCACTAATTCCTCCCACACCTGTCTACACAACTTCTCTCCATCATCTCCCTGCATGCACTTGGGCAGTTCATGAAACTCGCCATTAAACATAAGCTTTCCGTGCAAATCATCACCCGCAAAGACTCCAGCCAATAATGCACGAGATCCCATCTCCGCTGTCCGTCCAAGAATCGCCAGAAGGATCGAAAATATGAGATTGAAGGGGAAGGGTGTTTTACTAAAAAGTGGTGTCCTGCAGAAGCCAGGATGCACGCCGTTGACAATAATTTGTCCTTTACCGGATGCGTCTGTTGCTTTGGCGAGCTGGGTCATAAATATGGCTTGGACGAGCTTTGTCTTGTTGTAATGTTCAAGGACACTTGTCTGTGTATCGAGAGCTTTGATGATGTTTGGCTCTCCTACGGGAAGACGGCCCTGAATACGTTGTTAGTATAGGTTCATAAATATGCGCAGAAGACTCGCCTCAAAGGCAGCGTCAGAAGACACAATGACAGCATGAGGAATAATATTAAATCTGGTCGCCGTCTGTCTCAGAGAAGGGAGAACAAGAAGCGTCAGGAGAGCTGTCGAAACGACGTTGACGCTCAACATGGACTCATGGCCTTCGATAAGGTCACGCTTAAACGTGAGATGACCTGCATTGTTGATCAAGGCATCTACCCGGTCCAGCTTATTGACCTGAGCAGCAAACTCACGAATACTATCATGTGAGGAGAGATCCAATTGCCAGACCTCAACGACATTTTCCTTACCAGTTGCCTCTTCAATGTCTTTCTTTGCTTGTTCACCTTTATCAAGGCTGCGACATGCTAGAATCACTTTGGCGGCGTTGAGCCGCGTTAAGTGCCGCGCTGCTTCAAGGCCGATGCCTGATAAAATAGTGAGAACGTGAGCAGGGAAGGAGGTTGTTTCTAATTACCACTATTTCCGCCAGTGATTATAATAACTTTTCCTGCACAATCCTTTTCTTGTGGTGGGATTGTGGTGAGTTTGTCATGGATCATGTTCAATAAGAACGCCATTTTGGCTGAGATCAGTGGCTGGTAAATGAGCGACTGCCAAGATTCAGGTAGGTAAGTTAATCCTTCACTACCTAGTACGTAGGTAGTTGAGCTTGACACTAAGGGCGTACAGCTGTGCTTTGATCAGATTGACTTGTCAAACGTTACAAAAGTGAGGTTTGGGAGTGGATGCTGACAGATTGTTTGACTGGTCAATTTGAGTTTAGAGCGGTTACATTGCTCCCCTCACAAGCCATCATTCAACATAACTCATTCTATTGATCCTTTTAGACTCGGCAGATGTGTATTGGATATAAACTTAATCAACACGAAACGAATGTGATCATCTTGGTTTTATTTGATAAGTGGTAATTGATTAATTAATAGTGAAATCTATATATCGTGTAACACAAGGGAATCAACGCTAGCTCACACCAGGATATCTCGAAATCTCAAACGGTCCCAAACATTACTTCTCAAGAACAGTCATCATAGTTCTCTTACCAGCAGCCCAACCATCAGCGTAATCAGTGCCCAGATATCGACCCTTTACCCACCAGACAACGATACTGAACAACTTCATGGTACCCATCTGACCAGTCGCCCTGCTTCGACCAAGGGTCACAGCAAACATGGCCTTCTTAGCAGGAGAATACTCGGGAACTTCACCGCCGTCAATGTGAATGGGAAGAGCCTTGAGGAGATGTTGTGCCTGGTTATCTGCCATGCCAAGCTGTGAGTTCTCGAGATTGCCTGCATCGCCGATGACGAAGATGTTTTTGTGGCCTTCAACCTGTAGACGAGTGGTTTGCTTGACGAAGTTGTTACTGTCGAGGAGGATCCTGGGGACGAATTCAGTGTTGGGAAGGATGCCGGTGGCAGGGAGGTAGGCTTGTGCGGTGACTTTCTTGGTTGTGCCGTCAGAAGATCGAACCTCAAGGATGGTATCAGACCCTGAAGGTGTCGCGCTGATGACAGTTGAATTGGGCATTGTCTTGACTTTAAGTTTCTCAAGTTCCTTGAGAGCCTGCTTGCGAACTGTATCGGTGGCAGGAGGAGCAAGAGGCAGGTCACCCGAGTAGATGAAGATGACCTCCTTCTTTCCGTGTTGAGAGTACTCAAAGCCAAGCTCTCCAGCAGTCTCGGAGCCAGTCATACCACCGCCAGATACAACAATAGTCTTAGCCTTACTGATCTGATTCTGTACTTCGTGAAGCTTCGCCTTGGTGGCTTCAGTAGAACCAATATCTTTCCAGATCATACCATCCTTCATCCTCGAGCCAGTAGCGATAACAAGAGTGTGATAGTTGACCTCACGAACAGTGGCGCCGTTGTTGAGCTGAACACTGACGAGGTTGGAAGTCGTATCGAGTGAAACAGCCTTGCCCTGAATCCACTCAAACTTATCGGAAGGATAAGTGCTGAAGGTTGGCTCGAAAGGAATGAGGACCTTGTCGTCGGCGATTTGACCGGGAACAACAACACGAGGCATGGCAATGGGCCAGTGGAAGTGAGTATTGGGCGAGACGACCACCATCTTGAGATCCTTGCGTTTTATAACATGGTTGACCATTGTTTGGCGGATGACCGGTAACGCAGCAGGGCCTGCGCCGAGGACCACGATAGTTTTGACGTCGGTCATTGTTATGGGTGCAAGTTGTTGTAGATAGGTATGTGCTAGTGGATTCCTTGTTGGAATAGATGAAGTTGCAGTTGCAATGCTGTTTATTGTTGTATGTGAGTTGAGATGCTTCATTGAACGAGGTCCTAACACTCTATATATATACAAACAATCCACAATGCCTACATCCCTTGCTTTCTCAATCAGCAGATTGGAAACCGAGTTTGAATCATTACCATTTGCCGCGCGCACAAGCCTTTGCGAAACAATAAGGTTGAAACCCCATGCATTTCTGCCCTTGCAAATTTGAAAGAGCAATACCGCGCGCGCGGCAGATGTTGCGGAGCAGGTGCGGGAAGATTAGATGGTCCATAAAATAAAGTCCGCTGACCAATTACATGGTTTAACGCTGAATGTCCCCTCCTCCGCGGGGCTGCGGAGAGTTTGGGTTCGCTGTGGCTTTGGCTTTGTCAGTGGATTAGAAATAGTGACGGGCTCTATTAAGTCACCGAGATTGAGGAAGTGAACTTGAGACTTGAGTTATGATGATGCTTGCTAGCCCACGAGGAAATTATACGTTCTTTTTGAATTCCAATGATTTCACATGTCTTGAAGTTGACAGTTAGTTCTCTGTGAGAAGTTCAATCAACCACTGTGGCATAGCCAATGAACGGTTGAGCCGAGGACCCTGGTCACCCAATGTGGTAAGTTGGCTTTGTAGCCCATCTCGAGCCGACAACTTTTAACCAGACGAACGATAAGAATACTACGATGGGTAATTCATGTATTCTTGAAGAGAAGAAAGGGAAGGAAAAAAAAAAACTTGAATTGATCTACCCCCGAGAGCCATGTCCTATTTTGAGTGATATCTACAGTAACAGCTCCTCAGTCCCCGCATCCCGAACTTCGACACCTAACAGCGTTATAGGTTAGGTACCTAGGCAACACGACACTCAACCTTGAAATGTAAACTCAAAGATTCATTGTTAGGCTAGTAGTTTAGATATAATACAGTAGTTGTTATAGTAAAAATGACCAATATCCGCTAATTTGTCGTCTAGCATCTGGCAGAGAAAGTACACGTACCCCATAAATTTCACGTGACTCACCTTGTCTTGTGCTTCTGATCATTGGAAAGCTGATGTGACATTAGATATCTTTCTGGTAAATTTCATTGATTGTTGCTGAATAAAACCAAAACTCACCACAGGCTATTATATTTCCTACCTTGAATGGACCATGCCAAACCTATCAGATTCTCTCTAACAGCGCCTCATAATAATATGACCACTCTTGGACATGTGCATGAACAATGCCTCAGCTGAAAGATGACCACGACCATGGCGTTAGGCAACAGCATGTCAAGTATGCTCCCCCTCAAGTTCATTCAAACAACCCATCTTAGACTTCACTGTCAAAATCATGGAGAAAATTACACAACATTGTATCGAATCTGCAAACGTGACGCCTCACTGGTTACCAGGCGGCAACGCATTCTGGTATAAGCAATTTCTTGAACGGAACAAGTATCAGTTCTTCTTTGTCGATGCCCTCCAAAAGCGACGTGAATTGGCTTTTGATCACAAACAGCTTGCGGAAGCTTTACGATTGAAGTCAGAAGAGGAAGTTGACCAATATGCTCTTCCGTTCACCTGGATTGAACGAGTGCCTGAAGAATCGTGTGTACGATTTCGCTTCGACAACCGCAAATGGCAGTTTGGACCAGACAACAAACTCCAAGAATGGGATGGCAAGTTTTTAACCGAACCAAACCACTTGCTACAGAAAGAAGTACCTTCTTCGCACAATACCACCAAAGTCATAGTCGATTTTGTGAACCGTACGGGGAAAACACTCAACGTGTTCTGGATCGATTGGAGCGCAAAGCCTATCCCGTACATGTCTATAAGAGCCGGCGAGACGAAACGACAAAGCACATACGTGGGCCATGTTTGGCGATTAATTGATACGTCGGACGATAAGTACAGGGCAGTCTATTCAGCGCCTGACGAGGGAAACCATGTCGCTATCATCGAGCATCTTACCGACTCTATTCCTGAAGCAACTGCACCTAGCGGTGATGAGGATTTAGAGACTGAGACTGAAAAGGAATCGACTCAACCCGAAAGCGGCACCTCTCTTTACGTCAAGGATTTCAATCTGTGGTATAAAGATGAAGGCAATCAGAACCTTCAGCTGTCTCAAAACGGTACTGAAGAGAGCCCATTCGACAAGTCTCACATATACCTAACGCCAGATGAACAATACGCTGTTGCATGGCAGTGTATCCCTGGACAAGGCCGCAAGATCAATCTGGTGGAATCGTCTCCAGGGGACCAGATTGAGCCGAAACTTCACACCAAGACTTACCGCAAGCCGGGTGATCGTGTCAGAGTCGACAGACCTCGTTTATTTGATCTAAAGATGCTTCGAGAGGTTGCAACAGACGATGCGCTTTTCAAGAACCCCTACCAGGTGAACAACGTCGGGTGGAACAAGAATGGCGAGGAGTATCTCTTTTACTTCAACGAGCGTGGGCACCAACATACCAGATTGGTTGGTATCAGCACCGACGGAACTATTAGAGCACTCGCTGAAGAGAGGAGCAGCACCTTTGTAGATTATACAAAAGCATACCACAAGGTTCTCAAAGATTCAAATGAGCTAATTTGGACGAGTGAGCGAGACGGATACAATCATCTCTATCTCGTCGATCTCGCTACTGGTACGATCAAGACACAGATCACAAAAGGATCCTGGATGGTCAGTGTTGTTGAATATGTGGATGAAGACCGTCGTCGAATCTGGATCCGAGGCTATGGACTCAAGCACGATGAAGATCCGTACCACGCACATCTAGTACGCGTTAATTTAGACGGATCAGAATTCAAGATTCTAACAGATGGAGACGGCACCCATTCCTGGGCGTTTTCTCCGGACAAACGCTTCTTAACAGATACTTGGTCGAGGGTTGACTCGCCACCCACAACGGTCCTTCGTGACGGAGAGTCTGGAGAAGAAATCATGGAACTCGAGAAAGGGGATTTGAAGGACTTGGAGGATAAGCAATGGTCCTCTCCTGAGAGATTCGTTACTCCTGGTCGAGATGGCAAATCACTCATATACGGAATTGTTATCCGGCCCGTCGACTTTGACAGCACCAAGAAATATCCTATTCTCGATCACATCTATGCCGGACCGCATGACTTCCACGCTCCCAAAGCATTCTCAAGTCTCTCAGATCAGCGAAAATGGGCGGACGAGGGTTACATTGTCGTACAAATCGACGGAATGGGCACAAACTGGCGTGGTAAAAACTTCCACGATGTGTGCTACAAGAACCTTCAAGACTCTGGCCTCCCGGATCACATCGCTTGGCTGAACGCCGCAGCATCTACAAGACCATGGATGGACCTCTCCCGCGTTGGAATTACGGGTGTTTCAGCAGGAGGTCAAAATGCCGTTGCAGGAATGCTACACCACAGCAATTTCTTCAGAGCTGGAATAGCAGACTCAGGTTGTCATGATAACCGCATGGATAAGTTATGGTGGAACGAGCTATGGATGGGATATCCGGTCGACGAAGCGTATGAGAAGACGTCAAACATAACGCACGCTAATAAGCTTAAAGGGCCGTTGATGCTGATCGTTGGAGATTTGGACGACAACGTTGATCCGTCTTCAACGTTTCAGATGGTGAACGCTTTGAATAAGGAGGGTAAGAATTATGAGTTTTTGTTTATTCCTGGAGGTGGACATGGCTGTGGTCGAAGTGATTATGGTCTTGCTCGCCAGAAGGAGTTTTTCAAACGTCATTTACAGGAGGAAGTGAAGTTTCGAGTGGATCTATCTGGTTCAGGGAGTTGATTTTAGAGCCCCAACCATACGCCGATAACTGTCAAGGCCGTTCATTGTAAGTGAAGGAATTGATCTCATCTATCAAGTCGTGAACGTGAACCCCTGTTTGACAACCCTGAATAGTGCAACATAAAGGGTCTCGTAGCTTTCCGAAACCACAAATAGTTGTTATAGTAACAATAGACTTGACAATTGACCCTTTCTTTGTTTGGTCAAACTCCCCAATTGAGGCGCTTTCCTTTGCGTTTGTATTGGGTGAGTTGACCAGTCCCGTTCTTACTGTAGTGCAGTATTGGACAGCTGGCCTTCTGCAATAGGTCCCCCCTCCACTAAAAAAAAAAAGTACCCTTACTCTACTATACCTAGAGGTAGGGATGACGATCTAAGCTACGCTCTAGCCCAGGAACCGTTACAACCCCCTGCCTCTCTCATCTCTTCTTCTCTGTCTTCTTTTCTTCTTACTGTACTGTACACTTCTTCCTCTCTTCCTCATCGCTCCGAGTCGAAGATGAAGATCTCGTACTTGTCCGTTGGGCTTCTCGCCCTTTTCAGCCCCTTGGCAGCCGCCTGGAGCAAAGAAGGTATGTTTTACTCCAGTCTCCCTCTGATTCATGTCTTAACTAACCTCTTCCACTAGATCGCGAAATCTTTCGCATTCGAGATGAGATCTCAAAGTATGAGGCCGATCCCGCTGCCACATTCTACGACATCCTCGGCATCTCGTCCTCTGCTTCGCTCGATGATATCACAAAGGCCTACCGTTCGAAGTCCCGAGCCCTGCACCCCGACAAGGTCAGGCAGGTAATGCGGAAGGCTGGAAAAGACAAGAAGACCGGCGCGAAGACTAAGCCTCCTACCAATGCTGAGATCAAGACTGCTGTGAAGAAGGCCGGCGAGGCTCAAGCCCGTCTCTCCCTCATCGCCAATATCCTTCGTGGCCCCGAGCGCGACCGATACGATCATTTCCTTTCCAATGGTTTCCCTCTCTGGAAGGGCACCGATTATTACTACAACCGCTACCGTCCTGGCCTGGGCACGGTTATCGCTGGCCTCTTCCTCGTTGTTGGCGGTGGTATTCACTACCTCACCCTGTACATGAGCTGGAAGCGCCAGAAGGAGTTTGTCGAGCGCTATATCAAGTTTGCCCGCGACACAGCCTGGGGTGGCGGTTTCAACATCCCCGGCGTCGACGCAACACCTGCTCCAGCCCCCGCTGCATCTCCCGCACCCGCCAGCGACGAGGAGGAGGCCCCCCCTCTGCCCCAGAACCGACGAGAACGCCGTATGCAGGAGAAGGCTGCTAAGCGCGATGGTGCTCGTCCTGTTAAGAAGACGCGCCGTGCTCAGGCTTCCTCTGGAACTGCTACTCCTACTCCTGCTCCTACTGCTGGACCTACTGGTGCTCGTAAGCGTGTTGTTGCTGAGAATGGTAAGATCCTCGTTGTTGACTCTCTTGGCGATGTGTACCTCGAGGGAGAGGATGAGGAGGGAGAGGTCCACGAGTACCTCCTTGACGTGAGTTATTCTAATTCTGCAGAAATGACCAAACTAACACCAACAGCCCAACGAGCTCGCCAAGCCCACTATCAAGGACACTGCTGTTTTCCGCGCACCTATCTTCCTCTTCAACATCACCGCCGGCCGCTTCCTTTCCAAGAAGCCCACTGACCTCGAAATTGAGGTTCCTGCTGAGGATGAGGACTCCGATGTGCCCCAGCCAACTCCCAGCACCGACTCTGCAGGCGAGGACTTCGAGCTTCTGGACAAGAGCACTGATTCGCTCAGCAAGGCCAAGGCATCTGGCGCTTCCCAGGGCAAGGCCAACAAGCGCAAGGGCAAGAAGAGGTAAACCTGGAGATGCTTTTATTTAAAAAGGTGAACGGTGCCGGGGGTGGGTGGAGTTGGTGGGAATGGGGAAGGTATATTTTGAGAAAAAGACGGTTGAATATTATATGCTTGTCATTTATAGTAGATGCCATTCATGAAAAGGACTAGATTTGGGATATGAGCCACTATTTATCGTCAGTATTTATACCCTACAACACGTTATGATCGTCATAAAGCACTGCTTGAAAGGTTTGTCCTCAACTCAATTGTCAATGTCAAAATCTCTTCCTGAGGTATCAGTCTCATACCCTCCTGGATTACCTGAATGTGCCTAGTCTATGACGATAAGATCTCAAGTGTTCATTTATCTGAACGAGTAAACTCGGGTTAAGTTAGTTCCCAGTGGCTTTTCTCAAACTCATGTCGGATATTACGGACTTTTATATCCGGCCAAGCTCTCCAAGCAGCAGCATAGCATTAGTAGACCCCATCATGGACCAAAGGAGGAAAGAAGAAGAATGTCGTAATCCCCATTTTCTTGCGTGCTTGCTGATTAGATAGTTAGCTAACCAATTCCGAGCTCATCGTTCCGAAACTCCATCGGGGATATGTAGTAAGACAATAATCCACTTTGACAAGACTTACTACTTTTACGCTTTTATATTGACGTTCTATTTCAACACCCACAACTCGCGTCTTGACCGATTCGTTTATCATGTTAAATTCTTCTTCTTAAGTTCCACTGACTTACAAATATTGCCAGCGCCGCTTATTGGCAACGATGACGTCCCCGAGTCATACAGAAGGACCAGATGTCGCTGGTGATAGCATCACGGAAACATTTCCGGGTCAAGATTCGGTCCAAGATACCAAAGTTCACAGTTCAGCGGAGTCAACTGAAGAAACTGGCTCCAGCAATTTGATATCGCAATCTTCAAAGTATGAATCCAGCTGGCTTCGCAGGATACTGACACCGAGGAATTGTCGATGGAACGATGAGTCGCCATCGGCTTTGTCTATGGGGCATTGTTTCCTTTACGCCTTGGTATGATTATGCTTTGAATAAGATGTTCGAAGAGCAGTGTCTAACAGACTTAGGCATCGGGTATCACAGTTGCAAACCTCTACTACAATCAACCAATTCTCAACAAGATAGCTGCCACTTTCAACGTCTCATACGAAGAATCCTCGCAGGTTGCAACGTTGTTGCAATCAGGCTACGCAGCTGGCCTCATATTTGTTCTGCCACTCGGAGATATCCTCGAAAGACGACCTTTCATCATCGCTCTTGTTCTGGCCACTGCAACAATGGTAAGCCCTGTGTACCAGTTTACTATGTTCAGCTTCTGACAGAATGCAGTGGATAGGACTCTGTGTAACAAACGACTTTACCGTCTTCCGTGCATTATCTTTCATCTGTGGTGCTACTACCGTGACACCACAGCTGATGGTTCCCCTGGTGGGAGACTTCGCCCCAGCACATCGAAAAGCCTCTCTTCTTGCTATTGTTACATCAGGGCTGATGCTTGGTCTCTTAATGGCTAGGTTACTTTCTGGAGTGGTAACAAACTTCACAAGCTGGCGTAATATCTACTGGTTGGCATGTGGTCTGCAGTACCTCATGGGTATTGTGCTCTTCTGCTTCATGCCTGATTATCCATCTACGAATCCCGACGGGCTGAACTACTTTTATGCCCTTGGATCAATTCCTCGTATGATGGTGACTGAGCCGGTACTTGTACAGGCCTGTCTCATTGCTTTTGCTCTGTCAGCTGTATTTACGTCGTTTTGGACCACGTTGACATTTTTGCTCGCATCTCCGCCGTTCGACTATTCATCTTTACAGATTGGTCTCTTTTCCTTGACAGCCCTTGCGACGATCTTATCTATTCCTTTGATTGGAAGGTTGATTGATCGTTATGTACCTCTATTATCAACGATAGGCGGCCAGATTCTGGCATTGATTGGAGCTGTTGTTGGAACATTCACAGGAAACTTCACCGTCGCTGGGCCTGTGATTCAAGCAATCGGTATTGACGTTGGCATGCAAACTGCTCAGGTATCGAACCGTGCAGCTATTTTTGGCATCAATCCCAAGGCACGGAATAGAGTCAACACAGCCTATATGGCCTTGGCTTTTGCAGGGCAGTTAACTGGTACAGCGGTAGGAAATAGACTATACGCCAGTGGAGGCTGGAAGAGAAGCGGTGGATGCAGCAGTAAGTCAACCCAACACATTCTCTTTGACCAAACCACTGGTTCTGATATTTCCTAGTTGCCTTTGTTGCGTTATCAATCTTGTTCGCTCTTGCGAGAGGGCCCAGAGAAGATGGATGGATTGGTTGGAAAGGAGGATGGCATCCTCGTCGAGAAAAGGCTGCAAGATCACCAACTGAGGATGAAGAAAAAGGTGAGGAGCCACAAGACAAAGAACAAAAGTAAAATAGAATGTTCTGTTTCAATTTTCAAATGCACATACGGAGTACAATATACCAGGTTGATACCGGGATGATTAATTCAAAATACGGTCGACACCTATCAGACCCTTGAAACGAGCCTCAAATGCAATATCACCAAAAGAGAACAGGCACAGTTATAAACTTTAACAGGGAATCGCCCGTCAGCGCAGCTTGTTTCCTAAAAAGATTCGGAAGGTGAGCCTCCATGAGCCCCTCATCCGGCGGAGCACGGTAGCTCCAGCAGGGGTCATGGCTCTAAAGATATACCTTTATCATTCAGGTTTCGTTCTGCGATTGTTAGCGGTCAGCATTTGGGAAATGACGACTTTAATCTGATCCTTCGTCTCTCTTCTTATGTAACCTCGTCTGACTACATCAAACTTCTTTTCTTACTTCGTTCTCGCATGATCATTGTTCAAGTGCATTCATAGTTAATTGTGGGATCGTTACTCCGTATTCCACTTATAATGGCTGAACCGCAATATCACGACCAAGATGAGACCCCGAAACAGAACTCAACGCCAACGCGAGATCAGTCTCTAGATCAACCACAGTCCTTGACAGTTCAAGATGCAACCACCTCGCCTGTCAAAAGCCGTATATGGACTGTCAGGCTAAACCTTCGACTCTTCTCCGTCTCCGTTGACGCTATCCTCCTCATCATTGTCTGCTTCTTCGCCGCTGGCTCTGACAATAGCATAACTTCTATTATATTCTTTGGGCTTCTTGTAAGACCTCGTCCCCTCTTTTGATTCGTCTGTTCACTAACGCGTGCTTCTCTCAGACGGCTCTTGCTTTGATATGGAGTTTCACGGACTCTATACATCTCTGGACAAGAAGGCATCGCAGCTTCAGTCCATCGATGCGCATATACATCGACCTCATCCTATCACTTGCTTTTACAATCTTGTCACTCCTCTGCGGTTACTTCGGTCCTGCCGATCATCCGACCTCAGGAGCCCCCAGTAAAGATGAGCCGCACATTGGAAGACGAGCACTTGGATGTTTCGGGATTGCTAAAGTGTAAGTCTGTCGTTGCTACCAACGTTGACCTTAAACTTATTCGGGATGCTTTTAGGTTCATTCACATCCTATTGGCTTTCGTCGCATACTGCGAGAGAACACAGGCGACGCCGTCAACACCACGAAACAATCATGACAGAAACGAAGGAGGCCTCGCCAGAGACGAGGAAGAGGGACTGTTGGTTAACGAAGAGTCCCTTTCAGATAGATAGTCAATGTCCAGCTCAATGCTGGCAACTAGCGTTTCAATTTTTGGTTTACCAGGTCACAGCAAGGAGGGATAGAGAAATACCACAATAGATATCAACAAAATTCGTTTATCCTTACCTTACCTCACTCAGGCACTAGGCCCAACATTGTTCGAGGTCCAGCCTCTCTACTGTCCTTCATATGTCCTCTAAGCTTCAACAAGACTCTGCCTCTCGTTTCGCTCGTTCTTCCCACTGCGCGCAAGCAAACACATATAGCAGAGCAAATCTCCGGGTCCCGTTATTTCGTCCACTTTGATGTCGTTGCAAATCATGCCTCCCTCTGTGATGACATCACCACAGACCCGGATTTTGCCAAAGGGTTCGAGTTGTGCCGAGCACAGCCAGCAAGCGGCAATACGGATGAGCTTCAAACACATGGTGGGCAGGAAATACTGATGAGATTTGGCAATTGGTAGTTAATGGCTTGCGAGTGAGGGAAGCTTTTGGGTGCAGGCTAACTTGATGATAGGATAGGCTTTTTATATCTATAATGAAAATTACAAGCGATGTACTTGGGAGCCGAAGTACTGAACACTGCATCTCACCTGCGAACAATGTTGAGATTCCTTATTTGGAGATAGACCTTTCACGAACAAGCGGTACATCACAATGCCAAAACAGCGGCCCAGGAAGATGAACACTGGGCACTTGCACTCAGTAGATGCAGATTCAAACACCCATTGCACTTCTTGGAAAAACCAAGTCTCACGCAACACGTCAGCGCCTGCAAAGCAATAGACATGGGTTTCAAGTACATAGAGAATCCTCTTTTAAGTCTCTTTACTTCTTTTGAACTACAAAAAGTCGACAAATACACGTCCCCTCCCAGAGTCTTCATCCTAAGACTCAACGGAGACCATCCTCTCGCTACTTATCATGTTCACCTCCTCTTCCCAAAGGATATATATATCGCATATCTTACCACAAAGGAGACGCTGCCCTGCGTAGAATCATGCATGCCAAGTTTCCCAACCAGCTAACAAAAACTCCTCCCACATACTTCATCCCATCCGCAAACGCTTAGTATACACGCTTGAAGGGTGGCACGGGCTTGCACTCGGCCTCGTCCAGGGTGTTGGCGATGACCTTTCGGTAGGCCAGATCGACCTTACCGTGGGGCTCCTTCTGGAAGGAAAGAGTGTGCTTCATCCAGTTCTCGTCATCTCGGTCAGGGAAGTCCTCGCGGGCGTGAGCACCACGAGACTCCTTTCGGTTGGCGGCGGAGGTGGCGGTTTGGATACTATGATATGTCAGTATCAGCTTGGCAGGACAAATGGGGGTCAAAACTTACGCGCAGGTGAGCAGGTTGCGGAGTTCAAGAGTCTCAACAAGATCAGAGTTCCAGATCATGCTGCGGTCCTTCATGCCAACCTGGCTGTACATGGCATCAATCTCGGTCATCTTGCGGACACCCTCGTCCAAGCTCTCCTGGGTTCGGAAAACGCTGACATCGGTTTGCATGGCCTTCTGCATGGCAAGTCGGATCTCAGCAGTGCTCTTGGGACCGTCTGCAGTTCGGACCTTGTCAAGGACCTCGATGTGGTCGGAAGCGGCATCAGCAGCAGTGGGCTTCAGAGCATCGCCGGGGTTGAACTTGTCACGGATGGTGTGCGAAACGGCACGACCGAAGACAACAAGATCCAGAAGAGAGTTGGCACCCAGACGGTTGGCACCGTGAACAGACACACAAGCGGCCTCACCGCAAGCGTACAAACCAGGAACAATCTTATCCTCACCCTTCTCGTCAACAGTAAGGACCTCACCAGTATATCGTGTAGGGATACCACCCATGTTGTAGTGGACGGTGGGGAGAACGGGAATGGGCTGCTTGCGGACATCAACACCAGCGAAGATAGCAGCGGTCTCAGAGATACCGGGCAGACGCTCGGCAAGAATCTCAGCGGGCAGGTGGCTGAGTTGAAGGTAGATGTGATCCTTCTCAGCACCAACACCACGGCCCTCACGGATCTCCATGGTCATAGATCGAGAAACGACGTCGCGAGAAGCAAGATCTTTAGCGGTAGGGGCATATCGCTCCATGAATCGCTCACCCTCGGAGTTGAGAAGATAGCCACCCTCACCACGAGAACCCTCGGTGATCAGGCAACCAGCTCCGTAGATACCGGTAGGGTGGAACTGGACGAACTCGAGATCCTGGTTGGGGAGACCGGCACGGGCAACCATGGCCATACCGTCACCGGTACAGGTGTGAGCAGACGTGCAGGAGAAGTAGGCTCGGCCGTAACCACCAGTAGCGAGAACGGTGTGGTTGGCGAGGAATCGGTGCAGGGTGCCGTCCTCCTGGTTGTAGGCGAGGACACCGCGGCACTCACCATCCTGCATGATCAGGTCGAGGGCGAAGTATTCGATGAAGTAGTTGGTCTTGTGGCGGAGAGACTGGCCGTAGAGAGTGTGAAGAAGGGCGTGGCCGGTTCGGTCAGCGGCAGCACAGCATCGGTAGGCCTGGCCACCCTTTCCGTACTGCTTGGACTGGCCACCAAAAGCTCGCTGGTAACTAGCGGGAGTGTCAGTAGCCGTAGTGTGGGCGGATTTCAATGTCCAGACTTACATCTTGCCATCCTCGGTTCGTGAGAAGGGGCAGCCGTAGTTCTCAAGCTCGATAATGGAAGCGGGAGCCTCTCGGGTCATATAGTGAATAGCATCCTGGTCGCCCAGCCAGTCGGAACCCTTGACGGTATCGTACATGTGCCATCGCCAGTCGTCCTCATGCATGTTACCAAGGGCAGCGTTGATACCGCCCTGGGCAGCGACGGTGTGAGATCGGGTAGGGAAAAGCTTGGAAATACAGGCAGTGTTGAAACCAGCCTCAGCGAGACCAAAGGCAGCTCGCAGACCGGCACCACCAGCACCAACGACGAGAGCATCATACTCGTGGTCCTGAAAAGCGTCAATTGACAAGATCTGTGATTCGCGGATGATCGGGTTGACGTACGATGACGGCGTATTTGTTGCTCACAAAGGGAGAGGCCTCCTTAGCTCGCAGAGGACCGTTGCCAGTGATAACTCGGGCTGTGAACAGCTCATTAGCATCTCAAAGTTGCGCACAAGGATCGGAGAAGAGCGTACCGACAGGTCGGGTGGTAGAGAAAGCTCGAGAAGGGAACCTAGCGGCCCGCGTAAACTACCCAGTTGTTAGCAGAGCGCATTGAAGAGCTGGCAAAGCTTCTCGCAGTAGACAATTCGTTGCATGATGCCATCGCCAAAGGTCAGACTAGGGGCAACTCACAGCAGGACCAACGGCCAATCGCTTCATTGCCATAGAAGAAGCCATCATCAACTAAAGTCGCTATGACCAAGGCCAAACTGCATCCGCGGGGAAGAATCGAAGGGGGTGGGATTTGACGATATCCTCGGGTGGCGGAGGAGCAGGACTTTTGTTAGATGTGGTTTTAAAGAAGAGAGAGAATGGATTGAATTGACTGTCCAACCAATCGATAATTCCCCTTGATGTTTTTTTGGGTCTCTCGTCTTTCGCGAGGCTCGACCGGGACGGATTCTCTCGGCTCCTCGGTTGATCCAACCAATCAGCGTCGGCTTATTAGCAGCACCGTATTCGCCGCCTACTGGACGTGGACGCTGTAAGCCACTGAAGATACAGGGAGTCGGAGATCAATGACCTTGCTGAGCTCCTTGAGGCCGAGGTGTGTTGTGATAAGGGCCAATTGGTTAATGAGTATCTTATATTTTGACTGTTCTACAATAAATTCTATTCTTTTTAGATCTTTTCCCAGTATCAACGTCCAATGAATCGGGAAGATTCGCTTCTGGGAGTCTAAATCCATGACGTTGAAGACATTGGATGGAATCTTCAATCTCGTCACGTGCTGAAGCGGATGTACATTTTGCCCTTCGGCTCCCCGTTTCCCCCGCCATTTCCGATGTTAACGGCATGTGCTGACGGGCCCACCTCCAGGAGCTGTAAATCGTAACATCACAACCAGTCCGGAACCAGGTTTTGGGGCCGGTCATCAAAATCCGGTTCTCGTGCCTCAAATCTATAGCCAGTGAAATGCCTGTTATAGTGTTCATACTCGATGCGTATATAACATTTGACGACTTTAGTCCAAACCCAGGTAGGATGAGAAACTATCAGACAAAACTCCAGTGTATTCAACGTACCAAGATAATGCCAAACGTCTACTGATTCTTACCATAGCTATAATCTCTTGACTTTGTGATCATGTCACTCTGTATCTACTACCAGAACCAAGACAGCCAACTCCTCTCCCCTCATGAAACAATTCCTCCAAGCGCGTATATATAACAGCAATGAGGATATTTTGTTAAACTTAATTCGACAAAACTTCGCGCAGCATGACCAAGAAATTGTCGGTCAGCTTATGAACTTCACCCACGGGAGGCTTAACAGGCTCTCCGGCGCTTCGTCGCAAGCGATCCTGTCGCTTGGCTCTACGTCGCCTTTCAGCCTCAATTGGATCCATCTCATCTTCTTCTTCTGCCTCTGCCTCATCTTCGGAACCATCGTCGTATGCCATATCCTCAAGGTCTTCGCTGTCCAATCCAAAGTCAGACGAGTTGAAAGCCATTGCTGTCGGCATCATATCGCTTCCGGCGTGACCCTCTGCTGCCATCTTCTGTCTTGTTTTGTCGTTGTGCCACTTCTTTCGAGCTTCTTGCCATGCAATAAGA
Organism: Fusarium sp. NFCCI 5145; assembly: GCA_033439405.1. Classification (NCBI taxonomy): domain Eukaryota; kingdom Fungi; phylum Ascomycota; class Sordariomycetes; order Hypocreales; family Nectriaceae; genus Fusarium; species Fusarium sp. NFCCI 5145. The sequence continues at coordinate 37,143 of JAWDHB010000074.1, read as the reverse complement.
GAGTTGATCTCTGCGATTGCCTTTTCCTTGTCTAGGACGCCAGCACTGACGCCACCTTCGAACAGGGCATTGACATTCAGAGTTCCGTTCTTGGGACCCTTGCGCAAGAACTCGAGAATGCCCTCAATCCAACCCATGAGCTGGGTGAAGAGGCCATTATCGTGTGTATGCACTTCATGCACGAACTTGTAGAAATTGTGCTCATGTCGCTGGCAAAGGTCAATAAAAGCCTGAACGGTCTGGTTGGGGTCGGCCGAGGCATCTTGCTCCCTGCACTTATCAACAACCTATATATGTAGTTAGTTACTGATTTCAGCTCATGGTGGGCTGCGATCTTTACCTGAATCATGTCGTCGATAAACACGGCAAAGTCAGTCACGCTGTTATACACGTTTGCCGACTTGTACACCCGCACGAGAGGCTCATAGAAGATAGTGAAGAGGTCTCGGAAAAGCTGCAGAGTGACAGGCTCTTCTATCAACTGGAGCATCATCTCCTTGTCCCGCTGTCGTGTGCATAGCTTCAAGTACTGCTTCATGTATGAGAACAGCTGAGCTCCTTGACGCAGCTCCTCGTCGATGTTCTCTACCGCGTTGTTGAAAGCAACATAGGCATTGTAGAGTCTTTGGATTTGCTCTCCTGTAAGTCCTGGCTCGATAAGATCGGACCTCAAGATTGCCACTATCAAGTCCACATCATCCGCTTCGGCCTCTTCCCGGATGGCGACTTTGATGTGCTCTTCGGCATGTGTGTACTTGTGAAGCTTGTCTGAGAAGACAGAGTCATCAATCTTGCTAGCAAGGATATCAATCGACTTCTGGAAGCTCTTGATCCCATCGTTCAGTGTCAAGGAGAAGATTCGCTGCATCAAGGACCGTGTGCCAAATGGTTGGGCCAGGAAGATATCAAGAACACCAGACATGACGGCCGCAGGATTCGCGATTCGGATTACGTTCTTGATGACCGAGTATGGGATAAGAGAATGGATACGTCTCGCCTGGGCGAAAAGCTCAGGGGAGTTGTCCTCGGCCAGGAAAAGATGATAGATAACGGCAGCGATTTCGATACGGAGCCATTCGGCAAACTTTCGGTACTGGATGCTGAGATCCTGGATCGTCTCCTTCTCCTTGATCTCCTTGAAGAGCATGGTAAGTCCGTTGCGCTCCACTATGTCGCGACGGAACCTGGAATATGTCAGCTCGGGCTCGATTTTGGTGCGACAAAACTTACTGTTCCATGTACTCATCGAGTTCGGCAGCTCGTTTTCTCGCGATTTCGTAGAATTGCTTTTGCTCTTCCATGCGCTTCTCGTCTATTCCTTTCCTTCGAAGAATGTCCTCGACATCCTCGTCTGTAGGAGTTATGGGTTCGCCACCCAGAAACTCTTGCATGGCATTGGTATTAGCAAATTGGGGATTATGGAGGACAGAACGCAAAAATGCCCTAAGTGAGATTCTTTGATTTTCGCGCCACAAAACAATAGTCTATATCTCGTTAGTATGCTGGAAGCAATATTAGGTTGTTCATCACATGGGTACCTCTTCCTTGTCTGACTTATCCGAATCCTGGCGGATTGCTGGGCTAAGTCTACCTCCCTCGGTAGATACTCGAGGAGACGGGATCCTGGGAGAGTTGAGTCCCTTTGATAAATTCGATCGGAATGATGCAGCAGAGCCAGCCCTACGGTGGCCTTGAAAGATATTAGTAGGATGCGCCAAACAGAGGTCGGGAGTCTTACCAGGTGTCAACATATTAGTAGAACCATTGGGTCTTGTGGAAACTGAGGAAATAGAGGAAGCATCTGAGTCGTTTCCATTGCTGAACATTGACGTGAAAGCAATCGTTGTTGTTGTATCAGACTTGTTCTTCTTCGGCAATTCCGGAATAACTCGACCAGGAAGCTCTGTGCGCAACCGGCTGTGAAGTTTCGCAAAATCGCTATATCTTCGTCCAACATAATGCTCCAGCTCTCCCTTCTTTTTGATGCGCAGGATAAATTCAGCATGCTTGTGTTTTCGGATCGTATGCTTGACCTGGGTGACTCGCACACCAGCGACGTTAACATCCCAGCCATTGATATAGTTACCCTCAGGCAAAGTATGCATGACGCCGGTGTCGATAGCATTGCTGTCGACGATTTCAATCTCTGAAAATCGGATGCGCTCTTCGAATCCTGACGATGTTCCAATTCCGGAGACCATCATCAGCTCAACAAGTTTTCTGGCTTTGATGGCTAGCTTGCGTCGCTTCGTTTCCTCTAGGCGGTCCTCTGAGGATGAGATCTGCTTTCCTGCGAATGACTCGAGGAACTATAGGTCATCAGCGTTAAATCTTCCGTCATTATGTCGTATCGTCATTACTCACCACCTGAAGTTTGTCTTGCCAGAACTCCTTCTCGCGCGCCTTGTCAAGGAAGGGAAAGTCGCGAACATGATGAACAAAGATATATCGCAAAATAGGTAGTTCGGACTCCTCGGGGGGGACTTCGCCGTGATCAGATCGGAAAGGCGCACCGAAGCGCTGGAGAGCGGTTGTGGAATTGAGTTCGTTGATCTCCCACTTTACCTGCTCAGAGATGAGCTCTCTCTTGAGGTCTAAGATGGGAAGTTATATGTTAGCATCCAGGCCACTGTATTTGATATATATCCAGGCGCATATCGACTCACAGTGTTCTTGCTTTCCAGTCAGCGACTGGCCTGGCGGCGGAGGAGCATCTTGTTTTGATCGCACTGGTAATTCGATGGTAGATGGAACATCTGCAACAGCGCCCTTAACAACTTCAGGCGTCTCTTTGGCCTCAGCAGCCATGGCTTATGCGCAACAGCCGATATTCGGAAGCTTCTCGTGTGGTTTTGGTGGGGATGAGATGTGATGTGTTTCGCGAGTTGGAAAATCGATCACTATCAATGACTGTTCTAAGTTGATTTTGATGTCAAAGACGTCGTTGAAGTTCAGGTAGATTTCCGCCAGAAGAAAGAACGTCCAGGAGATTGCTGATCTGCTTTCGTTTGGATTGGTTTGGCGGGGCAAAGCTGCAGTCAGCTTGGTTAGTACGCTAAAAAGTGCCTTATGGAGCGCAGCTACGTAATGCGATCGGCTCTTGGTGCTCGAGGTGCCGTCGCTCAGGGTATCACGAACAGAACAGACAGAGAAGCAGATCCTCAAATGATGACACTTCTCCTCTTTTTCATTCTGTTTCTCAACCTTTTTAAGGTATTGCTTGTGCTGGGCACTTGCGTGTGTTAAGCGCCAAAAGCGAGGGGCATGACGTGTGTCGCCAAGTACCAAGCCACTCGCCCAGACTCTCACAACCCTGCTTTTTCGGGTCATTTTTGCCGTACTATGGATGCCCGGCATGACACTCAAACTTTTTGGATATCTAACCAATCGAACAACCATTTAGTTTGGGGGATAGCTTACATACAGGCAAGGGAGTGTACGGTAAGGCTGAGCAGAAAATACTCGTTATCAATCCAATATGAAGAGGCTGGCCCATGGATACTACTTAATGGCAAGCCATCTTTCATTGTTGACAGTTCTCAACCAGAAGATCTCCGGGCAATGCTATGATAAACTAATCTCGTCTTTTTGGCCAATTCGCCGTCCAAAACAAGTAGCCGATTCTACTTGTTGATCCGAATATCTGGCACATTGTGACCTCCATGAAGACAAGCCACGGCAATATCCACTCCACGTGCGTTTACATCGTGGCTGTTGAGAACTTGGACCAAGCACGGAATTAAGCCTTAAGGGAAGACATGAGAGATTGGGCAATTCTTACGACTAAGCCAATCATCGAGGTGTATACCAAACTGGGGAAGCAATAGTACGTAGGAGATTTCTTTTGCCCCGCCACGATAAGTTACGCATCGCCTGTGCTTATGTATTGGCTTAGGGTGTTGTTAAATGGAGAAGAGTCGGACATTATCAGCGATATGTCACAGCTAAGGGAGGATGTTTTTATGTTTGTCTTGTTGTCACCCAAATTGCTTAGGGTGATCGTGTATCAGGAAATAAATAAAGTGTCTTATTTGATCAGCACGATGTGCAAGGTCCTCTACGGGGCACAACTTCACGGAGAACATTCGGCCTTGGTGAACCAGAATCGAGTCTTTAATCCTTGGCAATTTGGGTCAAAGCAAAGCTGTGCCTTACAATTGGGAGACGGACTTCGGGACACGACTCGGCAGTGGGGAAACATGGCACGGAGGCTCCGAAGTGTGGCGCCGGCAGCGGCTCGGCGCAAGTAGGTCTGCAAGCCTGTAACGTCCATTCCTTGCGCCTCATTTACGAAGGAACAACCATAGGTTGGTCAGTGGGTATGTTAAGAAGCGGCTTTGGAGTATTAATGTCATAGAAGCTTATGTCAAGACATCTAATCTCTTGGGTGGCGGAAGGCTTGTTGTGCTGAGTTTTTTTTAATGTGTGCTGGGAAATTCCCGCGATGTTATTAATAACGAGTAGGTAAATGGAGGCAAAACTTGCATGATGGCTGCTGTAGGGTAAGGTCAAGCTCGCAATATAGGAGACATGCAAATGACAAATTAAAATTTAATGACTATGATTTGAGATGGCGTCGATATGAATCAAATCTCTATTAATATCCTGATAAAAGAAAGTTGAAAAAAAAAAGAGCAAAGATAAAGGTAAAATGTGCACGCTATAATTGGGTATCGAAAAAAAAGAAAGAAAAAACAATGCGATGTTAAAACAAACAATATCACAGCTCATCGAAAACACGAAGCTCTTCCTCCCCATGAGTATGCACCGGCTTCCTCTTCGAATATGGTACACCGCTCTTCTCAGGTCTTCGAAGAGGCAGTGATGTGTGCACTGCTTCCTTATGCGACTCGATGATCGACTCCGCAGCACGAGGCGTGTTCGAGCTATCACCTCCCAAGAGCGCACTGTGCCTCGAAACATACTTAGCGCCAAAGAACAGAACAACCACGGTCAGGAACACGACCGTGATGCAAATCATTATGGCTCTCAGTCTCAACCGTGTCTTGTCCTGTGACTCCTTGTCCAGGCGCTCCCAGAGCTCAACTTGTTCACGGACAATGTCGACTCGATCACTTAGAGCACGAATCCTTGCACGGCCATCCTGGACGCGAGTTGTGAGTGACTCGATATTCTCCTGATGTTCCTTGAACTGTCCCATCGCTGCAATCTGTGATGTGATGTCGTTTTCAATCTCGCAAGCGTCCTTCTCAAAGTTTCGATGTATGCTCTGGGACTCCTCCGCCAATTCCTTTAACGCGGAAACAGTTGAATGAAGCGTGCTCATCTTTTCAAGAACAGCGTAGTATGTCTCGTCGAGCCGTCGTGCCGTGGATGTAGAGAAAGAGCCTAGTTCGACCAATGATTGCTTCAAGCCCCTACCAGTGTGTCAGTATTATGATATAACGGACAAGAAAGTAGTCGTATCTTACTCAACCTGCGAGGATGTCCTATCCCGATCTTGTTGGATCTTCTCCTTCGTCCTGGGCTCAACTGTAGCAGGGGCACTTGCAGCCTTGCTCTCCTCCTCCCTTGACAGCATCAAGCTTGGCCTCCGACTCTGGTCGGGGCTCATATAGGGCGTGACAGCTTCTGACCGTGTCATGATATCTACAGATGCTCTGCCTTGATATTGTGGGTTCGCGGAGACGGGATGGGATACGGAGATGTGGTGTGCATGCGCAGCGCGGTCCTCATTATATCGATCGCGTTCTTTCTTCTCTCGACGGCCAAGCTTTACCGGCGACGCGAGCTCGGTGATGGATCGCTTAAGCTGATGTCGACTGCTCGAACGATTACTCGAAACCGAGTGTGTAGAGTCTCGGGGACTCGTAAAGCCTGCTGAGGCCATGGCGTGAGCGGGATTTCCCTGTTCGTTGTGTGGCTGTTCCCGATTCGTTCTGCCTGCAGCTGCTGTCACCGTTACTGTACAGTAGGTTGCAAGAAAAACTCTATGCCTGGACCCTGTGACGCATGGATGGGGTGGGTTACCCAAAAAGAGGGCTTGAGGCAGTAGTATTGCAGGTTTGTTGCGTGGTTGCATCAGACGATCGTCGAATGGTCAACCTCGGGGATGGTTTAGTGGATCCCTGCAAGCCAGCAGTTTCACATGTCACTTCAATGGAGATGCATCCAAGATCGAAACATCTCCACATAAGCTCAAGATAATCTGATTGTATATCCGAATACGTCTTTGATAGAAAGCTTGAACTTAGTGGTCTTTTTTTTTTTTTTTTCATGAGTTATAAGCACTCGAACGTTGTGGTACGTGTCGCCAGCTTCTGAGGCTCACAATGGTGTCATAAATCATCCATCTCCACCTGGTGGTTCTCAAATAAGACCCAGAAGAACCAATAGGGGGTTTATTCGAGACCTCACATACGTTGCTTTCGTCAAGCTGGCATCATTAATTTTTGAATCTCATGCCATTGATTTTCACACTTGCGGTTGGTTCTCGCCAGGCGAGCTTTAGAGCTGAAGTTCGTACCAGCCTATGCCCTTTAACGACGTAAGACTTGTGGGGATTAACCTTGCTAATATCTATGAAGAAATTCCTAAGACTATAGGTGATAAGTCGTCAAAGAGATGCTTAAAACATTGACGAGTCTCAAAGGTCGACCTCAGACACGAAAACGAGCGCTCGTTGTTGATAGTTGGGCAACAACAGCTCTGCCAAACCTTGATGGCATGTTCTAATCACAGGTATCTTCTGTTGATCCCATGTTCTCTAACCTATTCTTTCCGCTGCAAGTCGTTGTCCGAGGTGTGCCGCATCGTAAGTCATAATGTTGTCGATATGTCCGCTCGATTCAAGCTCCAACCACCCAAAAACCTCCGCGCGATCATGAGTTGATCAGCTTGTTTCGCTTCTCCTTGCGCTTTAGTCGCTCGACTCGCTTCTTATGCATCTTCTCGGCCATCTTCTCGTATCGCTCATTCTCTTCCTTCTTTGCTCGCTTTTCTTTAATGGCCTGGACCTTGCGCTGTTTCTTCGTTTAGATCGTGCCTCGTGTAGGGTAGTTGGCCATAGGCTTACCTGGCGCTCCTGCTCCTTCTCGTCTTTCATTTCTTTTTCCTTGGCCTTAACTTGCGCCATGAGAGCGCGTTCTTGCGTGCGCTTCTCATAAGACTTGAGACCAGCGGTAGGTCGGAAAGCCTTCTTGGGAGCGTGCCATTGCTTGCCTGTTCGATGGTCAGCTTATGAACAAATTGCGCGTTATGCCATAACATAGTATTACCATTCTTGCGCATGCCCAGAGTCTTCTCAACCGCCGGAGCGGGAGTCAGATTTGTTTCCTCCGTATCAGACATATTGTTGCTTGCTATTTGTCTTGATACTGAAGCGTGTTGTTTCGGCGATCGTCGCTCTTCACCAAATTTTCTGCCAGTCAAAAAAAGTTGCAGCGGGGCATTATCTCAGAGGCGGTGGGTGAGCTGATAAAACTGTGGCTGATGAGCACCTCCACACTTAGTCCAGAACTGTGGCTCAGATCCAGGGTCCAGATGGGATGGCTCCCCACACTTTAATTCAGGGGCAGATAAGGGGGCGATCTTGTCACGTCGCTTCGTGCTTCTGTTTCACGATCTCAAGGCATCTGCCTCCAGCGCGTTCCTAATAATAATCAGAGAGTAATAGAATATACCTCTGTTCGGCTATTCTCTACTCTATTCAACCGTTTCTCTCTTTTGTGTCTGGACCTTACCAATCTTCCAATAATGCGCCATCCCGTCCCTGCTTATCTGTCAGTCGAGGGAGAATCCACGCTATTGGCTATGTCTTTCAGCTGCGAACCTGTAAGCCTCAGATCCGTCCATCCTCGGTCTGCAAGGCAAGGTTTACAAGGATTTCTAGTTTGCAGATTCTTGTACGTGGCTTTGACTTCTGTGCATGGCAGCTAGTGGTTGAGATGGTGAGCAAGTGATGTGATTGGGGCAGGGGTAATAACCGTTCGTATTGCAAACTCCGTGCTCGTATGAAAGGGGGCCGACCGTACGAGTATACATCAAGGGAGATAACCTCGGCCAAACGCTTGAACCTATCCCTGGGCAGAAATCCGAAGTTGACGTATGCGCTTCAATGGCCACGCTGCTTGGTTATTAGTATCATTTGCAGGCGTCAGCCTGTAAATTGCTATGCATAAAATTCCAGAGACATTGCTGAAAGGGAACGACATTCTCTGGGATGCATCTATTAAAAGGCTTCAGCTAAGAACATGCAACGCGACATGAACACCTATAACAAGAGGATTAATCGAGCTCATCGCAATCAATGCCCATGATACTCCATATGAGTCTCAATGTCATAGTGGGACTCGTCTGATGCGGGTTAGAGACCGGATTAGGCCTTGTTCCTTCGGCATCGCGGCCGAATCCTACGTTGAAATAACATCCCGTCTATCATGGGCCCAGAGCCAAGGCCACGAAATGACGATGACCATCGTGTGCTAAATTCGGGGCTTTCTCAACCCCATAAAAATACGGTAGATATTTTTGGGAATCTGTCTTGATATCCATAGAGGCCTCCTTCACCGCAACGCAGGGAGATGGAGTTCATGACGGAATGGGGAGGAAATCGTAATTAGCTGGGCAAATTGGCTTACTACCGCTGTTGATAATAATAGGAATGGCACGCGTGTCGAATGGCATTGCATAGGTTCCGTCTTGAGAGAGCTGGCGAGATTGCTCATGCATGCAACAAAGCCTTCATTTCATCGCAATGCGCCTGAGCGAGGTTATTCGCGGACGAGCTGAGCGGTGGCAGGCTGACCTGAGATGGGATTTTACAAGCCTCTTTGTTGCACGACTGTGAAATTGGCCAGTTGTGAGTGCACGGTGGAGCACAACGGGGAATTTGAGGTCTTGAAAGAGGGAGAATCCCTGTATATAGTGGCTTAGCTGGTGGAGCAAGCTCCATGAAAGAGACTCCATGAATCCCCAAGTCTGGGCAAGACACAAGGGATGAAAGAGAGACACAAGGATCAAACCTTACATGGTATCAAACTGGCGATAGGCAGGTTTTGAATGCAGGTTGATTTGTAGAGTGCAGATATCATGCAGTTGGTTTGTTTGCCAGCACACAATTGTCACGACAACCATCGATCAACAACAGATGCAGCTTCTGTTTTGTCTAAATTCTTCCGCCATGCTTAATTTAGACGTTGAGGTAAGTCCTGAGTCCTGACAACCGTCCCGTCTTGTTTATACCGAGTTCGGTTATATTTCCGATACGCCAAGCACCCTGCTATGAGTTCAGTCTGTGCATTGATTCGCAAGTGTTGTCGGATATTGTATATATTCGATCTGCCAGTTAACGTTGAAAACGATTGTCAGGCGAGCCGGGATACCTTCTGTTTATACACTGTATAAGTGCCCAGAGTTATAAGACGTCAATGCAATGAAATCAAGATGGAAGCCTTGCTATTGTAACATGGGAGGGGCGGCCGCCATCTCTACCTAGGTCTGTTAATCCGGATTGAATATGTTGAAACAAACCATGATAATAAAGATGGATGTATGATCATCCCGTCGGGTTGTCTGACGTGCTGTGTATTCAAAAAGCAATGCCAGGAATCAAAACAAAGACCAATCAGGGATCACAGACCAATGCCGTTGCCTTGGTGAATCTCTCACTCTGGACGAACCAGGCAACGCGCTTTCAAGCCCTGTACACCCATATTAAAAACTGCCTCAGCCTCAATTACATCCGTCATCAGCTGCCACATCTCCAAGGATCGAATCAAGGAAAGACTTTCAGGTACCAATGCCGGTGTGGGAATAGACGGGGGAATTAAGGCTGTTCCTGGCCCCGTGCGTAGCGAACTTGGCGTTAAGCCTGACCTACAAAGAAAGACCAAGGGTTGTTGAGAGATGAGAGCATGGTGAAGATGCAAACAGCAAAACAAGTAAGTCGTGATACCGTGCGATAATAAACAAGAACAATTGGACCGAAAGACCCATCTGTCAAGATCTAAAATCGGAACTCCTTGCCCTTGTAAACGCAGCGCTCGGACGAGGGTAATACGTAATCTTCAAGGGCTCCCGGTTCAGCGATCACAGCCTAACTACTCTTGAAAACTCCCGGGGTTGTTATTTTGGTGAATCGCTTTGTTATGGTCGTGTTCTCGGCCTCGTAATCTCTGACCTGGTCAGGGCCAGGTGGCCTGCCAGCTCATCCTGGACTGATCTCAGGTCGAGTGGACTGGGGAAGAGAGGAAAAAGCATGGAGAAAAACCCCAATAAAACCCGCGAACGCCAAATAACACAACACGAAATGTGCTGTGCCATACTGTATACAGCATCGTATTGTATCACTCGTGGCGTATAGCAATTGTCGACTGGTTCTAGCCCAATTCATCATGCAAGCCATGTCTCGCCTGCACGATAGTTTAGAGTAGGCAGTTGGTGTTTGGTGGGAAGTATCCGTAGCGAGGGAGAGAGTGGCTGGAGTGAATGGATACAAATCAGCTTTGTCTTCGATACAGCCTGATGGCGGAATGCTCGGCACTATTGTATCGAGATATGAAGTCCATGATTATGATATGCGGAAACTATCGCTCCGTTTAAACTCCTTACATTAACCTTAGTTGATGGTGTTTCAATGGATGGTACCGTTGATCTATGTCCCGCCCCTTCTTGAGATCGATCTGTTTGTTGGTGGCTGCCTACTACAGCAGCCTCCTGGTCTCTCAGCGGATATGATTGGCTTCCGACTTACACCAGATCAATGTACAGCTGTGTACGGAGTATGGGTGGGTGTAAAGAAACCAAAACTTTGTAGATAGAAATACAAATGCGAAAGTGGACATGCATCTTACGATAATTTGTAGGAGAGGCTGCACTAAACCTTTGTTCAAGACAAATCATCGATTTCTTTAGCTTGTCAAGTCTTTTTGCTCGTGTCTGGCTGACCATCTGGACCGGGACAAGCGTTCCGTCGTGCCGCCCGATAAGAGATACTTGCTGTATGAAGCTGACTCGGGCCTAGAATTAATTGTCTGCTCAAAGTGGTCAGCCGGCTGTCATCCGAATCCTCACCTGCAGCTGTTCGCTGACCACCAAACGGTAGCAATGCTTATTGTAACTCAGCCGGTTGGTACTGTAACCAACTATGATCTCTCTCTGTTTCCTATCTAATGTGGTGTGAACACCTTGAGCTAGCATGATGTGAAATTGTGCAAGATATCCGAAGAAATACTGTACACTCTAGTTATCTGTGATGCTCGGCCAAGAGCATCAATACTTGATTTTGAAAGTGCGCAACCGCCAAGGCCGTTAGATTGTCACAGCTATTAAGCAAGACATCGTGCCGCCCACTGTAACCGTTACTCCCTAGACGGAGGATAGACCTCCACTTTGATGTTCGCCTCCCCCGCTCTCAAACCTGGAGGTCATCCTGGTAAAGGCGCTTGTTAAGTTTTGTCATGGGAGCCTTGGGAGGGTTGAAGATCATTGTTATCGAACAAAATGTCGCAAATATCGAGTCTACCGTTCACATGCGAGAATTGTCGTTCCAGCAACATTTAGGTTCAGCGCTTGATGTCACTTGCTTATGCCTGCTCGCTTGCATCTTCATCCATCTGTCGTGGGCTTGCAGCGCTTCTGTATGCATGCACAAGTGCACCTTAGGTGCAGGTACACGGCGCACTGAGGTGACATGGGCCGGGGTGCCTAGTGGTCCCCGACAGAAACAGCAGACGAATAACAGAGACTTGGACAGCCCAACACAGCAGAGAAGAGTAGAGCAGCACCTCAAGTGTTCGCACTTCGCAGTGCCGGAAGGAACAAAGGGCCAGGGATACCTGTTGTAGTCGGCCTGCGAGGTCACAGTGCAGAAGTGGACTTGGAGTATCAGGTGCCGATATTGACAGTGCCAGTCACGAAATGGTGGCCACCATGAAAGTGCACCACTGCTGTTAATGAAGATCAATATCCATGATGGTAATGCTGTCCTGTTTCAGTAAGATGAGATGAGGAGCCGAACCGTTTGCTCGTCTCTGGTAGCGCAGATGAGATTAGTGGTATTGTCAGATTGTCATGAATAACAGAGATAGATTAACTGATATTTGACAGCATAAGATGGCATTTCCGACGATTATTATCGCCCAGTCAAGACAATAACAACAACAAGAGTGACCGCTTGGTGCAATTTGCCTCAACAAAGGACAACACAGTGCGGGTCTAGGTCTCGTTTTGGAGTGGATGAAAAACGCTCCACCGCCAAGCGGAGTCGAGGAGGCCCGGCCGCCCCCTGGAGAGAGAGAATTCATGAAGGGAACCTAAGGAAAGGGAAGGGCGTTTTCCATTGCCGCCTTGGAACAGTGAACGACAAACACTGGCCATTAAGTGCTTCTGTTATTCCCCACGATCTTTTTACTGAGTGCTATTCCAATGTATCAGACTGCACACCTATTACCGAAAAACAGCATAGTTCATCACACGCAATCCCGTTTGGGTTCCCTTGGCTGCTTGATCGGGTCGCCCTAATGCCTCGATTCATGAACCGCCTTCCACTGGCATCCACTCACTCGAATCTTGGCAGCCAACGCAGGCAGCTGGAGTCCCCGAGACTTGAGAAAGGTGGCGCCCCTTGGCTATGTCGTGTCTCTTAAGTGTGTGGGTGGACTGGATGCCAGGGCGGATTATCCAGGGCCACGCCAGGTACCTGGGCTAAGGACTGACGACAAGGGATTAGGGATCATGAACTACTACGACTAGGGGGCCTAGGACCTGGGGCCTGGCCAAAGTGGGAAGGAAGCGCAGAGGTACTAGATGTGCATGTCCTCCTTGGCCATTTCCGGCGGTCTATGTGCGCTCCTGTTGGTTGCAGCAGTACTTGTGCCCAGGTATCTTGATCACAGTTGGCAGTGGGGACCCCTTGCACTTGCATGGCTGAACACAAGTCCATTTGGCTTTACCTTTTTCCCTCTGGCCTGCCTTTTATCACGGAATCGCGTTTTTATCCCCCTCCCCCGTCCCGTCCCGTCTTCTCTTCTTCAACTCTCCGGCCGCACTTCAGATCGAAAACGCCGCCTTTGCGAGCGAAGATTTTCCCTCTTCCTCCTCCCGACCTCCTTCTTCTTGGTGCGATTCCAGTTGCTCTCTTGTTTTTGTAGAGTTGCGCTGGTCTTGGCCGTCCACTCCTTTTCATTTACATTACATTACATTACATACCATAGTTTTCCACCCGCCATTCGAGTTGTTCGCCCAGCCAATTTTCCGCGATTCATCTCGACGATTTTCAAGCCTGTTGCTGCCGTTTCATCTGGTCCGTTGCCCCAATACGACTCGCTCGCCATTATCTGTAGCATTGTTTTCTCGAAGCCGACACCTTTTGCCTTCTCGCGTGTTCAATCCCAATCTCAAGATCTACAGACTGATCGTTGCTTGTGACGTGTCAGACGCGACCATCTCTTTCGAAATCGCCAACACCATTGCTATACACCTTCTCGAACCGAACAATTAAGCGAGCCTCGCGGTTCAGAAACGGTTGCTTTGCTTGTCCTATGAACCTTTAATTTCGCCCATTGTTGCCCATCGCTTCGTTGCCGCTGCGCGGCTGAGGAGAAGATGGCAACCGCATTTGGCCCTGAGCGGCTATCCCGCCCAACTCCCGGCCCAGCGTTCGATAGCCCTTCCGATCGATTCGCTTCCATGAATTCATTAAACGGACCTCAATCAGTTGACTGCAAGGCTCAACTGGATGACCCACCGCCAAACCCTCCGTTCGTCTTTCCAGCCAAGCAACCTGCCCCAGCATCCGCGCCCTCTTCCTTCTCACGAGCGACAGGCCGTCGTCCCATGTCGGCTATTGAGACACCTAATTTTAGTTTTGGGTTTTCCGCTGAAAATGCAGAGAGACAATCTAGATCGGCATTGCCTGACTTCAGTTTCAACCCTGGTGCTCTACTCTCACCAGATCGCGAGAACAACTTTCTCCTGACTCCTCCTATATCTCCCCACTCTCCCAGGAATATCGCATCGTCACAGCGACCAGGCGGCCATGGACATCGAAGAGGTGGCAGCGAATTTGTTGGAGGACGTATTCGTGAGGGCAGCTCGATAGCCATCATGAGCACTAGCCCGACAAAGTCTGAGAGTGGACTCGTAACGCCAACATTTCAACCCCCAAGGAGAGGTCACCGAAGAGGAATTTCAGGCGCCATCTCGACAAATGACCTACCTATCCTCCAACCTCCTGTTTTTGATGCTACTGGTCGAGGTAATAGCGCACCAACCAGCCCGACCAACTTTAGTCCGCCCGACAATCAAGCTTTGCCTCTTGATGAAAAGGTTGTGCCTGAGCCGGAGGCTGAGCCCAAACTTGAGCCTGCTCCTGAACCCGAGGCACCAGAGGAAACAGAGAAGCCTGCTGTTTCGAATCCCCTACCGAGTGGCAGTCCCAAGCAGCCCAAGGCCCGCGTTGGGTTTTCCGACACACTTGAATTTATTCCACGGCCTTTGTCTGTGGTCTCTAATGAGACTTCTAGCACCGTAACGGCGCGACCTGGGCACTCGCTCTCTGGCAGCATCTCATCAATTGTGTCTGCGACATCACACAACGGTCGTGATAGCCCATCGCCACTGTCTCAGACACAAACTCATGAAATATCTGATTCAAGGCCAAGCACAGCTGGCGCCATTTTGGAGGGTACCTTCGATCTGGCCAACACACCATCTTCACCCAAGCGTCGAAATTCGATCCCAACATTACTTGATTTTGCCAAGCCCTCAAAGGTGGAAGATGCTGAACCAAGCCCAACTCGAAAGCGCTGGTCATTTTTCGTTCGAGAATCATCAACTGGGAACATGTCACCCGGGAAGAGACCGCAGAGCGCTGGCTCACTTGATATGTTAGCTAAGACAATGCCCATATCTGGTCACGGACTCGAGCCAGCTGGTGACGCTTCTGATATGCCCCCAGTCAAGAGCAAGAGTAGTAAAAAGAGTAAGAAGAAAAAGAAGAAGGTCAAGGGCTGGGCTGGGTCTATCTTGCCCCGAAAGCCCAAATCTCATAACAAACGCTCCAAATCAGAGGGGGGCCATCCTCCAACTCTACCAGCTCCCCGAGTCGCTCGATACGAGGGTGAGGATGATATGTACGGAGAACCTGAGTTGATGGAACGTTCAACGCCAACCCTCACTGTTACCGAATCTCCCAACATTCCTCAAGAGGACGAGGCACCGAAGCGATCCACAGACGAATCAGCATATCCCATGATTGACCTGGACGCAGCTCTCGGCCCCTTCAACACCCCACTGCCTCTTAATCCCGAGTGGGAGGCGGCGCAGCGAGCTGCAGGTGGTGCTGGCAAGCGAAGACTCCACAGTGCTCAGGGTATGAAGGGTTTTAGCGGCCCAGGCATGCATTACCATCGACGAGCGGAATCTGCTCCTGATCTGCCTCCTTTTGATCCTGGCCGTGCTGGCATGCACCGTTACAATAGCAGCTCGACCATGGCCGACGTTTTCGAGGAAGATGAGGAGGAGGATGATGATGATGATGATGATGAGAATGCCAGATCTGGAACAACGGATGAATCCTCTGAGGAAGAGACCGATTCTGATAGTGATGCCACACCCCCAGCTGCTGTCACTCAGGACCCCCTACGGGATTCTCAAGATAAGCTGTCAACCCACAGCTCAAACCAGGCAATGCGGCGAACCACCTCTAGCCTGAGTGACAAGGATCAAATATCTGCGAGCACAATCCGGGGCGAGCGTTCGCGGTCATCTTTGCATGAAAGTGTTATCGCTGAGGAGATGCCAAGCGTGATTTTCAGATCACCTTTCATGCCTGCTGAGCGCAGTGAGGCTATTGATTCAACCCCTTCTTCATTGAGGAGGTTCTCAGGCAACAAGGATCTGTCACCTGGCGAAGTTAGTCCCTTACACCTGCCTGCGCCAGCCAATATTCCGAACAGCCCCTACGCCATAAGCCATTCATCGTCTTTCCCGTCTCCCAGGTCGCCTATGTCTGTCGAGGTGCAGCGACTCTCTACAGCTCCATCATCAGTGGCTGACGAAAACAATTTCCGGTCTCTGCTTTTGATGGGAGAGCCTGGCCCTGAAGTTCGGGTTTCAGTGGATTACGATATCCCTTCGCTAACATCAAGCAACTCCACAATGACCCGAGAAAGTATGTTCCTTCCTAGCCAGCGCCAATCACAGCCCACTCTCCGAGAGCCCCGGCCAGTATCAGTCTCATCTGCTGCCTTTGGCCGTCGCCGATCAAGTCTTGCGAGTCTCAGCCGCCTCATCAGTAGCTCTCATGGTGAGCGGAGCAAGCTCTCAATGGAAGTCACACTGGACAATGACGAAAACCACAAGAAGATAAAGAGCAGCCGAACGAAGAAACTGGGTCGAATGATGCAGTTTTGGAAGCCCACTAAGGAGAAAGAAGGCGAGGCGAAGTAATGAATGAGATATCCGACTTGAAGAAACTCTACCAGCGTTGGCGTTCTATGACTGTGCCGTTGCATTTGCGAGCGGCACTTGTACAATATTCTTTTTGGCATATCGCGGTCGAAAGCTTTATCGACAGTTTTGCCAATTCGACTCTATTTGCTCATTGGATCTTGCAATGAAGCTTAACATCATCATCGGTCAACAAGCAAGGTGTTCGCAGACCTACACATAGACCTTGGATCGATGGAAATTCGAGAATTTTAGTTTAGGGAACGGAATGGGCGCAGAGGTTAATGATTGCATGAATAGCATTAGTATCTAGCTTTGGCTCACGTACCTGGCTCCCAGGTCAATGGGCCGATGGTTGAGTCGGGTCTTCGAATAGCCCAGACTCCTTCAGGGAGTTGGAGAACACTGTTTGGGGTGGCATTTTTTATGCTGCTGTTGACATGAGATCTGGCTAGGTATTTTGCGGAGGCTGGTAAATGGACAGAACTAGTAATGAACATAGTGCTGAAATGATTTCGACCTTGAGGCTCCAGACTGCGTGAGGTATGCCTCGTAACCCTAAACAGACGAAACGGGCCGGTTTTGGGACAAATGTGTTGTAGAGTTTGAGTAGAGTCGATCACATTCTCCAAACAGGAACATACTCCAAGATTCAGGGGTCATTAAGTCGTAAGTTTTATTCAAGAATGCTGCCAGATAGTCTCTATGTAAAATCACCAGTGATATGGCGATACGAGCACAATCAATAATCCTCCCAAGTTGAAAATCCTATCCCATTCCGTTCCGTTCCTGAAACGCCTCGAGCAAAGCCAATTGCGTGCGTCTCGTCAAATAGTGTCAAAAGTCCAGAGCAACGACGCCATCTCGCTACAATAACATCACATCCACTTCTTGGCCATATTAGCAAGCCCACCCCAAGTATCGCCACCCCCTCCGCCGCTGTAGGAGTGCGTATCGCGCTCTACACGAACAGAAGAGTTGCCGCCGAAACCGCTGGCCATGCGAACTGCCTCGCCGACAAGACCAGACGAGTCGCCCGTGGCGGCCTTGGAGGCGACGCCGAGCATTCGCTCAATAGCAGGTGGAATTCGCAGGCCGAAGCGGGCGAGGAGAGCAGTCAGAGCTCCCCCTGTGATGAGGGGCATGATGACGACGAAGAAGACCTTCCAGGGATGGCGCTTAGCCCAGTGGACGAGGTCGCGGAGGAGGCGCTTGAGCTGCTTGTATGTCTTTTGAACGAAGCCTTGGCGCGGGGAGCGCTTGTAGTAAGAGGAGCGGCCTGCAGAGTCAGTCAGTCAATTGTATTTTTATGATGGTATGGAAGGCAGGTATTACTCGTTCCGAAGAAGCTGGAGCGGCTGTGGTTACCTCCAAGCCCAAAGAATGAATTGCGCGAGGAATTGTGCTTGCCATAGCGATCGCCGCCAAAGAAGGACTCTGCCATGTCTGCGAAGCCAACGCCGCGCTCACGGGAGCTAGAGCGGGAGCGGGATCCCGAACGGCGCTTCTTGTGAGAACGGGAAGATTTGTGACGGCGAGACGAAGTTCTGCCTGAGAGGACGGAGGCGCCGTCGTTCCAGTCGAGGAAGCCCATTTTTGAGGATTTCTCGATGGTTGGTGGTGAGATTTCTTTGGTGGTGAGGGGAGAAACCTCAAATTGTGCGCATTCGTCAAAGCAAGACACTGAAGGTTCAATTGACCAAGTGAAAAAAGTCCTCGCGTCGCTGATTTTCCCTCAATTTTTGAGAAAAATCAAGATCAAAACGAGTAAAGGGCGATGTGATTGATGTGCGCTGCGAACAAAAGATGCAGATGCAAGTCAGAGCTGAGTTGACGAGCAGTAGTTCAGTAGAGTACAGCAGTAGCTTACTCGGAGGGGAACACGCGGGAACGCACGGGGCACAGACGCGATGATCCTTCTCACCGTAAATTCGAGAGGCTGGAGATACGATTCGCGCGTTTCAGGGGTCTTTTCTTCTCCACACACTCTACTCTAGCCCCTGAGTGTCAAGTATCCAGTCCTGCCAGTGAAAAAGAGTGGTTCCTCTTTCGTTTTTGAGCTTGGCTTTGTTGAGTTTTGCGCATCTCGCGGCGGCGAACTGAGGGGCTGAAAATTGGGCTGCAGGGATGATATACCCTCGTCTTTGAAAGTGGTGATCCTCCACCCTTGACTGAAGATATGCGAGTCGCTTCAAATCGCTTGGCACAGCACGGTTCAGTAATGCTGCCTTGCTCTGAAGAAGAAAAGAGCTTATTTATTTGCGAAGAGACAAAAATGTTATGAACCCTTGTGTATCCACTTATGCTACAGGTCTTGAAATCTGGCTGAGTCAAAATCCCGGTTGGATGGATAATCATGAGAGCACGTCTTTATATGAACAGACTGTTACACTATATAGTTGCCACGGAGGACCACTTGTGTAAAAATCAGCAGACGGTGAAGCCCGAGTTACAACACAGCATTTCCAAATTCAACAACTTACATATTTTCTCAATCGCCTAATTATTAGCGAGGGCCCGACTTACATGGATTCCTATACAACGTAGTACCTCTCTCTGAGTCAACCTATGCCAACTCAACATTAAAAACTTCGTTGTCTGTTGAAGAATTTTCACAAACTGACTCACAAGTTGATATTTATCAACCGTTGTAGACACGTTTAATCGACCCGTAGGGCTGAAATTCAAAATGGGGACCGTCCCGTCCCGCTGTGGCCCACGTTGAGAGTGCACGATCGTGAAAAATCCCCGTGCCGAGCAAGAAACCTTACACCGCCAGAGCTTGCATCGTGAGCTTAAAGTGTTTCCATAAATACTCGTTAAGCTTTCCAGTGCCACGTTTAAACTATACTGGATTTCGGCTGATGATATCCACATGTGAAGTGGAATCGCCATAGTTGCCAGCTAACACCAAGATGAATCGTCGATATTGCACAGTAGAGATGCCATAGATAGACATTTGTTACGGCCTATTCCTGGGAGCGAACCGCTCAACTCTGAGTGAACGTTTCCCAAAGACGGCAAACACTATCTGTTGGAAGATTGGGAGACACTGACTGGTCAGGCAAGCTATACCCAACAAGTAGGTTAAAATAAGTAATTACCTGATCATCTAAAAACACGAAAAGTGGATGTCTGTATGGAAATAGACCTTGCGTTGGGCTCAGCAGCATTATTAAACCCCTGACGCCTGAATAAGCCACAGGGTGGTTGTGTTGTCAGTTCACATCCATCATGATGCTATCGCCACGAAGTTGCATGAATTCTGTTAAGGCTTCCAGCAGCAGTACCAGGCTCGTCAGGATAATAAAACGCGCTTGGAACTCTTCCCACATCGTTATATCTCACTGGACTGGAAGCTCCATTTCTACTCGACGTGAGTGACAAGCTCCATCATGAAAGACTTGGCCAGTCTTCCAATTTGACTTCTTAATGCTGAGCAAGGTTTTCTCCCAAAGTGCAATGACATGATCCTCCAGCCCAAAAGGGGCCCCATGACTACAGGCAACTGTCATCGAGAGGGCTACACTCTTGCCCATTATGTGCTCATTGTGATCCCAACATCAGTCGTATATCAGCGCAACTATCGCCACGCGTCTTGCCTTGGCCAAGAACCCGCTCATGTAGCTCAGGAGGCATCTTTGGGCGTTCTTATAAGTTGCAAGGGTTCTCTAAATCCATGAGTGCCGCGTATTCATCCGGCAGCCCAATCTGATGGCGAGTTACGTCCAAGGCACGGTGGCCAGCTGCGATAGGCTTGAAGAAAGCGCCAAGTTCCTGTGAAAGCTTCTCGTCGCTAGTCACCTTTCCAGACGCTATCTTGGTCAGTCTTACTGTCCCATAATCAGCGAACAGTTCGAAGCCACGTTCGATAAAAGTAGCTACCGCCTGACTGGTGTTACCAGGGTGTTTCGGGTCCATGCAAATGGCAATGCCACTCTCAAGCTCGTTCATCAGCTTGTTTGTTTCAAGAAAGACCTCTGTCAGGGACTCGCGGATGTTCTCTGGAGCCATAACTTCGCGAGTCTGTAGCGCATCTCGGAGAGGACGAAAAGGTTTGTGGGTCATTTGGAAGAACTCGTGCTTGTTCATCAAGTCTCGGACTTGGTTAGAAAATTCGGGGATTTTATTTTTCCTCCTTAGAGCCCCAGCTTCAGTGTAGCTCTTGAAATTGTCCTTCAGATCAATCTTGAGACCATTTGGGCTCATATCGAAGTCAGTGGGGTTGATAACCCCCTTTTTCTGCAATGCGGAAGACCTCATCATGTACGACACTCAGGTAGTCCTGAGCGTTTTTGGCAGATAGGAACTCCATTTGCAAATTGACTTGGGGAACCGGCTTCGTCCTTTTCTTATCGCCATTGTAGAGTTAATTTCTCATCTTGTGCTTCAAGGGTGTTCGATCCACCGGCGCGTGCTCAACGGGCTCATTTTGTGTGCTTCGAATGTTTCGTGGATCTCCTGGTTTGTGTGCATTTGATGCCTTCATTGCGTTTCCTCTTTCAGTCCCGACATAACGCTCTTTTCGATATCCTGAGAATTTTATCAAATACGGTGTCTTGCTCGATCTCTTTATATAGTTGTATGAGCTCATGCAAGTCAACCGCCTGATCAGAAATTGGATGTTACAAGGCCGCGTTCTTTCGTTCCAAAATTGCGTTTTGAGCAATACACTCTCATAATTAGGTCTCTACGGCTTCTTTATCCTCAATCAGCCGTCGCCTCAGCTCGCTATTCTCTTGCGTAGCCATCTCATTCCGTTCTCTGAGGTGAAGAATATCGAGTTCAGACTGAGAGTCACCAGTAGGGTTTGCTGGCCCCCGTTATGTAAATACCCCAAATTGAAGTCGGGTTTCATACTGCGCTCACTCAAGCTGACATGATATGCATTCGTGCTCAAGATTAATGCGATCTCGCAGAGCAACAGAAACACAGCCTTGTAGCCCAACATAGCTCAACATACCTCTAGCCAGCATAACCCAGCCGGCGACGGGCCACGCGATGAGTGAAACAGGCAAGACGGGCGACGTTTGCGGTCCTGACGCTGATCCAAAGCAATGACAGGGCGTAACGTAGGTACTCTGTCCGGCAGTTATTTAGCTAATGCGCTATCAGAAATCGAAAATGAAAGTGCTGTTGACTATCTGAGTTGTTTACCAGAGGAGTAAAGAGAACGGAGCTTGGGTAGATTTCTGTGTTGGAGAATCTGAGGCTGTTCCGACCGACACATGAGCGTTTCGTCATCAAAATCTCATATTGTGCAGTGTTCTTATACAAAGAGGGAATATATAACTCTGAATAAGATTCTATGCGGAATCAACTATTGTAGCCTCGTATGGGCAGTTACTCTTGAAGCGTTGATGGCAGTGCATCCGCGAAGCCCCTGAATCAGTCTACAAGGTGCTCGTGTTTGGCACACGGAGGCCTATATATGTCGATCCATGGCATTTGGCAGATATTTAACATGACTTCATCCCACGAGACCAAACCCTGCTCTCTCATACGGGTGGCTAGCAATCTCGTCGAAGTTGTGCGGTCTTGGTCGCTAGGTTCACTGACGCTGCAGATAACGAGGAGCCAAAGGCGGACGGTTTGTAGACCAGGACTGTTGCTCCAGATGCTTTCAGTATCGAAATTCCTCGATAAAGAATTGAGCAAAGTTGAGATACGTGCTCGAGCAGTGCCTGGATAAGAATGACACCTTCGCTTTAACCTGATGATCCAAATGATCGCACCAAGCCAAAGCGCCTCCGAAATAACATCCCAACGAGTCTCAAGCTCCGATAACCTGTCTCGCTTAAGATCTAGCAAGCGATGAGTGACTGGATTTATGAGAAAACTCATTTTTTCTTCGTCATCCCAGACGGCATCGCCTTGAGCCGCCAACTCAACTTGGAGTAGTGCAGCAAGCGCATTCAGGTCGCCCATACAGGACATGATGCTCACGAATCGCCCATCTTGCATGCTCTCGTCTTTTATGATGCTAATCAGGGGAGCGGGCAGCATCTCGAGACCAGGGCAATGAAATACACCGCTCATATTGGTGAATAGTGGAAACAGTGGCCTCGTATCATGCAGCAATGCTGCCGTAACATCTACCCTGAGCGACTTGTTAGCACAAACATGTACAGAAAACAGAACATTTTCGTACCACGAGACCATGAGTAATAGATCCTGGTTGTCCTCCAATGTCGAGATGCCGCCTCTCGCCTCAATCACCGTCCAGATGCCCCTGACATGGATCATCGCTTGGTCAAAATCCAGATTGGTAAGCTGACTCAACTTCAGTTTTATCCTTCAAGCCACGGCTCTCCATAGGGAGAAACTGACATTGTAACAAACCAGTGCCAGCACCGCGCTGATGACGCTATCTGACGTCGCCCGGCTGGTATCGGAGCTTGCAAGCCTAGACTCGACACATTGGATAGTCATTAGAGAGCGCTCCAGCGCCAAGAAAGTAAGCTCTCGGGCTGATTGACGGTACAATTGGATGAGTATATCTGGTGAAGTGAACATTTGTTGGTAATGTCGAAGGAAGGCAGACTTTCTGAAGGCGAAGGGGAACCAGAATGTATCTGTTGAGTATGCTGTGTCTCAAGTTTTAGCAATGTCGAACAACCATTGGTATAGAACTCAGGGCTTCTTTACCAGGACCCAGTGCATTCTTCCCTAGGACCATGATGAGAGTAAACCCATATGCTGAGAACGAATCCTCTCCCCACTCCTTCTCGAAGGTGGATAATGGGTATAAGATAGGGGGCATCACATATGGTGCAACGAACACAGCAGTGTCTAGTGATAAGAGATCATTTGCAGGCGCTTGTAAGCTGACATCATTCCCATCCTTCAAATCTCCATCTTTTCGAGTGTTCTTTTGGGCCTGCCATATCAAGGTGACGAACTGGCGGTCCTTCGATGGCTTTCTTCGAGACTTTCCAATGTCGACCATAACATGGCGACGGACCCTAGAATCTAAAAGTCTTTTCTGATTTGGACGTGAAGTAAAATCACCTTCATTGGAGTGCACGAAGAGAAGTCGTCTCTTCTTCTTCGAGGACTCCTTCATTATCAGGGGTTGCCGAATGCAACTGAGTGTTCAATAGAGAAGATGATAAAATTCAAATAAAGAGCAATTCGAAATGGTCGGAACCCAATTGACAGCACTGAATGTGCAGAAATGAGATTATCCACAATGTTTCTACGCTGAATATCTTATGTTGCTGGGTGATTTCAAAGCTTCCGCGGAAGCAGATGATTGATAATCATGCGAGATTCGGCCCTCATCGCGGCACTACAATCCCTCGCTTCTTACCATTTTTCAGTGCACCAATAACCCTTTTCAGTATACCCTTGACCTTTGGTAATAGTTCTTTTGGATACTGTTGACCCCTTTGGGCAAATGGTCGAACGGCAGTTGTATGCATGTCGTGCATGTAAACCCTCCAGGTACCGACAGATTTCTGTCTGTCTAGCTTCTTTGGCAACACCGCGAGTCGGTTGAGGTAAGGTCGAATCCAAGAGATTTGCGATTACTTCATTGCTTGGAGAGCAGGGCAGGCTGATACGTGACCTCAGCTTGTGAGCTCGAAAGAATTATGAGGGGCAGATTGCGTATAAATATGAAGTAAGGACCGCTCATGATTTAGAAGTACCAAGAAGATAAAATTAGAATCATCGCGATTTTTAACCTCCTCCCGCTATTGAATCTTTGCACAGCTTTACCCACCAACTTTCGTCTATCATGTCCACCGAGAAGATGATCACTCTCTACTGTGAGGGCACTCCTAACCCACTCAAAATCTCCATCGCGCTTGAGGAACTAGGTTTGAAATACAACGTATAAGCCCCTGATACCTTGGAAATCCTAGAAAGTCGTCACTAACGAAGTCCATATAGGCTCGCGCGATCAAACTCTTTGAACACGAGCAGAAAGAGGAGTGGTATCTCAAAATCAACCCTAACGGCCGCATTCCAGCCATTGCCGACACGGATGAGTATGGCCAAGAACTCAAGATTTGGGAAAGCGGTGCTATCTTGCAGTATCTCGTGGACAGGTACGACAAGGACCACAAGATCTCGTATCCGCGTGGCACCAAAGAGTACTGGCAAATGACAAGCTGGGTAAGGATCATGCCTGAATATTAATGGAATGACAATTTCTAATCAGGGCTTCAATAAGCTCTTTTGGCAAGTCAGTGGCCTCGGACCTATGCAAGGCCAGGCAAACCACTTTGAGAGTCCGTTTCTTTCTCCTTGAATATGAAAGGGAAAGGGAGCCACTAACCTGAGATGAGAACAGTGTCTTCTTATGGCGATTATCCATACGCTTTGAAACGATATGTCAACGAAACACGCCGTCTCTACCGCACCATGGATAAGGCTCTCGCCGACAATCCTTCCGGATATCTAGTTGGCGATCATCTTAGCATCGCTGATATTTCTATCTGGCCATGGACCACCGCTTTCAGTGAGAAATCCCAGTCCAATGTTGGAGTTCGAAGCGTTGACTAGTACTTTTTTACAGAGTACAGTGGTTTATCCCAGATCGACGAGTTCCCTCATGTCAAGACCTGGATGTACAGGCTCCTTGAGCGCCCTGGGTTCGATAAGGGTCGTCATGTACCGACTCCCCATATCTACCTCAAGCTCAACGAGCTGCCGGACGAAGAGCTGAAGAAACTGGGTAGGGAGAGGTCGGCTTGGATTCAGGAGGCTATGAAGCGCGATGCTGAATAATCACAGGGCTGTCTTTGATGGTTCTTTGATGCGAATGTATTCTATTCACACTCCTTAACTAGCATTCATGTTAACATAAGAAGAGAAGATATCAGGAGCTCATAGTTAAGATTAATAGGACCATTTGCCAACAGTGGCCCATGTTTGTGACTTGAACACTTCTCTGCTCAATTATGAAGCCAGCAGTCTCCCTCAACACAAGTCAACTCTATAATCACATGAAGCTCAGATATAGCTTATTGTCCTTATTCTTCCTCGGGGGCGTTTATACTCAGAGCAACTTCTGTTAGATAGCGCCGTAAGAAACATACATAATCTCAAACAAAAATGACAAAAGCACAAGCATGACTCTCTGATCTTGATGACGAAACCAAGTCTAATAGAATGCATTTTGCTTTTCATTGGGGAGAAAAACACCCTTTTAATTTCCAGTGGTTTTCTTTGCTGAAGTTGTCGTGATGATGCAGTACGGAAACCCTTGTAAGTCACCTTGCCACCCAAAGCAATTTAGCGCAGTGGCGCGATATGCTTACCATGATCCGCATTACATTAATCATTACCAACAGACGTAGTCTGGCTTATAATCCGGAGGTCGTGAACTGAAAGTGGTCCCCTCCCATGTGCTTCTGCTGGACAGCCAGAAGTCGAGAACCGGCTCGGTGCCGTCCCTTGACTCGACGAAAGTATTCAAGATAAATAAAACTTATATTAATTTGTGCATACTTTTTACCAAGTATAGTCTCAGATATCCTCAGTTGAATGCATATATTGTGCTTTTTCACCTACAATTAGGCAAGTAATTCAAGGATCTCTCAAGACCTAACACTCAAGCCTGAAATTTAGATGTTATTGACTTGTCTCATTGATAAAGCAATAGCAGATACACATAAATGTATGCGCCAATCAAATGTCAAATGTAAAGCAAGTAGATAGTGTCCGTTTTGTCGCTATTATGACCTCCGTGGCGTCCCTCAACCAAAATGATCACCGCAACAGCCTCGATCAACTCACTTGATACAAAGACGCTCACTCCCCTCAGTCACTTTCCTGTCCTTCGGCATCCACATAATCACTGTCGCTATCATCTCCAGCAGCCTCGATTCGGGCGGCGTTCACATCATCAGAATCGTTCTGGCCAGTGGAATCAAAGGCCACGCTCGCAGTGGCGATTTTCTTGTTCTTGTAGTAAACCGAAAAGTCCAGAGATGTTCCATCGCTTACCATTCCCAGTTCGTATGAAACGCGGTGGAATACCTGACCGTCTCTGTTGGTGTGCACAGGCAAACTATTCCACTCGGGGAGCTCGGAAGATGTGATGACACACAGAGGCTTGACGGAACCATCTTTACGTCTCGGGGCTGTGGGGGAGTTTGAAGTCACGATGTCGATCTGGATATTCTGCCCAGGGCTTGTGAGATCCTGCCAGTAGCTGTAAAACAGCGGGTCGTATGTCGAGACGGAGTCGCCCTTTACCAGGTAGTTAGATCTGGGCATCAAGGGAGCATGTCTAGGGGGCTTACGATCTTGACAAACCATTCAGTCTGCTCTACGGCAAGGAATTCCTGCTGAGCCTCACACCACATGCGATCTTTCGGGTCGTGCTCGTTCGGGTCGAAGGGTAGAATATTGACGAGTGTCCCGTAGCTGTGTCGTGAGATGCGCGATTCGACCGCGACAGTGATGGAATCGGTTAATCGGGCTCGTGCCAGTCCATGTAGAACAGCGCCTCGAAGCACAGCGGTCCAACTAGACGCAGTCAGCGGGAGCACGAAGCAACAGCAGCGCGGACTTACGGTCCCGGTCCGCTCTCCTGGATAACGTCTATCTTGCTACCAGCAGTCTCTTGAAGGCATTCATATAGATAGGGAGACCTGCCAAAGCCGCCAACAAGGATGATGAACTATATGCTGTTAGTCTATCATAGGTCCCTAGCGTAAGACGAAGAATGAGTTTGCCTTTGGTCGCTTTCTGTGCTTACGACGGACTTGATCGATCTGCTTTCGAACAAGCTTCTGGACCTGACTGATCACAGGATCATACACCTTATTGCGAATGACGGCTCTAGTGATAAGGTTAGTCAGTAACA
Source organism: Fusarium sp. NFCCI 5145 (assembly GCA_033439405.1). Taxonomy (NCBI): domain Eukaryota; kingdom Fungi; phylum Ascomycota; class Sordariomycetes; order Hypocreales; family Nectriaceae; genus Fusarium; species Fusarium sp. NFCCI 5145. Next base: position 9,908 of record JAWDHB010000074.1, on the reverse strand, counting down.
TCACAACGGCATCACGAGAGCTCCAAAAAGGCATCATGAAGATACCAAATCTGTCACAACGAAAGACCAGCAACATACCCATTGATAGAGAACTTGGGAGGATAGAAGTTGCTGTTTGCCACTCCGTTGTATGGGAGTTGCACATCCCAACTTTCGCTAGCCTTGCACACTTCAGGCTTGATACCCACTTCCCAATCGTTCTCCATGATCTTCTGGAGACTATGCTTTTCGAGCTTTCTCTGGATATCATGAGGGATGCTCTCCTTGAGTAACTCAAAGAACCTCTCATCAAGGAAAATAGCGCCACAAAGGCCGCCTTGAAGACTAATATTAGGGAAATGGCATCAAATACAGGTTGGTAGCAGACATACCATCGCCTTTGACACTCTCGCTGACAGTGAGAGGATGACGTTTCTCGACTTTGTAGGTAATGATGTCCTAGCACCTTGTAAGAGATCTTCCGGCGAAAGGATAGTCAAACTTACGACAGTACCTCCTCCAGCATCACATATGATGAAATGATCGCCAACCTAAAAATGGTTAGCTCTGGGCAATAGTCAAAGACGCCATGTTGGACTTACCCCGACATCGGGTCGATCAGAATTCTCCTCGAGGCAGGTCAAAGCAGCCGCTTCAGGCTCTGAGATGAAGCTCAACGTTGTCTCTCCATCACGCGTAACATTAAGAAGACCGGCATGTCCCAGCGCCTCAGTCATTCTAGACCGAACATAGTGTGGCCAGATCGCTGGGACGGTGACAACGACATTCGGCTGAATGTTCAATGAAGCTTCCCGAATATGCTTTTGGGACATTAAAATTACAATAGTGTGATTACGCATCGTAAGATACCTATTGGTAGCTGTTGGTTGTAGATGATGCCTAAACACGACAACTCTATATTAACCAACAAAGGCCCATGAATGATCAGCTGCCTATTTCGTCAACCGTACAAATTTCGATATGACACGTACCAGAATTTCTTTGTCCCTCGGCATATGGGGTACGTTCTTTTTTTTTCTTCAAATAACCGCATATGTCTTCTATGTATGTACATCATGAATTCTGCATCTGTGGCCTATGGTTACACTGCAGTGACGTTTTTTTCGTAACGGTTGAGGGAGGGGAGTGTGAATAGCATACGTAGGTACCTAGATAAGGTAATCGGTAAGCTGCAGGGAGATATGCAACTAGCTGGATTAGGTAATGACATGGAAACAAGCTCTGCCGCATTAACGTCAGAGCTTCATCTCACTCACTCTCATTCTCACTTCATCTTGGCTTTGTTTGACTTGTCCCTCTCGAAACATAAAATCATGATTTGAGATTGAGATAATGGACATAGTAATTTCTCAATATGGGTTTTCCTGATAAACCTTCTGCTCATCTCATGGGCCCAAATGGTTAGTTATCGCTTCCTTTGCCTCTCTCTGTCTTACCCACTCTCATCGATGTCCTCAGCTTCAGGCGTGGCGTCTCTATCGTGTCATATCATGACCTACCAACTCGAGGCATATCCCGCGCTGACACTAACGCACACACAAAGGCCCGGTCCATGCCCTTGCATACTCCGCTTCTCCAGGTACCTACATCCTCACCGGATCCGCGGACCGATCTATCCGCCTCTACAACCCATTCCCTAGTACCTCTGTTCCCGGCGAGGATCGCCACAGCGTCCCTCAGGGCCGACTAATTCAGACTTATGCTGCTCATGGCTATGAGGTGCTGAGTCTTTCTGTCGCGGCTGATAATGAGCGCTTCGTGTCAGCTGGTGGTGATCGCAGTGTGTTCCTTTGGGATGTGAGTACCGCTGTTACAACGAAGCGCTTTGGGGGTAATGTTCATGGGCATACTGCTCGTATCAACTGTGTCAGCTTCGCGGGTGATGGCGACTCAATTATCGTTAGCGGAGGGTTTGATACCACTGTGAGGCTCTGGGATACAAAGAGCAATAGCTTCAAACCTATACAGGTTCTTGACGACGCTAGCGATGCTGTGACATGTCTCACAGTCCGTGGGCCTGAAGTCCTCGCAGGAAGCGTCGACGGCCGAGTTCGCAGTTATGATATTCGTATGGGAAAAGTCACAACTGATGTAATCGGCGCACCCGTCACCAGTCTCAGTCTCACACGCGATGGACGCACCATGCTAGTCGGAAGCCTGGACAACAAACTCCGCCTGATGGACCGCGACAGCGGCTCCTGTCTACGAGCCTACACCGACCCAGCGTGGAAGAACGAAGATGTCAAGTTGCAGGCGCTTCTGGGCGGCAAGGAAAAGTATGTCATGGTCGGCGATGCCATGGCTATTGAGAATGCACCTAATGGACAAGGAAGAATCTGGGCTTGGGACTTGTTGACGGGGAAATTGGCGGCGAAGGTGATCGTTCCTTGGGGGCCTCAGGGTCTTGAACCTAAGAAAAAGGCTGTTGGCCGGGATGGAAAGGAGAAAATAAGGAGTAATGTTGTGAGTTGTATGGCATGGAGGGAGGATGGCTGGGGGGATCAGTTTTGTGTAGGCGGCACATCAGGTGTGGTGACGGTCTACGGAGCGTTGTAAGTACCATCAATGCTCATCACTCGAAGCGAAGCACTAGAAGATACTTTTGCTTTGTCTATTCTCAAAGATAATGCGGCATGGTCATTACAGGCGTTTCCTAATTCGTATCCAGACAAGATCTTGTCCATCATGAGACTCCGTACAACTTGCTTGAATATAAACAGCTTTCCACCAGCGCCAAATAGTGATCCAAAATTCGTTCCCAAAACTCTGTGCCCCTTTCTATGCATCAAAAGTGTTCGCGATGTGGAAGATGAACGCTGGTTTAGCCCATGCCAACGTACTTGAACCAATTTGGTCGACAGTCTTCTCGGTGCAGCCAGGCTTCGCCGTCAGTGAGACGACCAGTGACACAGCCCTTGCACTTTGGTGAGTTGGGACAGTTAAAGAAGGGGATATGCTGGTATCCAATATCGCGGAACCTGGTGATTTTTTAGCCGAATGTATCTTGGGTGGTAGGTGGACACGAACCAATGGATCTTGCTCTGATCCTCAAAGAGTCCAAGAGCAATACTATGAACAGGGGCATCACCCCATCGTTCATAAAAGAAACCACCGGCACGGTCGAGGTGGTTAAAGTAATCCTCATAAGTTTTGCTCCTCCAAAATTCCATATCTGCAATCTCGAAATTACTCCAAAAATGGCATGTCGAATATCCCTGAGCCTTTCTATTCGTCTGCGCCCGGCGAATATCATCAGTGACCCAAGCAACAGCACTATTCTCATGGATAGTGTTCGGATGCTCAGCAAGAAACTTCACAGTTTCTGGCCACAGGGAAGGTAGCGTCTTGGGGTCGTCGTAAAGGTTGATCGTAAAGCCATACGTCTTGTTATTGTCGTGCATGTAGCGAAAGACATCGTAGTCGACGTCGCAGAAGAAGTGCACGTTGGGCTCAACGCGCCAATAGTAGCGAATATCCTTCAGGGCTGGATGTTTGTAAAAGAGGCCGCTGTTCCATCGACACATTTGGTGGTATGATAACTTGCTTGCGTATTGAACACCGTTCTTTTCAAGGATCTTTGCGGATTCTTCAAAGAGCTCCTCGTCGATCCAAGAGGGCATGTCCCAGTGTTCCTTGGGGATGATTTCTGGTTGTGGAATCAGTATATTTATCCCTCCTCCGAGCTTAGGACCTACCGTAGTTGCACTTTGCTTTCGTTGCTGCACTCGTCTTTCTCTTGAACTCTTCCGTAAAAGGCTTATCGTTGAAAAATGTCCAGGGGTAGTTGAACTTGGAATTCCATGTTCGTTCGAGGTCGCGCATCGACATGACCATAGCATCCACCTCCTCGTTCCTTACGAGCGCCAGTAGCGTAGCATCGATGCGCTCCGTCTTTTTCGCATCGTGGGCATATCTCGGACTCGTGCGATGTAATATTCCGTCCGGCTCGTCGGTAGCTACGTGTCCGTTAGTCACTATAGGCAGCTCTGTACCTTTGCGACTCACGATCTAACATAGGATCCCTTTCAAAATTGGAGTAGCGGTCGCCAGGGCCCTTTAGAGACCATGAGGGAGCAAATATTTGCCATAGAAAGAAGCACCAGAGAATGCATCCGCCGGCGATCAACGCCCGAACTGGCCGCGCAACCACCATTGTTGTTGACGCAAGATAGACACTAGGGTTGCTATAAAGCCAAAAAGAGAGAAAAACAGGGCTCAATTATCCATGAGAGAGAAGTTAATAAATTGTTAGAGAGGCAGAAAAGATATACCTTCTTGCTTTAATGCAAATTACCTCTGAACTGGAAGAAATATTTAAGCTCAAGGAATGATGAAAGGGGTTTCGAATAATTGATGGAAGTTGATGTCACAGCAGATGAACCAATCAACTCCGATAAGAGCTATCGATATAGCGGAGCTTGGGCCTTTTGACGCGAGAGACGCGCCATCAACCACAAACCCCCACCAAATAATTCGATAACAGTCATGATACAGCCACCATTCAGCATGATAGCGGGCAAGACATGAGAGACGACCATGGCATTTGCTGCAAGGCTGGGTGCTCTCACTGGAGAGCTCGTTGAGGCTGTCACTCGCTCATCAGCCGAGGTATGACATTTAATCATAACGGCTTTGGAACAACCTACTCATGATCCTCAGACAAGCCGTCGGTTTAAGGTCCAGCGCGAAGCTGCCTTACAAAGATTAAAATCACATCCCTATTTACGAACGAACCAATTCGAAGTCGAGCATCAACTCGATGGCCTAGAAGAGCGATTCCGTATCAATGGCCGAGACGCCCTTGCTGATGCCCTCGTCGAACGCAGGGAGCAACTCCTCCAACTACACTCGAATTTCCACCCCGAAGTTCTGTATTTGATATTAGAACTATCAGACCAGCCGACATATAACGCGAAGTTGAGCGATCTTGATGCGCTGAGGACAGGACCCAGCGATTCAGAACTTGAGTTGCGCTGGGAGGATATTGCAAAGGAAGATGGATGGGACGATGATGCAGCAATATGGAAGACGATTAAATACACCGATAGTTCAGATGATGAGCTCTACAAGGATGACTCAAAGAGTGAATCAGGGGCGAGTACTGATCCATCTGAGGTTCCAGCGCTTGGAAGAACAGCCGAAGATCTGATCATCCACCCTGAGGACATTTCCCAACTCAACGCGATTCGAGAAGCGCAAGAATGGCGGACTGAAAAGCCAACCGACGCATCGGGCCACGCGCGTAAAGTCCCGGTTACAGAATTCCACATTGTAAGAGAAGTTCTGTTCATGCTACAAGGACTAGACACGACTCTCTTCGGACCCAATGGCACCGTCAACCCAGCGTTTCAGATGGCCCACCTGAAATGGGATACTCACAAAGCTTTCTTGGGCTACTTTTCTGAAGCAGGGCGGCAATTAGCTATTCTTCGCGATTTCGTGAACAAGCCACAGCGAGCATCGCATATTCAAGTTCTTCAGGATACTGTGGCTCAGCGACTCGACGACCTGGACAGAAAGTCAACGGGTATCGAGTCACGGCTCGTTGCGCCTGATGATAACGTGGTTATTAGTTTACTAGCGATCAAGGGCGAGTTGGCCATTTCGCTCGAACCGCTATACTCACTTTCAAATATCATCGCCCAGATACAAAATGTGCCGAACCAAGGTACATTTCGGTATCTTGAGCTTCTCTTCGACGATGCGAGCATGGCGCAATTATCCGGAAAGCTAGATGTCTATGAGTTTCTGGCGCGCATTTTTGTCGAATGCTTCAATGTCTATCTTCGTCCTATCCGCCTCTGGATGGAGGAGGGCAAGCTGATTCCTGGAGACAAGATCTTTTTCGTATCGCAAGCTCCGAGTCAAGTATCACCCAGCAAAATCTGGCGCGAACAGTTTAGACTGCGTCAAACAGCCGATGGGAAGCTGCATGCCCCTAGTTTTCTTCAACCAGCAGCCGCCAAGATATTCAACGCTGGCAAGAATATCGTTGTCCTGAAGCGGCTGGGTCGATGGATCTCTTCAGGCTCTGAGTGGACGATTCAAGAGCCTCCCCTACACTATGAAACACTTTGTCCTAGAGGATTTGAGCTTGCGCCCTTCTCAGAGCGTTTCGACGCTGCGTTTGACGCATGGATACAAACCAAATACAACACAACTTCAACCACGTTAAGAAACACATTATTTGAAGATTGCGGGCTCTGGTCTGCCCTAGAGGCTATGGAACGGTTGTACTTCATGTCTGATGGTGCCGCGACAGAAACCTGGACTAGCAGTCTCTTTGGAAAACTGGATATTTTGGATCCCAGCTGGCATAATCGCTACAGCCTTACGAGTGTGGCACAGGAAGCATTCACGACTCTGGTCGATACGACAAGAATTTCCATATACATTAACACCACAGGGTTACGGATACCACTCCTCAAGGCTCGAGACTCTGTCAAGACGGCCCTGCCGAGTGCGAGAGTCAATTATCGGTTGGCTTGGCCGATTCGCATGATTCTATCCCAAGAGAGCAATTCTCAGTACGATGCTATTTTTGTGCTCCTCTTGCAATTGAAGAGGGCCCTGTACGTTCTACAAAAACGCAAGATTCTTGAGAGTTACTGGGCCGACAACGAGAATTGGGATGAGCGAGCGCTTTATTATTCACTACGGAATAAACTTCTCTGGTTCTGCACCACACTCCAAACTTATTTTGCAACTCTGGTCCTGGAACCCAATTGTGCCAAGATGAAACAGGACATGGAAAGCGCCCACGATGTCGATGCCATGATATCAGTTCATGCTGCGTTCTTGAAACAGGTCGTTGATGGGGCATGCCTTGGGAGCCGACTGACACCCATAAGAGAATGCTTTCTTGATATGCTCGACCTAGCTATCAGACTCGAACAAGCGCAGACTGTCAACGTGACAAAGGAAACAGAGCGGATGCAGCTGTTCTCTCGTCTCTCAACTAGAAACCTCTCACCTACGCCCGGAACCCCTGGATTGAAGTCCAAGTATGTCGATAGCAGCGATGAAGAGGACGGTGAGGATAGAGATGAATCAAGGACTTTGAAGATGGGAAAGCCATTTATGTCTGTCTTGAAGGAGATTAAGGCCGATTTTGATAGGCACTTGCGTTTTATATGTGGCGGACTGCACAGTGTTGCCAGAGCTACAAGTGATGTGCAGTCGGCGAAGTGGGATATCCTCGCTGAGATGCTCCAAACAGGCTGTCGAGACGAAAGGCCAGGATTTGCTTGAGCAATGAGATATTGGATATGAATACATTATGATACCCCTTATGGACACTATTCCTTTTCAATGCCCTTTGATGTCAATTACCATTCATTCCTAAGTCTGTCCGCAAAGAACTGCATCAAAGGCAGCACCTCGTCTCTGTTCATCGGCATGCTCACCTCACGTCTCTTCCACTGCACAACCTTGACATCCTCAAACTCTCGCTTTACTGCATCAACTGCATCTTCCTCTAGTTGACATGCCAGCACGCTTGTGCGGCTCTTGCTGCGATTTGTGACTGTAGAGACCATAGATTGCGGTAGTGGCCCACCGAGAGAAATAGCACCTTTGAAGGTTTTGTTGCCTGGCGTTGAGCTCTCACCTTCTGATACGTCTGCGACGCGAGGTGTCTTGTCAAGGGAGGCTGCAAGACCCAGAGCAAGCGAACCACCCTGTCCAAACCCAAAGAAGATAATATCTCTCATCTCCCATCCACACTTCTCAATAAGAATATCTCCAATTAGCTTCTCCATAACCATAGTCCTTGCTTTCTCAAAACCCGCATCATCAGCTATATCTCCCGTACTGGGATCTACAGTGAGGTCATCACCCCAGTGATATCCCGGCCTGTCACCGCCGATAAGTGCAGCTGGGAGGACGGATGTTCCGCGCACGGAGATGGCGAGAACGCCCGGAAGGTTGAGGTTCTTGGCGAAGGAGGCGAAAGGGACGTCGTGGTCGCCTAATCCGTGGAAGAGGATAAGGAATGTGGTGATTGATTCTGGTGGGGAGGGAAAGTGAAGGGTGTGGGGGAGAGTGCTTGAGAGAGAAGAGAAGTCGGTTTCTGTGGGGATTCTGGGAGGCATATTTGCTTGTGAGAAGTGAGGCGATATGGTTGTGGTGTTGTTGTTGTTGTTGTTGATGTCCTGGCGTTGTTTTACTGCATGAGTTTGTGATGGCAACTCTCCACAACTTTGCCCCCCACCTTTCATGACAACCCTTTCATGACAACAGACAATGGAAGCCAACTCAGACAAGCACATGTAAGCACAAGCATATTCAAGAATACCAACATAAACTATAAGGCGCCGGGATTTTCGTAGAATTAAACTCAATGGTAAACAAAACGCCCGAGTGAAAAAAGAAAGGCCTGGATTTCCGCCGGTAGATTCACGTTGTCCACCTCCAACCTCGCCTCGTTTCTCCAATGCTTTAGGATGCATAATCCCAAGAGCATGTTGAAATTTAGCCCAAAAGGAAGACTTTAGGGCGAGAAACTTATTAGTATATATACTATCTTCCTATAAACTCATTCTAAGCATGCCCGCGGTAGCCCTCCATTACTCCTCTTGGCTCTATGAGATCGAGCATTCATATATACCTACTCTGCATGATATATCTCCAACGGCTCTGGCATCCCACAGCAGCTACAGAATTTCCCGATAGCAGATAGGTTGAAGAAGAGACACGCGACCTTTCTGGGGATTAAGTTTCGAGCTGAAAAGTTTCTGGAGTCAAAGGCTGGATTTGAAGTCGAAGATCGCTAGCCAGACGAATGCAAATATGTGAGTAAAAACATGTTTGACCGTCTCAAAAACGATCTATTCGGACTTCCACCAGATGGAAAGTCTACCATATGTCGCGATGATAAGGCAAAAGGTTCACCCCTTTAACGGGTGTTAAAATGGTGCTTTACCGACATAATTAAAGACAACACCATATGCATAATGAGAGGAAGATGGCTTGAAAGAGCACTTCATAAAGGAGCTACTCCTTGAAGATCCTGATGTCGGTGGTAGCCCCTGGCTGTCTCCTGGTCCTCACACTCTCCAGTTTCAAGGAGAACAAGATCCATCACGATTATTTTATCAAGAAAAGCTTTGGTCCAACTTCCCGAGCCTGACCTTTTTGGAGTTGGTAAAAAATCATGATAAGTTAGTCGAGATCGCGGTCTCTTCACTCCATGGCCAAGACTAAGGCGCTCGAGAGAAACTTAAGCCATCTTGTCCGAAACGGGATCACCATAAAGGAAAAAAACTCCGAATCAAGAAAAAGACTTTTGTTATGGACACAGCGCAAGGCGATGAGGCTAGCTTTGTTATTTTTGATACTACCGACGTTGGTTGGATTATACTGGCTACACCAGTCTACTTCCTACGAGACTATCCAGCTCAAGAGCTATTCCTAATGAAATGCTGAGAGCTTAGGAGTTTCAAAATGAGCATCACAGTCTCTTCTCAAAATAACCACAAGAATATCATAAAGCTTTAGGAAAACTCGGCGCTAAGATACGGAACCCGTCCTAAGATGCCCATAAGAGGTCCTGATAAGTCAAAACATCTCAGGGTTGGCTTTTACTAAGTAATTAGTAATAGTAAAGAAATTTAGTAATAGTAAATAGGAAAAGTGGGGATAGTAATAGTAATTAGTAATTAGTAAAAAAAATTTTACTAATTAGTAATTACTATTTAGTAAATAAAATTTTACTAATTACTAATTACTATTACTATTAGTAATAGTAATTTAGTAATTACTATTTTACTAAAATTAGTAAAATATTTATAAAATATTAGTTTTAATTTTTTTAGTATTTCTTTTAAAATTAAGCTTTATTAATATATAATAAAAGTAAAATTCTTTTTTTTTTAATATTACTATTTAAGAAATTAAGAGCTAATTAT